>JAOPUG010000090.1:3695346-3710910 GCA_027564375.1 Micropterix facetella | reverse complement strand
TGTATAAAACTTATGTAAAAAATATAAAAATAAAAAAACATGCAATAATAAGTAATACTTAATAGTGAATGGATAAAACATGTGCTTTTTATATTATTTTTTATCGAGAAAAAGTTTGTTTTTAAATTCCGCGATAATCATGTACTAGACTATTGTTAAAATGCCTTACATGTTTTGAGCCCTTGGCCCTCCTATTTAGTAAGATAGATGGGTTCAAAAAATACTCTAAAATAAAAAAAATCTGTATAGCAATCAATTTTTTTTTCTCAAAATTTCAATCCTTTTTGAAAAATATGAAAGAGCTATGTATTTAAGAAAGGTACCCTTAGTTATGATATTTTTTTCAGTTGGCTAATATCATGTCAATTCCCTACGATGGTTCAAAAATTGCCATAAATGTAATCGTCGAAATTTACATACATTGTCGCTTTAATATTATGTATTCTTTTATTACAAAGGTTTCTATACTGTTTGGTTTTATTCTTCAACCAGATTTTCAGGATTTATCCTTGATATTTTTCCCGTTCGCAAAAATGGTCATTTTCAATCCAAAATCCACGAGAAATTTAGTTACTAAACTAAAAATGACATATTTTAAATATTAAATATTTTATTATCAACATTTTAGTATTATCATTGATTATCAATGTACTTCTACCTACAACTCAAAATAACTGATTGAAAGGATAGTATATATCCCCATAAGTATCCATATACAAATCCAAAAAAAACAGGTGTCGTAGGACACCCGATAGGAACGAAGCTTTTAACTAATCCCTTCAACTTAACCAACCTGACCCTCCCTCGCCCCCTTGCCCCCCCTCACACACCAGTTTCGCTAGTCCGCTAGAGCGTCAATAATAAAAAGCGGGGAAGGGTTAGGAAGTAGTGGTTGGCAAACGAGGAGTGCAGGGAGTGAGAGGGGATTGGGGGGAAGGGGAAGTTGGAGAGGGCAGGGGAGGGGTACAGGCACTTCTGACGATCAAGCAGCAACCATGCTGTGTGGAACTGCCATACAAATAAAAGCACCTCGCGCTGGTGATGATAAAGTGTCTCATCAAGTGTCCCATTACAGTTTTTGTCAGTTCACTCTCTCCGCACGGAACCCCGGTAAAAGAGCCTCGCTCCAAAAAAAAAGCTTATATAGTTGGACCAAAATTTATATTCAGTAACATCCTCGTATAACCCAGCTTACAAAAGAATAGAATGCATAACCTAGTATACAATGCGTAACAAACACAAAAATATTTGGTATTTTACATTAAAATTTATTGCAATTATTATTACAAAACAGAATAAAAACAAACACCAAATTAACTAATGTAGATATGTCCAGCAATCTCCTCTTGAAATTTAGCAGTTTTCATAATATACAAAAAAAAGGATGATTATTTAATTGTAGCATTGGCACTACTGTAAAACAAGGCCAATTTTGGATGCGGGCATGCTCGGGCATCGCCAGTTGTACAAATAATATTGCAGATTTCCGTCCCCGATGCCAAACTTTAACTCCTCCAGGAACTCTTCGTTATCCATTAAATCTAAAGCGTTAAAAACGTCAAAGTCTGCATTCTTAGCCGCTATTAAGGCATCCGTCATCAGGTTTACCCACGGCGTTTTCGTCGACACGTTGTAGAACGAGTAGGCGGCCTTGAGGTTTTTATGTTGGGGGTGGTACATGACGGTCGACGGTAGGGTGTAAAAGCTGACAAAGTCAGTGATTTTCCCATCAGTCTCGACGACATAACTGTCTAAGATGCCCGGCTGCGGGACGAACCAGTGCAAAAATCCCTCTACGCTGAAAATGGGCGCTAAATCAAACTTCATTAAATAATCGTTCAAGAGCTTCACAACGGCAGTGTAATCGGCGACGTCCATTTTTCGGAAACCGGGAGTGCGCGGCGTGTTTGCTAATTTGTAAAGTTTTAGCGTGCGCTGCATCGTCATGTTTTTGGACAGATGAGAAAATTTGATGTCTATAAGTTTCTTTGGATTGAGGGATCGATGCCAGTATCGGCAAGTCGAGATAGGCTTTGGCAGGACGATCCCAGCAGTGTACACTCCTTGGAATATTCCGGTGAGATTCACGCGTCGCGTTATTTCACGAATCAGTACGGGAGCGACGCGTTTCGATCGCAGCTTTTTGTGTACACATAAGAAATTGATTTCGGCGACTTTCTGCACGTGGTCGTAAATTCTTAAATCAGCAGGGATCCCAGATATGAATCCGACGAGGCGACCAGATTTGGTAACGCGGACGCCACAGTGCCACTCGCGCCTCCACCCTGGCGGCTGAAGCGCCCATTTTATGAACTCCGGCTGATAGTCGAATCGAAACATACAGTCGTCGTCCTCTACGTAGTTCTCGTTGAGTAGCGTGTACAGCTCTTTTAAAACGAGCGGGTCGTTTATATTTAAAGAGTCCCATTGAAAACCGTCGGGCAGACTGTAAGGCTCCACCCGTATTTCCGCGATGGTCTTCTCCGCTTCGATCGGCTCGTTAACCATGATTTTCTCATCCATCTTAGGCACTGGCTGCGTCGACCAAAATTGATACGGTTTATGCAGAGCCTCTTCGGCCGTCTTCGCCGGCTTTTGCTGAAAGTTCAGCATTTCCATAGCCATTCTTAAATCCTTGATTGATATATTCTGAATCTCTGTTCCGGCTCCAGCACGAGCCGCACTGTCCACTTCCTCTATTGCTTCCGGTGCTTCATCGTTACTCTCCATCGGCTTCTTTTTACTCTTATTCGCCTTTTTGGAATGTTTTCCCGTCGGTTTTGTTGCACAATTATTGTCATTTTTCAAATCTTCGGATGTTGAACCGGGCCCTTCCTTCTCCATTTTTTTTTTGACTTTTCACCTCGCCTGCGCTGACCGGCGATTACAAACTAGACGCCATAATTTTGTCTATACCATAAAAAAATCAGAATTGAAATTTTCTATGCAGTTACGGAAAATATACAATAAAACAAATATTAATTATTATAGATTTCTATTTTTATTCCCATATATCATTGTGTGTAATGATGGGTGTTATTTTTAATTTCATAACCGGTTATCAAAATAACGTAATTTAATTTCTGTTGAGTTTTACCGACTGTAAGTTTGTTGCAGTCATGTCGTGTCATTTTTGCATAATCATAAATTGAACTGTGCGCAGAGATGCACCAGGGCGTTCATAAAATTAAATCGCATACAAATGGAAATTATGTGTTATAAAAAACTACCCTCTGTAAACGCACATTATATGAGTTTTGTTCTATAGTCATCAAACGTACAATGGCTTAAAATATGATGTCTTATAGACGTGTTGAAAGTCATTATTTATTTCTTAATAATCATAATAATATGAAGGTAGAAGACCGAGCAAGACAATTACCTCTAAAGTAGCCCCTAAAAATGTAACAACTTTGTGTAACAATGTAAAGATCATGCAACAATAAAACTTGGAAAATAAAATCAAAATTTAAAAAGAAACCTTGAACAACAACTGACGCAATTAAAATATGCAAATAACAAATACCCAACTTGAAAATCATACAGGTTACACATAAATCAGAATATAATAGTAATGTCGTACAAGAATACATAAATAGGTATTTTTTTATTCAAATCTATGTATATACATATACGTATATAAATGGATGTTGGTATATCTATTTGAGCCGTATGCATTCCTAAACTATCAGTCCGATTTGTTTTTTTTTTGTATAAGATAGCCTATTTATTGAGGATTTTTTCCATTGGAAGTTAGGTTTCGGGAAACTTACGGAAATGTAGGTTTCCCACGAGAAGGGAAACTGACGGGCGTGAAACAGCGGGACGTCCATGACTAGTAAATTATAAAACGAAAGAACACCGGTATCACAATAACGTAACGTTAACCAGTTATTTTAACCTAACGTTATTAACCGAACGGTTATTAACAACTAAAGTACCGAGCTGTCAAAATTCTTTTCTCGTGTGTTTTTGTTGGCGAAGGTGGGTTTCGCGTTTATAATTTCTCGCAATCTCGGCAATCTCTCCGCCGAAATAAAAAGCGCGGCGTCAGTTTACATAATTTAACGTTTTTGATTCGCTAGTGCCGATATTTCGCGGCGCGAACGCTTTTATTTAGGTTATTTTCTTGTTCTGTTTTTGACAGGTTACGAACCCATAGTTCAAGATGGGTAAGGGTAATAATATGATTCCGAATGGCCATTTCCATAAGGATTGGCAAAGATTCGTGAAAACATGGTTCAATCAGCCGGCCAGGAAATACAGAAGGAGGCAGAACAGAATCAAGAAGGCTCGCGCCGTGTTCCCGCGACCGGCTGCCGGTCCTCTTCGACCTGTCGTTCGCTGCCCTACCGTCAGATATCACACAAAAGTACGCGCCGGACGTGGATTTACGCTTCGTGAAGTCAGAGTAAGTGTAACACGGCTCCTAGCATTTCAGTTCTCTCTTATTTATGTGGCCCAAAGCTTAGTGCAGTGGTGTCGTTTTATAATTGGATAACTGAACCAAAAGCCTGGGCTGGGGTTACTTTTTTAAGTTGATGCAGCGATCCTTTTTTGTGTGCCAATTGAGTGTTGTCCCAGATTTTTCCAGATTTTGTGCTTCGAAGATTTCCAATTTAGCCACAGCTATAATCACACCATTCACAACTTTCTCTTAAGTCAACCATCTGGCATGCCAAAAAATACACTTTTTAGGTACGCCCAGTGCTTCAGTCCGTGTAGCCGATCTGTGTCAAATCCTGCAGATCAATACATTTATTGACCACAGAAGCCTCTGCGATGGGTATCACCGGCGTTTGACGGTGGTATAAAGGTCCCCAATTTCGAATTCGGCTTCTGAGTCCGAATCTCAGGGAATCGTGTCTTCAGGATCGACAGAGGCTTCCAGTTTGTAATTTTCATAAAGTTTCATACTTGACATACAATGTACGATATCAAGTCCAAAACCTCCGACGCCGACTCTTTCTTCATCTTCCCTTCTTTTCTTCTCAACTTGGTAGGCTAGGATACTGATGATGAAGATGTCGACGGCCTCCTCCTCTTCTTTTTTCACCGCTTGCGTTCCCGCGGACACATGCGTTGCGCCTACACTTCTATAGACTCCACAGGTCGCTCGTTATGCGAAATGTCGCTCGTTAAGGTAGCTATTTTGTTACAATTTGTTTTAATCATTATGCGAATTAGTCGTTATAAGAGGTGCTTGTTGTGAGAGGTTCCACTGTATTATTTATATGGTTTAAATAATATGTAGATTGATGCCCCCCATTCCAAACAGTCATACAATACCATAGTGTAGCTATCATTTTTTTTCTCACTTACAGTGCACACTTATACGGTTTACTGATTCGGTTTTCGTATACTGTTTACCGAATACGGCAAACAACGTATGTATTCACATTAATACGTTTTTTAATTCATTTCTCTAAATCGGTAGTACCGTAGATTCAGTTTATGGAAAAACACAGCAGCAAAAATAAACGAATCGGTGTTTTTTACCGCATCAGGTTTTGCCGTAACGTGTGAATACAACCATACGTTGGCATACACCACTGGAAACCGTATAAGAAAATCGAATCGGTAAACCGCAACAAGTGAACGCGCTGTTAGAGCGCAATGGATATAGTGATGTATTTCATTTTACAATTATCGTAGGTGCGATATTTCTTGATTTTAAATTAGATAAGTAGGTAATAATTAATTATGAGATTTAATTTTAGTAGATTATTAATTTTATTAGAATAGGTGCTGCCTAATTTTACAAACAATGCAACAAAAATATTAGTTTCATAGTGTCATCGTCATTATGGTTGAAACCTTAGTAAAATAAACGAAAAATGTTTCAGATTGTTGAATGTCATATTATTTTCATTGTCACTATAAAATGTCTCGTTAATTTAAACAGATCGACAACATGAGACAGGAAAAACTATATTTGCATCAGTTTTAATGTGCACTGCATTTTCTTACCAATTCGTGCAATGAATTATGACTTCGGTTTATGGGGAAATGTATTTTTTTTACATTTTCTTGTATTTTCGCACATTACATCGTAATAAACGTGTTTTCGGTGATTTGTAATCTTTCTGATTTTTTTGATTAATTTTGGCTTCATCCAAATTGGAAACCCTACCCAAATACAGAATAACCCAGAAGGCGCTCTCAAACAATGCGTTTCTCTGCAAATTTGACTTTCACCCATCCAAACTACTCTTTTTGGGAATAGAAAAGTGGCTTCACCCATTCGGGCCGCTCATTCGCTCCTGGTTTACTCGAAAGCAATTTCCGTATCTTGCAGTTTTGTAGCTTCAATGGGGTGAGTGAAATGGTGATAAGCGCACGGTTCGACCAACCATGGTAAATTACCCAAAATGGGGAAAAATGTGAATTTTGGGGTAATGAAGCGAAAATTCGAAATTACAGTGAAACCTCGCTTTGACGTCCTTCACTGTAACGTTCAAATCAACCTGACTTGGTTGGTTTCCATAAGAGCCTTATATGAAATTCTCCCTCACTATGCTAAAATCGTCTGAAATCTACAAATATACAATAAAAGCATGTCGTAATAACTTCCTTTTCTCTACATGAGAGCCGAAAGGGTCGCCAACTGCTCTAAAAGGCAGTTAACCTTCAGCGTCCATTGATATCTTTACAGTAGGTACAGCCGCACTTTATTGACAATTCTTTCATTACCTGTTTGATTTTCATTTGGTAACCATGTCTTTAAACCGAAAACGTTCTGATCATTGAGGACAAAGTGTTGGTGATTCGGGCAATTGAAAGGGGATAAAAAATGTGCGATATGAGTCCTCGACTTGGACTTCTGCATACCTCAGTAGGCACCATTTGACAGTCCAAAGGCAAGGTTTTGCCTTAGAAGCTGAAGCACAAGGGAATTCATTGGAAAAACATCGAATGCCAACATTTTGAGCAAGTAGACCCAGTGAACAGCGATGCCACAGTGGTTCCAGCAGTCAAGCTTCGGAAACAGCAAAATTGCTTTCAAAATATTTTTTATACACATAACAATACTGAAGCTGAAGTCGAACAGGTCTTACAAGAGAATAAAGAAGGGGGGCATTTTAGAGGAGCACAAAAGTGCAAACTAAACACATATTATTTTAAGTAGACGTAGTTCCGTTCATATGGGACATTGTATTGTTGCTGATTCTGTAGAATATACTAAAACCAAATTTACATGTGTAAAATATAATTTTTTATTTCCTTCACTATTACGTCCCCTCACTATACGTTCAAATCTGTTCGGTTCTTTGAGAGACGTTATAACGGAAGAGGACTGTATATGATTTAAATTGCACAAAAAAACAATTGTGTAAAATTAATAACGGTTCATGTTTTATAACAGGCATGGGTGCGACTTGTACCTATCTCGAATCTCAAGAAGCATATGATAAGCCTGTGACGGGCAATGTCAGCAGAATGGAAGCGGGAGAGGCATAACGAAGTATTACTGAATGAGTCACCTGCATCGCTAGTAACGTTTTATTTGGGTACATCGAGGATAATAAGACGCATCTTAATAAACTCAGAAAGACTGTCACTCATAAACTGACCCTAAGAACCTAACGGTTCTTTGGATATTAACGGTTCCATGCAGCTTGGGTTGGTGATGACCAGTTTTATGTGCCTCATAGTTCACACCCCATCCTGGAGCTTCCTTGAAGAAGGACTTACCCCACCAGTGCCACCGTGACCACTGCCTTTGGCTGTATTCTGCAGTCGCTGCCAGTTGGGAGCGGAAGTGCGTATCTGGGGGAACACTTTGGGCGGTTTGCAGGATGACTGGTAGAGCACATTCACGTAAGACCGGGTCCACAACATCGAATACCCCGGGGGAATCTGGAAATGTATGTTTTCTAAGATGCGGGTAGATGTTGACCTGATGTCGCCTATCCTTAGAAACGATCCGTTGGCCACCCGATCTCGGGTGACGTGTGCTGAGTAAAGGACGCCTCAGATCTGCGATATTTCCGAGTATGGGCTACCGTTTATATACCAGGTAGAGTCCGCACAAGCGATTTTGAACCTCTGACCGGACGGGAGGATGGAAAATTCCGTCCAAATCCTGGAGACAAGGTGTGACACTGCCCGCTGGGTGTAATACTCAGTGCCTCGCCGTAACGCGTTGGACTCTGACGGGTTGTCTGCGTAGCTTGACTGTGGATTGTGTCGTCTGACAGGTTATCTGCGTTGCTTGACTGTGGATTGTGTTGTCCTAAAGCCTCTGCGTTCATCTCAGGGTGATAGAACAACAATAGTCGTTAAAACATTCTAGGTTGGCGGGTTCGCTTATAGTTTTGATACACCCCAAACTGATCCTAAGTACCATCAATTGGCAGCAAATTCGATCCGAGTCGCGCAGATACTGTTGCAGGTGCATTCTGGTTTACTTGGCCTGGAGGGGGATCTGACCAGTGGGTAGAGCAAGCATAGCGTATATGGGTATTTTTGGAATCGTGATGAGAGAACTTATTGGAATATGTTTTAAGCCATTATGGATGTCGGGGATTACCAATCGCGGAACGGGCCAAAGTTGCCGATGTGTGTTGCTACATTTCCTGTTATTTTTTATCGCAGGCCGCTGGTCTCAACCCGTCGTTTGCACGCACCGTGGGCATCGCCGTGGACCCGCGCCGCCGCAACAAGTCGCTAGAGTCGCTCCAGGCGAACGTGCAGCGGCTGAAGGAGTACCGCGCCCGGCTGGTGCTGTTCCCCAAGGGCAAGAAGGTGCTGAAGGGTGAGGCCTCGGAGGAGGAGCGCAAGCTGGCCAGCCAACTGCGCGGGCCGCTGCTGCCCGTGGTCGCACCGGCGCCCAGGGCAACCACCCGGGCCATCACGGAGGAGGAGAAAAACTTCTACGCCTACCGCTACCTGCGCGGCGCCCGCGCCCTGGCTCGCCTCGTGGGCATCCGCGCCAAGCGGCTGAAGGACGCGGCCGAGAACCCCGATGACGTCACCAAGGCCCCCACCAAGGCGCCCAAAGAAGCCAAGACCAAGGCCAAATAGGCCTTCCTTTGAACTCAAAACTTCATTAAAAATATACATAAAAATTATACTCTTATCATTTTATTTTCCGGCTGGCGTTGTCACCGGTGTCGTGACTTGCACCTGTAGATTTTATTCAAACAAATACACGATAATCCGGAGGGGCCGACAGAATCATCGATATATAAGGCAATATCGATGGACAGAATGGGAAAACTTCGAAAAGTTGATTACGATCCGATAGCAATGCAAATGCAAAAACTCTATGTTCACGATGGCAGACTTTATCGGCTATGCAATTTCTTACAGCCGATAATAATAATTCGCTGATTCGCTTATATAATATAATAATGATATAATAACTATTGAACCAAAATTACGGTTTTGCATGACAGCAGACTTATTGCACTGGCAATCTCTCATAGTCAACCTTAGGGTTTAGAGATTTGCCGAGCAATTTAAATAAGATACTTTACTGATTAAACTATACATGAAAATATTGTTTAAATTTACTTATAAAAAGAGCCGATGTTAAATAAAAAAGAATCATAATGGACAGGAGAGTGTAGGGTTAACGTTTGACGAGAGAAGAAATGCTTTTTCAGAAAAAGTTTGAAAATAGGCCTTTGATAGTTAGAGGGGACTGGTTTCATAATAGAGCTGCGTATACAGAAGAGTTAGAATAAAACAGGCTTCGTGACTTGAGACTGCAGTTGAAGACCATCCATGGACCTTCTAGTACCGTAAGTGACTGGCCATGACTGTCAAATAGCTTTAAAAAATGCTGCTAATGTTTGCGACTACATATATATGCTATGTGGAATTTTCGACTTATTTGAAAATTAAATATAGAATACTGTCTAAGGCGCATTTCAGACTTCTCTAATATCGAAGCTTTCACCCCTCTCCCCATCTTTCTCCTTTCCCTCCGCTTACATAGAAAACAGCACAGTACCTCGATACATCTATTAATAAAGGCAACAAAAATTGTCCTGCGTCTAGTGTTGCTCTCGATTCCCCCGCAAAACCCTAGCTCCGAAATGTTCCACACCGCACGTCTGGCTCGGCTGACTCGGTGAATAAGCCCACTCCGTGATTATCATACTCTGCTGTGGGCGTAACATACTCTGCTGTCGCCTTTTTCATTCCGCAGCTCTAATACCTCATCGGTCGGAGGTCGGGTCTCGCTATGACTCTTTTTTGAAGCCCGTTGGCGTGCCGTTCCTTCACTCGACCTTTCTCGTGTACACCTTGGCAGTTGGCAGCATAGATTTTGGCCTGGTGGAGGTTCTCTCGCCGATCGCAATAAATAGCAAAATAGTCCCACAAAACGTTTAATGCGTTCCGCGTGTCTCTGCGCACCACAAACCGAGTCCATACTTACCTACCTTTACCTAAATATATGGGAGCAGATGAAGAACAATACAGAACGACGATGGATAGAGGTGTTCAAAAATGTTTAGGGAAGCGGAATGCCATTCAAAAAATGCCTGGTACCTTTCCCTTTCCCTCGTCCGGTACCTTCCGTTTGCCAGGGATGAATGCACATACAGAATGAATATTTTCGTTGACGAATGTCTTATGGACATCGAAAAACTCGTCACTTTTGAAACGTTACGTGTAATGCTCGTAAAATTTAATATGGGGAGTCAACTTTTATGACATTCTGTACAAAAACCCAAAATTAGTACGAAAATGCTACTCATGCAAGAAATGATTTTTAAAATAAATGATAACTTCAGTAAGTCGCTCAGTCCTTCACACTCACATCCCCTATACCCGAGAATGTCCCGCATCGAATTTTATAAAGTCGGCCGCGTTAGGGTTGAGGGTTGTTCAGTGTGCTCTCCTTTACGTCCAGGTAAGCAACTACTGCGTAGTACGGGTGTATGGTCTAATACGGGTAACAGTCTAACAGGCTTGAACGAGGGTGCGCTTCGTTTCTACTGGCAGGAAGTCACAGCTGTCAAAGGTGGATACGTCTACTGACTTCATTAGTACCTAATAAATATAAGTGCCTGCCAAGAAAGACAATTGTCGAGGAGTAAATCAAGATTTTTCACTATGGTATGAAATTATCGTAAATTAACATTGGCTACCCTCTATACCAGCATTCGTCAAACTGCAGCCCGCGGGCCGCATGCGGACTGAACTGACATTTTTTGCGGCCTGATCTGAAGTTTCATGCGAATTTTTCAATTATTATTTAAACAGTGGCTTACAATTCGTCATGCAACTCTCTGTATTTTATGGATACTATAAATTGTTTTCAAATTCTGGACACATTATCTAAATTCTAAATAATAATTACTGGAGTCGTATATACTGCCTAGTTAGGATTTGCGATAGCAGAATTAATGAACGAAATCGTAGAACTAAGGAACGATACACAACTAAACGCTCCATATTGCAAACACCGTGAGAAACAGGAGTATGGTTACTCTGTACGGCGAACCTTATGTGATCGTCCACAATTCTTTTGATATTTGTACGAAGCTTCATTTTCCAAAATGTCCTTTTTTGAAAAACAAAAATTGGAATCCTTCGTTACAGCATCTTAAAGATACAATGACGATCGCATGCCGTGCTAAAGCGGTAAATATTGAAGAAATTGTGTAAAAACTTCCACACCACTAGTCTCACTGATTTATTTTTATTTACTCTTATTTAATCCATATAAAAACATTCATATATTCATTTAATTCATATACAAATATTCAATTCATAATATAAAATATTGTCATACATATAAATGGCTATTATAATTTTATGTTATTTCCCTGCCCCTGTACCTAAAAAATATTCCATGTAAGTATGGCTTTGATGCGTTTGTAGCAATACCGTCTTTGATAGTTCAGAAATGCGATAAAATTGATGTTTAACAACTGTATTAAACTCTGCAATAGCTTTCACTTAGAGGGGCTCTCCTAAACTCCCCGGTTAGATTTTGTTTTTGTATCGTTTGACAACATAAATTAAAATAACTAGACTATCCGTGCGGCCCGAGTCGTTCTACATTGTTAAAAGTGTGTCGTTCTACATTGTTAAAATTGGCCTTTCATCAAAATTGTTTGACGACCACTGTTTTATACATTTGGATGCATTATGGTTCTATATAACCAACTAGAACATTTTAAGCTTCGTGGTGAATACCATAATCATACCACAAGAGGAAATTCATTTATTTATTTATTTATCCCTTATTTTACTTAATTAATTTCCATATAGTAAGTAAGTACAAACGGAGCTGCCATGGAATTCACCGACCAGTCGGGCCCATCATAATACTATTTTTACACTTCTGGGGGGTGAGCGGTGGACTCCAGACTAACGACCGGCTGTGGAGGGTTTAGAACAGCTGCCTTGCTACATGTCAGCGTGCACCTTACCACCCATTCACAGCCCCTTCGAAGCCATAGAATTTGAGATGCGGAAATCGCAGTTTTAGATATTTTTTCCAGGAAGGAGTTAATTATGTTCTTGGAGTGACCTAGATCCTTAACGAGGTAAAACAGAGATTTGGCTGGGAGTCCACGAGCGCCAACTTCCACCTCGTGAAGGTGAACAGTGAAGCCGTTCTGGATGACGGCATCTGCGAGATCATAGTATCTAATTAATTTGTACTCGTGGTCTTTTGGGATATATGTTCACATCGATATATGATTACAATGCGTATTGCGAGGATTCGAGGAGCGTTAGGTGTCCCTCTGGGAGGACAGGAGGCTTCGGGGTACCCCTGTGCTGCCCCCCCCCTTGCTGGCATATCGGGGGCCACTTCCAGCCCGAAGTGTCCGTTGTTGTGTGCGTCCTAGGATTAATATTTACAATATATTTTATATCTAGTATTTTTAGTCAATAAATGGGTCACTCGGGGCGGAACGGAGGGGGTGGTCTCTGAGCTCACCCCCCGTGCGTTTACCCTTTTGGTACATGCAGGATTATCGTTGCATGACATCCCGGGTAGACAAGACGATCATAGTCGTTATAACTACCCGGGTGGTGGTGGAGGTTTCTTCCCTCGCCTACCGCCTTGAGGCTCTTAAAGATGTCCCACTAGTTCCTCCAATGGTTGTAATATTTAAATTTAGACTATTTTGCAAAAGAAACAGTGCGTCATCTATAATCTATGTTATCTCAAGATTACTTTTGGCAATTTAAACATTTATGCTTCGAGGCTTCTATTTTTATTTTCTAGAATCCTAGTCTCATTTTTTCATATATTTCTGCATATTTAAATCAAAATTGACTTTTTGGGACTTTCTCACTGTTGCTTCATGAAGATAACCTAGTATTTTTGAAGTGTTCTCCACATCAAAAAATTAAAACATCTTTGAATATCACAATTTTATTAGGCTTGTTTGCTTCAAACTATAATTTTCGCAAGCTATAATTTGCTTCAAGCTATAATACAGCTACAGAATTACCGTAATAATAAAAAAAAAAAATAGCACCACATTTTTGTTTTCAATTCCGAAGACTAGATTTATTGCATCAACTCTTTCTTCATACTAACGACGGTCGGGCGATATGTCTTCTTCTTTCGCGGACCTTCGTTCGAAAAGTACGACGAGTCTATATGCGGCGACATCAGAAACCGATTTCCGGCAATGTCGATTTCATACTTAGCACTTTGGTCCATGATGTATTCGTTCGTCATGACCATTTGGCTGTCCCTCAAAGAGTTTCCGGTTCGGGAGTAAACGATTGTCTCCGGCCGTTGTATGAAGCCTAGGCAAACCAGTTTGTTTAATGTGAAGCCGTATCTGCGGAAGAAAAGAACACAAAGATTTGAGAGTGCACCTGGAATGAGGTAATCTAAAACTCTCATAAAGCTACTGTAGCCATGGGCGGCTCACCTACGGCGTATAAAGTACGACCCACGAGCCCTGATAAATTTTATAAATAAAGAATCTACCGTTATCGAGCGAATCGCTACTTGAAACTGAATTTTGTGGCTGAAATATTGGTCGCAAATCATCAGTAAAATTATTACAATGCACGGACTCGCTCTGATTTCTATTTAATTAATAACAAATAACAGTAAAATAAGTTAGCATATACATTCATGATGTTCAGATTTTTGAAGTCCGAAGCAGACACCCTTTTAAGCTCCTTCCCTTGCTTAAAATGGACCATACTCTAACAAACAGTTAAATTTTAGTGTCTAAACCCCTGTCTTCCAATATTTGATGTTTCACGTTTGTCATTTCTTTTTTCCTTGTGGCGCCATCTTGAAAATTGCGCGTTTACCTAACGATGGATTAAAGTTGAGAAAATTTTCAATGTTACTGTGGTTTAAGCCAACAACATAGTTGCCAAAGACTTCAATTAGCGTTTAGTGATGAAGCCCCATCTCGTAGCTCTGTGTACTTCTGATGTAATGAATTCAAACGTGGACTTATTCTTCTCCAAGACGATTCATGCGAATGCCGGCCGGCGACTATGGTAACAGAAACTAACATTGATGCTATCAGACAATTAATTTAATCGGATAAAAAATTACATTTAACTAAAGTCGTACAATATTGAACATTGGCATGAGCCAAGTGCAAAATATTTTGAATGTACACCTGAAAGTTCGGAAGCTTTGTTCGAGATGGATAGATACTGCATGAGTTAAAAAAAGAATGGCGTGTAGAGTGGTGTGATAAAATGATAAAAAAATACGGCCGAGGGCAATAATTAGCCATATATGATATAGCAACAGGAGATGAAATCTGGGTGTACTGTCACAAACCTGAAAGAAAGAGGTAATCGGCGTAGTGGGTCTTTCGTTTGGAGGATTTGCCAACAAAAGCCAAGAAAGGTCGAAAGAAAAAGATGGTTGTGTTTTTTTATAGCAAGACGGGACATTATATGACAATTTTACTTGAAAACCTAAAAACAGTCTCTGCAGATTGGTATGTTAACATTTTTCCAGTGTTTTAGAAAAAGTTCATGAAAAGCATCCTCGCATAGAGTAGCCTCCATCATAACAATGCATCCGCCCACCCCGCTAATAAGACAACGAAGTTTTTGAAGACCTCAAACGTGGATCTGATGACACATCCTTCATACAGTCCGGACCTTGCATCCTGAGATTTCTTTTTGTTTCCAAAAATTAAGGATAAACTTCGAGGTACTTCACGACCCCAGAAGCGTTATAGCATTCCGAGAAGCCACTGAGGAGAGCTCAAAGAATGTGGCAATTACTTTTCTCAATGGTTTCAAAGAATGAAAAAGTATATAAATTGTCAGAGAGAATACTTTGAAAAACAGTAACTGCCACGGATCTTGAGCCCCCGCCCACCGACTCAGACCACATGTATTGCATTTATTAACCACCAATGCACCTAAACCAAGTAGCCGGCTACCTGGCCCAGGTATCTGGCGATGTTAGGGTGGTATAGCAGCTATAGTCTTGCACATGGCAATTTAATTTCCTGCCTCATGCGGAGTTTTGGATGAGTTTGGATTTGGCCACAAATGGCTATGTGGAGGTGGCCATAAAGGCCGTTTTGTTTTTTTGGCCGGCCCATGCTCGCGGAGCAGCTCCTATTCAGGAGCCTCCTCGAAGAG
>JAOPUG010000090.1:3684456-3695246 GCA_027564375.1 Micropterix facetella | reverse complement strand
ATGCTTTGACACATGCAAAAACACCAAAATTCATGAAAAACAGACGTGCACATGCACAAAATGTGAACTCTGTTACACGACCAATACATCAACCGTCCAGGGCCGCCCGAGGTGTTCCCCCAGATCCACTGGACAGCGGGTTCACCGGGTTAGTTCCTCTTTGGGGAGGCTGCCGGATAGTTGTTGAGCCATGAGTTGGGCTGACCATGATAACAAAGTTGGCCATTAGGTCCCGAGCTGCAAAGCTCCATTAGGCCCCTCCTCATCAGCTTATAAGCTCGTCATATTAGTTCTTCTTGTAGTGCCATGTCCACTACCGAACGTTGGCTATCATATTGCATACTTTATTAGCCACTGCTCAAAACAAGAATGTGGTAGATTGCTAGAACCAGTCTCGTAGATTTCTAAGCCAAGATATACTTCTTCATCTCAGTTCTCTACTTCTGCTTTTTATGCCTTGAATTGTTAGATGCTTAATGTTGTATCTTTCGTGATGACGCATGAGATGATTATCCTTATGTTGCTATTTTCTTGTTTAAACTTTTAAGACATCTTCATACCTGACTGTCAACCCAACTTAAACTTCGTATCCTCCAATAGACCCATATTTCGAAGTCGTCAAGCTTTTTTTCCAATTTTACCAACTTCAACTGTTGCCAGTGATGACATACAGTCTTATAAGTAGGCTCAAGGTCCCCCAAAGGGCAATTGGAGAGTAAGTACAAACGAAGCTGCTATGGAATACACCGACCAGGAGTCGGGCCCATCATAGTACTATTGTTACACTTCTGGGGGGTGAGCGGTGGACTCCGGTCTTAACGACCGGCTGTGGTAGGTTTAGGACAACTGTCTTCACTCCACCCATTCACTCCCCCTTCGAAGTTATAGAATTTGAGATGCGGAAATCGCAGTTTTAGATATTATTTCTAGGAAGGCAGTAATTATTTTCCTGGAGAGACCAAGATCCTTAAAGAGGTGAAACAGAGATTTGGCTGTGAAGCCAAATGCGGCAACTTTCACTGCGTAAACATTCAGATTTGGATTCTGGAGGTCAATTTAGAGTTTAGTGGTTTAGAGTGCAGTGACAAACCCTTGTTGGCATGAGCCACTGAGAGGCTAATTTCCTCACGAATAATAGCAAGGACTCTGACATGGCGGTAAGTATACCGTCTTTCATCTAAATCCGCCTTGTAGCCAGCCAAAATATGTCTAGTTGTGCAAGGGGTATTGCTACAAAGAGGACATGAACTATCCTCTGAATAGCTCTAACGGCGAGTTTAAGGGGCTGGATGCTCGGGGTTTTCCTACGAGATCGAATAAAAAATGAGGAAATTCGCAGGAGAACCAAAGTCACTGACATAGCCCAAAGAATTGCAAAGCTCAAGTGGCAGTGAGCTAGGCACATCGCTCTTAGAACTTACGACCGTTGAGGCAGAAAAGTTCTCGAGTGGCAGCCATTTACTAGAAGACACAGCGTGAGCACACCTCCCACAAGGTGGACCGGCGAACTGGTAAAGGTCGTGAGAATCAGCTGGATAAGGATAATGCGGGACCGATCGTCATGGCAATCCTTGGGGGTGGCATTTGTCCAGCAATGGATGGTTTTCGGCTGATATAATGATAATGAAGCTTTTTTAATAGCGTGTCTGTGGGTTTCCAGCTTTCGATATTGAGAAAATGTAGCATCTTAGAAGTCTAATCTTCAGGGGTAGGTTAATGTTTCTCCCGCAAAATGTGTTTTTCACCTTTAAGAATCACATTGCGATTTTTCAGTTCGGATTTAAAATCTTGTTCATATCTTATCTCCTTGTTCATATCCCAGTTGTCGTTCAAATTGCAGCCAAGGTAAATGTTATCAGTCTTCTCCAGTAGAATCCCGTAAGCTGTAACTGTAGGTACGTTTGAGGATACTTCACCGGCTGTCAAGTACTTGGTCTTGTGGTGTTCAGCTTCAATCAAACCGTATTCGTCATATACTCTTGTAATATGGTCAATAAGGAGCTGGAATTATTCCACGTTGCCTGCAATTAGTACAGTATCATCTGCCGTTTATGCCATTGGCTTTGATACCACTTTCGGATTTATGTAGTGTTTCCTTAAATATGAACTCGTAGTAAAGATATTATTTATTTTATTTATTTATTTATTTTCATCAATAAACAATACAAACCTGATATAAATATATCTATAACTAAATAGATGTGGTAGATGCAAACAGGTAGTATTGATGAGAGATGCGCTCAGGAATATAAACTGATTTTCTATGCGCCTCGTAATGAAACGCAATTATACGCAAGTTGTTGCCATCTATTCCTACTTGTTAGAGGATTTCGACTATCTTGTTGTGACTGACTCCATCGAAAGCCTGAAATCATGCAAACTGTGTGGTCATTACGTATCTCCACATCAAAACCTGTATACTAAATATCTTTTCTCTGGTTCCTAAATTGTTGTGGATTCCAAATTGCATATTACTGACAGCCAAATTTCGTAACATATCAGTTAACAACAATAATTTCTTTCCCAACAGGACAAGCATCGAGCCAAGGGTCATTAGCTTCAAGCGGTCCACATTCACCGAATAATGCAAATAGCACACTGAGCAGACCGATGGCATCACAAGGCGGTACCAGATATGAAGATAGAACAATCAGACGCGGACGACCTGTAAGTATTTGACTAATATACGATTACTGCCTTTACTCCTAACCATAAAACGACGACTTCTTAAGACCCTTTTATATACAGCTTCAAGATACAACGCTAACAAACCTCATTTCATTGTCTTCACATTGCAAGGCGAGTAGAGGGATACTGCAATAACTGTAAGCTATGGGCATGATACGTCATTTTTGAGTACTATACTCGCTCAAAAAAGCTCTCTCAGGCATTAGGATAAAATTGTGGTGAAAATGTTGAATTTTTGTTGCACGACTTCATTGTTTTAAACGTATTCTAAGATGTCGAAAAGGAAAAGATGATATTTTTACATAAATCGGCAGAGAATTTCTTCATATAAGAGATTCAATAAAACACAGATCTTCAGAAGCCACAAGTCACCACTTGTCGCAGAAAACATGAATCGCTATAAATATAGTGCAGGAGATGTAAGATAGTACGAAGTACATATAGTACAGGAGATGTATGCAAAAATTAGACGATAAGTGGAACAAATTCCCACAAAGACAGGGATTGATTTTTTTAGGTCGTTGTTGGTATAATTTTGACATACTAAATGTCTTAAAAATCTGACTATGCAAAGTGCTTTTTTTGTGCCATTTTGTTTTTTTTTAAAGTTGAAAAATTGGGTATCAAATTACGGCAGATTTCATACTGAAAATGATTATGATTTTGATTTTAAAAGTTAAAAATAAATAACAAAATAGTGGTTAAAAAGCTGAAAGCTGGTGTGCTGTGTTGAAATCATATTTTTATTATTCAAAATGCGTTTTATAATATGCGTTTTATAGTATTTCCTCAATCTTACATCTTACAAGAGAAAAACTAAATTTAAGAAAAATAATATAATAAAATTATCTTTCATAGTTTCTTCTAAATCACTTTCTTGCAGTGCACAATTTGTGCAATCTCTACCAGAACAGTTACAACATATATCAGCAGATTCCTCGCCATAACATCGACACATACATCTACTGCTACCACACAGCTCATTTGTTCCATTTTGTAGGTGCAGCTGATCATGTTTAGCAATCATTCTAGTGCAGGGCTCATTTCACATGTTATGGGATATAGTTGGTTTCCTACTTTTTTCAACCACACTCTTCGGGAGTGGCAATATTGGTGTTCATAGTTTTCCAACAAAGACATAGTAAATGTACGCGGAGAAGATGATAAACAAGAGCAGCTTCTACGGTGGCAATCTTGCAATATTAAATTCACTTGTGGCAGTTGTGATCTTTTTCAAGTAGAGATTATATTGTAGTAGGCTCAGAGTAATTTTCTTTGGATTTCCACCGTACAATGATACCAATGCTTTGGTGCCTGTGAGTTCCTTTCTGTTTGCATTTTCTGATCCAAACAGAGTAGCGCAAATGCTAAATTCCTCACATTTCCAAAAATATCGATATTCTGCCAATTTACTGTTATACTAAATAATGAGCTTGTGGTATCGCATCTAGTTAAAGCATGTGAAATTACAATAATTTTGCATCTCTTCGCCAAGCACATGCTGCATCGATTTGATATAACGTTTTTTATCACTGAACGTAGGTGACTGCAAACAAATATTTCATGTATTATTCTAAATCTAAAGTAAAAGAATATCGGTGTCATCAGCAACAATTGTTACATGCTTTTTTCTGCCAAGGCCAGTGTTGTTTTTACAATAACTGCGTCAGCATCATCTGTAGCATGAATGACAGTGTGGCCATTCGCTTATAAGTGTTTCCCAAGCATGGTTTTAAAGCACTGTTTATTTTCATTGTTAGAAAGAAAGGGCCCTTTGGAAATAAGAAATGGAAAGCTCTCAATAAATTTCACAGTTACTGATGTTTGTTTTTTGCGTATCTGATCCTTTGTACTAAAGATATGGCATAGGCATGTCGAATACATTTGTCACAACTTTATATTGCTTAGCAATATGACTGCTATATAGTTGTAACACGTCTGCAAATTTCCCAATTTTTTGCCATGGCAATTTCTGTAATAATGCACCTCTGTCAAGACATACGATGTTTCCGCGGGTAACATGTAATTTAAACTATTGTGTTGTTCAGAAAGTTATTACGTTTTTTCCCACAGAGGACTTAATTGTATTGTTTTCACAGCCAACTTCACGCTTAAGCCGCATAATAATTATATATTTTGACAGCTGATATAGAAAGGCTTGCCTATGAAGAAGTTCGATTGATTCTACGCAGTAGTTTTTGGTTGGTACCCTTTCAAATATGGAAAGTGAAAAAAAGGATTTTTGACATATTTTATCTAAAAGGTAAAAATGCTATTCAAGCAAGAAAAAAATATCTGATGTGTATGAAGAAGATATATTGACAGAACGCCAGTGCTAAAACTGGTGGGCAAAATTTAGTTTTTGGTTGGTACCCTTTCATATATGGAAAGTCAGCATTTTCGGCATATTTGACTTTTTCCTTATTTAAAAGGTAAAAATGCTATTCAAGCAAGAAAAAAATTATGCAATGTGTGTGGAGAAGATGTATTGACAGAACGCCAGTGCCAAAACTGGTTTGCAAAATTTCGATCTGGCAATTTTGATGTTGAAGATGCTTCGCATTCTGGAAGGCCAGGTGAAGCTGATGAAGACACAATAAAGGCATTAATTGATGCCAAACTGGCGAATAACAACTTGTGAGATCGCTGAGAGATTAAATTTCTTGAATTCGACCGTTCATGATCATTTGAAACGCCTAGGTTTAATCTTAAAGCTCCACATACGGGTTCCTCAAGTTCTTATGGGAAGAAATTTGTGCTGTCGCGTTGACGTCTGTGATTTGCTTTTCAAATGTTAAGCAAATGATCCATTTTTGAAGTGCATCATCACTGGGGACGAGAAATGGGTTGTCTACAACAATGTTAAACGTAAGAGATCATAGAGTAAAAAAGATGAACTGACTCAAAGCACTTCGAAATCCGATATTCATCAAAAAATGGTGATGCTATCTGTTTGGTGGGATTTCAAAGGAATCGTATTTTTTTGGACTGCTACCGGACAACACAACGATCAATTTTGATGTGTACTACTGTCATCAGCTGGACAAATTGAATTGTACTTGAACAGAAAAGGCCAGAATTGATCAGTAGAAAAGGTGTAGTATTCCACCAAGATAATGTGAGACCTCATACAAGTTTGTCAACTCGCCAAAAGATTTTACAACTTGGATGGGATTTACCATCACACCCACCATATTCTCCAGATCTGACACTTTCTGATTATTATTTGTTCCGGTCACTAAAAAAAATTTTAGACGGTAAAACCTTTACTTCAAATGAGGTCACAAATCATCTGAATCAGTTTTTTTGCCAGCAAACAACAAAATTTTTTAGAGCGTTGAATCATGCTACTGCCAGAAAGATGGCAAAAGGTATTTGACCAGAATGGGCAATATATAATTTAATAAAAATTTATTCACTAAGAAAATCGCCTTTCATTTTCATAAAAAAAAATGAAATTACTTTCCGAACAATCCAATATGTGAATGCATTTTTGAGCTAGTGTGCGAGGGATCAAGAAATTTGGTGCAGAGTGTATTTTATATAATGCTGCCTTCTTCCGACTTCACTATCTAGGATGTCTAAATGGATTGACAATAAATATATTATTTTATCTTTTTATTGCTGATTGCTATGCAATAAATTCGTGAAATGTTGTGTCGTATCCTGTGAAACACTTACGATAAAATCACTTATCATCTGTGGTATATAATGGGGTATCTGTGGCGAAAAGGTTGACCACCGTTGTCCTATATAATATGTCCTATATGTTTTTAATGAATAGGTACACTATTCATTAAAAACAAAACGTGGTTATAAATTATTGTACATAAGTTCAAATCTCATTTGATTGGGATATCATATCGACTCACCCTGCAGATGTAATTCTCCCGACGAATTGATTATTCCGGTAGATGGGTTCACCGCCCCAAGGCCAAACGTCTCGGTCTGAGTCAATGTTCTCCAAGTGGAACATCACTAGCTTTTGAGTTACTCCTCGTTCCTTCTGTTTCTGCAGAGCGTACTTTCCAATAAAATAATCTTTCTGGAAATGACAAATTTATTTAAACATTCCAATAGTAACTTTCTTAAGCTTACACCCTCTTTCATGTGATCTAAAATACTATCTTTTGAAAGTTACCAAAAGTGACTTTCGACAAGCACAGAATGTGGTTTACTTGTAAAATCTCCACTCTTGGCGGTTGACATAAAAAAATAATCCTATTAGAATTTAACCAGCTCATATGTGTATTTATAGCACTCATTGGTGGCGCTGTATCGAGTCTTCTTTCAACGCCGACAACAAAAGATTAGCTACTCACTGGCAGATGGCACTGATAGTCATTTTATGTAACATTTTTACTGCAAAATATACATACTGGTAATGTAAACCAGCAATTTAATCAACATTCAGTCTGTATAAATTTCAGCTTAAATAAATATTAAACCCGCAAATAAATTAAAACTACATATTTACTAACATTCTGCCTACTTACAGGTGCTAAGTACTAATATTTTGGACATTATCAATGTGAGGTTTTCGGATATAAACTCTTGTGAGTTCTGCTTCTGCGCTGGTGCTTCAGACCGCAGCCAACTCTTGAAAGTGACAAGGAACAGTTACAGGTTAGTGAGTGCATCTTTTGGTACACAGTCTGGTTATTTGTTTTTGAAACTAATTCTAGCCGTTGAAACGCATTCTAATTGGAAATCTGAAGGGCTTCGTAAAGTCGGACGACCAAAACTGCAATGGTTTGATTCCGTGGTAAATGCAGATCTAGATACAGTTGTAATGAACACTGGAAAACCAAATCCCACGATAGGGTGGACTGGAAGAAGATTCTTGACGAAGCCAAGTCTCACAATTTATGGCGTTAATAATGATGACGCTAATAATGATGACCATAGAAATACACCAGCAATCTGCTTCTCGCCCATAAAAAAGATAATACTAACACTTAATCGTACGCTGTATCCATTTCCGCATTCGTACGGAGTCACTGCGCTTGTCAATTCTTCGGCCCAGAATGGAATAAATCGCTCGATTCGCATGAATCTTTGCGTTAGAGTACCAACATCATGTGCACCATAGTCTCGACCCACCTAAACAATGTGAAAACAAAATTTTGTAAAGAAAATTAATGGAACCTAATCAATACACATATATGTACCTACACCTAGCTCATGACTTATTGGAGATCCATACGAAAATGACTCTTACCTCAAGGGACAATTAAATAATGGGACTGCACATATCTTAGCCATTGGGCTTCGTAAGGGGGCGTGGAGATGGAATGTAGGTGACCTTGATGCTCCCGATGCAGATGGCACCTTGTTGGATCTCTTATCTTACATAGGGCGTGCCCATGATCTTGTGTCGGAGTGCCCATGATCATGATAAGCGTGAGTTTATGGGATCACAATTTAGTGGGTACTCCGGGCCAAACAGTAAACCAGAAGTACTACAAGCTGGGAGAAAGGATGAGGAAGAAAAGATCAGATCTGTGGAAAAACAACTCATGATTTTTGCACCAGGACATTGCAGAAGCGCACAATACACTGTGAAACAATTCTTAGCTCGACCATCCGCCGTATTCACCAGATCTCGCTACATGCGACTTCTGTTCTCAAAAATGAAAAGTGTGTTAAAAGGAACACATTTTCAGCCTGTGTCTTTCCAGGTCAAGTCAAAAATGGCAGACTTATTGAAAAGGGGGAAACTTGATGACCTGCAGCCCTGCTTTGGACAATGAAAAAGCGTATACAGCAGTGTATAGCTAGGGAAGAGGAGTATATTGAAGAGGATTAAAAGCTATTTGTAATAAGTTTTCAATAAAGCTTATCAAGCCAGTCCCGTTATTTAACATATTGACCCCTGTGGGTCTAAACGTCAATTTGTATTGTCAGCCTACCATATATTCTTGTTTATCGCCCACCTGTGGGCTGCGCAGTCCTGTAAAGGAAAAATCTTTCCAGGGCCATACCACCCACCTGGGAACTATGTTCGGGGTCTAATGGGGTTGTGTAGCTCGGGTCTTAATGGCCAACTCTGTCTATCACGGTCGGCCCGATTCACGTCTCAACACCTATCCGGCAGCCTCGTCGAAGAGGGACAAAACCGGTGAACCCACTGTGCATGGCGGCTGATCTGGGGGAAGACCTCGGGCGACCCTGGATGTCTGAGCACTGGTCGGCATGCCGGCCTCTGCTTAACAATCTTCCTAAAGAGGGATCCCCTGTAGCCCGGAAATGCGGTGACATGGTTTGAGCCCAGAAAATTTCGGATGGATGGTTGTCTGAAGCACTGGACAGTCTGCCGGCCCTTGCTCAATAACGAATAGCCGGAGGAGTTTGGAAGTGCAATGTGACCTAAGGAAGCGGGGATAGTAGTAGGTATCTATACCTTAAGCTATCTATTCTTAGAAACGATACGTTGGCCACCCGATCTTAAGTGGCAAGCCGAGTAAAGGGCGCCTCGGATCTGTGATAATTCCAGTGAGGAATTGCCACTTACTTAAGGTAGAAGACCACGTAAGTGACTTCGAACCTAGGACCAGACGGGAGGTCGGAGAAATCTGCCCAAATCTGTTAGTAAGGGAGCGATGGATACCACATTGGGCTTGAAAATTCCCAGTGCCTCGCGGTAAGGAGTAGGACTCTCACGAGCTGAGGTGGAGCTTGGTACGTAGATTCGTCTTCATCCTCAAGTTTCTGTGTTTCATTCTGGGATGACATAACGAAAATATCGTTGAAAAATAATATGTATGGAAAATTACTTATTTTATAGTTTTAAATAGTACCAGAGTCTGCATGGCATTCCCTACCAATTTCTTAAATAAAATTGGGTTACAATTTTCGGCACTTACACCCTTTTTATTTCTGGTATTCTAATTTGTCATCAAATGCCCAGCCCATAGCGGCCTAGTAACTTTCAGGGATCGCAGATTTCGGAAATGTATTGATTTTATTAAATATTCCCATACAACATACGCCGATAAAACTATCTTAGTGTCGCCCACCTGTAAGCTGTGCGGACTTGTAGAGCCATGTCGGTGTCGCCCACCTGTGGGCTGCGCGGGGGTCAACATGTTAATTGTCACATCTTTCCCCTACTGATTGTCTTATTTTTTTCTACTTATGGCTAAAAACTACCTTTACACAAGATTCATTAATGATAATGTCATATAAGGTCCTCGTTCTAAGTAGCAGTCGGCATTATTCGAATATGAAGTAATTACCGTCATCAATCTGTCGTAGACATGAAGTGCATATTCCGAAGGCACGTAAAGGCAGTATCCCGGTTCTCCAGTGTGAGTGAACGACATTACCATTACGTTCGAAGCGTAGCCAACGTCCACTCTAGTATAAGCAAACGGTGACAAATTTATATTCAGATTGGATAATTCGCTCATGAGTTCTCGACTCTTGGGTCCGACCACATTTATGACGGTATACATGGACGTCACGTCTTTCAAGACGACAGAGTGGTCGTGCGGGAGGTTCCGTGTCATCCAATCGAGCACGCGGGTCTGTTGGCTGGACGGTGATACCATGAAGTACTTGCATTCGGCTTGGCGCACGAGGATGCAGTCATTTTCGTAGCCGCCTTCGTTGTTTTGCATTCCCGTGCGGACCATTCCGCCAATTGGGATGTTTATGTCGTTCGAGCAGAGGTTTTGCAGGTAATCCACAACGTCAGTGTTGCCCGACTGAAAAACAAAAAAGAAAAAGATTAGATTTATTACACGCACGCATATAAACGACAGACGTAACAAAATCAATAAGATTATACTAAAAGGGAGTGCATAGTTTGAAGAAAACGAACCTTTCTAATCAAAATAAATTAATGAATGTCTATTACCGAATGCCATAGGATAAAAAAAATTAATACTTAAATTTAACAGTGGCACACTTTTAAGGCGTGTATCTATCAGCAGCATTTTTAAAGTCCTTAATATATTAGAGCAGTAATTCCCAGGCCCACTGGGTTATTATTAGAAAAGTATCAACTGATTTAGATCTTGTCTTGACTTTATTGAGACACATATTTTTTTAACAAAATATGGACACTTTATAATATTATAAATTAGATATAAGAATTA
>JAOPUG010000090.1:3619351-3630389 GCA_027564375.1 Micropterix facetella | reverse complement strand
GGGGTGATAGAACGAATATATCGTTAAAACGCTCCGGGGCGGACGAGTTCATCGTAGCAGGCGACACCTCGAGTATGCCTCATTGCTAAGTGAAGGCCCAATATTTCCACACTGGAGCAGTTTTATATGGAAGTCTCCGACCCCAAGTATTCACGTTTGCTGTCATTTTCACTTGGCTTTCGTGATTCCTGTAATTATTTATGATTTCGTGCAATACACGCACAAACAGCTAGGACAAAGTAAGCCAAATTTAAATCGTCGTTAATCAGGCTGGGTCATTGAAATGTCCATAAAAAAAATTACAATCCAATAGCAAAACAACTCAAAATCCAAAAACAAGTTAAGAGGTTAATAACATGGAGAAATATCGCACAACGAGCGAAAATTTTCATGACGTTTCTAAGTAATACTTCAAACCACTACTTAATTATCACTCTCCATCTTGGGTTCAACTATAAAACGAAAAGTGTTTGTAAAACTTCGGCCCATATAATGACATTCTGACTTCACGTTATTTTTGTTTAAACAGATGTATTGACCCCAGGCGACATGTACCTTATTTTACGCCTCTCATCATGGCCAACTGCTTTTCTTTTTGTTATTTCTATAGTTAATTCCGTTTTAAGCAATAAAAGTATAAAAGGATATGGAATGGAATAATAACCTATGGAGCACGTTGCTGCCTTTTGGGGCGGCTAATTTAATCATAGATTATGGCATAGTTTAGAAATTATATTGGGAATAAGAAAATATTAATTCACACAAGGCATAGCATCCAATTTATATCATGCTACACTGTTTGGAGCATAACTCATTTTCCCCTAATGGTCGTTCGGAATTCGGATCGGCTTAAAGCGACGATGTATGTAAATTTCGGCGATTACATTTTTTGGCAATGTTTGAACCGTCGTAATTAACTAACTGATTATGTTAGCTAACTGAAAAAAATATCGTAACTTGGGGTACCTTTCTTGAGTACATAGCTGTTGTATCCGATTTTTTAAATAGAAATTAAAATTAGGGAAAAATAATTAACTTTCAAACTAAATAGCAGGAATAAGCAGCTGAAATAAAATAGCAATTCATTTTAACAAGTCGTAATGTACATAACTATCGCGAAATTTGTAAAAAATTAGTTTTTCTTGATAAATTATACAAAAAGTGCAATTTGCATCCATATTCACTATTAAATATTACTTTTTTATTTTATTATTTTTTTACATAAACTATTTACATTCAACTTGCAGTACCATCAATTTCTTCCTCAAATAAAATGTTAATATATTTTTAAAATAATATTTTCTATAGCACGTTTCTATTAATTTTCTCATACAAATGTGCCGAGCTATCTTCATTCGGCGGAATTGTATGGGATGTTCTATTATATTTGTATGAGATTTTTTTACATACATCGTCGCCTCACAGAACTATAATGCAATATAGAACTATAATGCCTCACATAACTATAATGCAATATAGAGACCTGAAACAAACTGTCGTAACACATGGATGTCATAGAAATATGAATTGCAACAAGTGGATTGAAATACGGTATGTCAATATGCAAAACAGCGACAGAAATAAGTAAATTAAAACAATTACTTCGCCTCTCTCGGTCGATTATAAAAACCGAGATTGATAGTGAGGACCCGATTTGAAACATCTATTTCGTTATCAAATATTTGGTCGGTTCCGCGAGACACGATCTGATACGGAGCCCTAAAAATAACCATTCCCACGCAGGTAGAGAGAAGTCCCTACGCGAGTGGCGAGTCTGTCGAGTCGCTTGCCACCTGACCGATTATGATTTCACCTCGGCTTTATGTGAGGATTGTATTGAAAAAGCGAGGAGCACCTGGCGTTTTCCGCCCGTATACAAAGGGAAGGTCTCTCCGTAACAATAAAAGCTTTTTTGTTGCTGCTCTTACGGGAAAGAAAGTGCGTACCTGAGTCGGCTTTACATTTACCTGGCAGTATTATTAGCCCCACTACTGATAAACACTTTTCAATACTCTGTAACTTTTAAACAGTGTTACTTTCTGGTGCCTACGTTATTTATTTTAAGGATTGTGTCCGAAAACATAATGTTCACGAATTTAGTATGCAGTATTAATACTAGAATAAGCGTGGGCTAGTTTTACTATAAATGATTTTTTAAGTAAATGGCATTTTTTAAAATTTATTTTTAAGGAAATTTAATAATTGTGTTACAGTCAAAAACGTTAGAAGACTAATTCGACGGCCAAAAAGAAGACGAGAATTGCATACATACATACATACATACACGTATTATTACGAGTACATAACGTACACGCAAACTGAAATCAATGTTTCGATATTAGACAAAGTCTGTTTCGTCTGTTTACAAGTAAAACTCGATAAATTAACAAAATGTCAAAGCGATGATGTATATAAATTTAGACGATTACATTTTTTGGCAATATTTGAACCGTCGTAGTGAACTAACTGATGATATTACCCAACTGAAAAAAATGTCATAATTAAATGTACCTTTCTTAAGTACATAGCTAGCTATTTCAGTTTTTTTCAGAAAGGATTAAAGATTTCACACTAAACAGCAGAACCAAGAAGCTAAAAAAAATAGTAAGGCATTTTAACAATAGTCATAAAATACATGACTATTACGGAATTTAAAAATATAGGTTTTTTTTTGTTAAAAAAACCGTTGATTGGAAATATAGTACCTTAAATATATTTATTATTTACATACATAATACAACATTTTATTGAATAACCATAACAAACACTAGAATGAAAATATGATATTATTTCTTTAGGAATATGAAATGGTGTAATTTAGTACTCAAAGCCAGGCACGTGGCTGCAGCCGCGGCTGCAACTTGACACGCCATAAGGCCTCAACGTAGAGCGCTATTGTAAAATTAATATTTCATTGTTAACTGATGGCAATCAGCATCAAGTTTCTGAATATTACTCTGGTTATTCTGAAATATAAATTGTGTTACGCGGATTATAGCGTTGGAGGGGCGACACGCCCGAATTTTGAAATTTCACCGTACACACAACGCTATCTCGTGTCCCGTCTGCACTCGACGACGTAGTAGTGAGTTTGAAAATTTCGTCTGTATTGCTGTTCGGGGTTGCTATTTCTAAAGCCTTCCGGAGCATGCGGGGGAAATAGAATTGTTCTTTCGTTGGCACAATGGCACCTCAAAACTGCACTCATTGGTGTCGTTCCGCTATCTAAGGTCTGTTCGCAGATCGCCGATTTTTCTCGCTGAAGGTTTTTATCAGCTTCGATGTGTTCCATTGGCTAAGTTGCCAGGGGTCGCTTTGTTTCTTCAACGTAAGCCAACCTACAGCTGCACTCGATTTTATACACGCCCAGGGTTTGCAGTACTATTAACGCCTTTACAGGTCCCAGAGACTGAGCTTTACTTTAGGTCGAGTTGACGATCGTTCTTATATAGAATTTGTTCAGCATCTTATTCGACCCGTCATACTCTTGACTTGTGGTAAAAACCCTTTCTTGACTGAATCATCGTGCCATTCCATATTTTACGATTTTAAATCCATCAAAATCGATGATATCATTTATACTGAATGGATTTTCCGAGCCGCTGCAGTTGTATGAATTTTTGTTCCGATCTCAAATACCCAACAATGACTCACCTAACTAAAGGTCATATAATTATAGACAATGCAGGCAAACGTTGACGCAAAACATGGTTTGTTATCACTAGGCGCACCTGACGCGAGGACAAATCAATATCGTATGTAAAGTGGGAAAATTCGTAAAAAAATAATCTAGACAAGTGTGGAGTCAAATGTGGGACACGTGAATGTATACTATTCTAATGGGATTGAATTTTCTCAAAAACGGATATTTCATCACGAGAATACACTCGATCAGTCGAGAACAGTTCTAATTCTGGGATAGAAGGACGAAGACCAAGTACAGTAATTAAAAAGAGTCACATTTTTAATCGTAACAGACAATTTATATCTTAATTAGTAATTGGGCAGTCCATCCACTCAAGCTGATTGATTAGTCCAAATCTGTGTTTTGCTGACTGTGCAAATCGATTATTATAAATATATTGAGCCGGTAGAATATATCAGTGTCTAGGTTGGCCCAAGAGAAGCTTTTCGATTTAAAAATATTTTTTCCGTATTGAAATAATAACAATATATTTTAGTATTATATATATAAATAAATAATGTTTATTTTACTTCAAAAACATTTAACAACAAATATTAAATTTATTCGCTAATGTGAAGGATAAAAATAAAATAAATAATCAGGGTTCATAGTCAATGACAGTGACTAAATTAGGTTGTACTTTATTTATTTATTATATCCTTTAATATTTATGAATTTTAAGACCAATGCTCGAGCAAACCCGTCATCGTGAGGCGCTTCAATGACCTTTATCGCTATATCGCCCGAGATGAGCGCAAAGGAATTTGGACGGCACAAATCCACAATCCAACAACGCCGCAACCCAGAAACCAACGCCAAATAGCGAGACACCGGTAGCAAGTTGCCCGGCGAGCCAGCCTCACTTCTCCTAACACAGATTTGGTCGGATTCCTCCAACCTCCCGTCTGGTCGCGGGTTCGAAGTCGCTTGCGCGGTCTTCTAACCTCAAGTAAGCGGCAATTCCTCACTGGAAATATCGCGGATACGAGGCACTCTTTGCTCGGCACATCACCCGAGATCGAGATTTTCAACTGCTCCGACCGAACCCGGCCACCCCGGAGCATTTCAGCGAACTTTATCGTTATATCACCCCGAGGCGAAACAGAGACTTGATGGACGCAGACAATCTACGTACCAAGCTCCACCACTGCCCGTCGGAGACCTACGCCTTACGGCGAGACACAGGGAATTGCCACCCTGCGGGCAGCCTCACCCTCTGATTTGGTCGGATTCCTCCAACCAGCCGTCTGGTCGCGGGTTCGAATTCGCTTGCGCGGTCCTCTACCAAACTCCACCACTGCCGGTCCCTCTTCGAGGAAGCTCCCGGATAGGAGCCGCCCCGCGAGCTGAGTCGACCAAGTTGACAGCCGAGGTTACACGAAACCGTTAAGAACTCGTTTCTAATGGTAGATAGCCTAAAGTTTCCAAACTCCCCCGATTATTCGTCAGTTGAGTAAGGCCAGTAAACCGACCAATACTTCATCCGTCCAGGGCTGCCCGAGGTGTTACCCCAGGTCCGACCGCAAAGCAGGTTTCACCGGATTAGTCCCTCTTCGGGGAGGATGTCGGATGGGAGTTAAGCTGCGAGTCGGGCCGACCGGTGTAACAAGATGGTCATATGGCCCGAGCTGCACAGCCCCATTATGCCCCAAATAGGCCCTAATAATCCCTTAATAGGCCGGTAAATTTGTACACGAAAGAGATTTCGAACTTGTAAAAGGTAGTTCTATTTTTTAAATGTGTTGCTTGGACTTATGCCAATAGTGAGAGAACATGTTTGCATCGTCAAAAGACCTGTGCAAGCTGCACAATGTCCGAAAAGCACTTTTCCGTTATTGCTCAGTGTCTCCTAAGGTATGCGTGATAAAAAAAAATATTTTATTTTTTTTGGTGGGATAAATTTGCTACAATTTAAGCCTAAACCGAACAGTGTATGTACAGAAGAGCCCGAGATACAGCTCTTCGAAAATTGCTAATATTTTATTCAATATTAATTTGGATTAGCGTTTTGTATGAAGAAGTATCTCTTTATCGGGTTCTTAAGAATGCACCCCACTGTTAGGTATACAATAATAAGTTATTGATCTCAATTATGGAATATTGTAATTCAAATGTGGAAGTGTTTGCAGACACCGTCTTTAAGGTGCCTACCTTAGAGCATACCTAAGACGTACCAAGTAAATGATTTAAGTGCGATGAAACCGTATTTTTCATTCATTTCATTTTTGCATTATAACCTTCAAAAAACTAAAACAGATATTATTTGTCACGCGCTATTTCAGAAGAATGGTATCACAGCGCAAGCAATAATAGGCGTTCGGTCTTTGCGCTCCGCTGGAGTTTCGCTGGGCGCAAAAATAATATTTCTGCGCAAGCAATACTAGTCGTTCGGTGTATTGTTTTCCGCTGGAGTATCGCTTGACAAATAATTCCGCTTAATATAGGCGATAGCGGCGCCTTCAATCGTGGCCATAGCAAGCGGTATTGCAGATATTGGATTTAATACGAGATTTGTCATACGGCGATCGGCCTATATCGTTGTATTGAGTAAATCAAAACAAAACATCGTATTGCGCGTTGCGACCTTCGACATGCCTATCGCATTTTTTATCTCGCGTCATACCGCACCCCGGATATGGTAACATTCAAAACTATCAACTCCCGTACAGAGTGGCTCAACTGTTGTGGTTTCGACGTTGTTGATCGATGCTTGACTGGGACATTTCTATTTTGTAACTAAGGGCCGACGAGGCACTAAAGAGGGCTTTATACGTGTGCCCTGGGCTAACGCGCGCTGCTGATGCGCGTATGCGACTGGCTTTAGCGGCCAAGGTCCGAAGACACTGGGCCGAGGCCAAGGAGCATCTGAGGAGAGCTGCGCTCGCTGCCACGTCGCCGGCGCAGCAGAAGGGAGACATCACCTTACTTGATGGTATCGTATTGTTTTATGAGTTCTTCTTCATTACAGCAGGGTTGGCATTATAGTTTCTTCAGGCCTGTCAAACGTGTGAGCCCCCGTTTCGCGTACAATTCTACTATGACATTGTCAGAATTGAATCGCTCCATGTTAAAAGGGTTTAAATGACATTATTGAATAGAATGCAATATGAATTCCGTTTGGTTACAAAACCCATTAGGCACCTATCACATATATTTCGAACTCGTTAAATTGAACTAAGTAAAAAAAGTTGCTATAGCTAATCAAATACATATATGTTTTTATTATGTTTCTTGCTAGATAGATTTAAATCCATGGAAAAAGACACATTTAATATAGAATATATGAGAAAAATATTTATTGGTGATTCGAATATTGTAAGAAATCTGCTATTCGGATAGAAACTTAAGTCAAAAATACAGTGAGTTACTTATTTGCACATTACACCTAAACAATGCTTATTTTTTGTGCTAAAAGTAATTGAATTATGATATTTCCTATTTACATAAATAATAAAATTATTTCAGCAATGACAATTTGCATTTTACAAGTGAAATTTATAATATTTCTGTGAAATTACATTTTTGTCATCACGGAGAGAATGTGGTAAGATCAGTTTCTTACAACCACATTGACAAAAACCTAGGAGAGCATATAAATATTCATTAACTTTGGCTTTAAATGCCGACACTTTTTTGTAAGAAGACAAAGCATTCTGAATCTTGTCAAAAATATTCAATTGAATTTTAGTTATTTTTTTTAATGATTTTAGTAATATTGACCTTAATAAATACTTAAAACTACGAACTACTAAAATACTTTTAAACGCGCAAAAAACATTTTTTTTTAAATCATACCACAAATATTTTAAAGAAAAAAAGAAAATCTGCTAAATATTGTTGAAAATATTTAAATAACTAAAAAAAACACACAGGAAAATAGTGAAACAAAAGGTCAAAATAAATATTTACAATCTATCGTAGTTTATTGATATTGTGATTACTAGAATCGTGTCTCACCGTGATGATTTTCTCCGTGCGACAAACAATGTAATTTCGCAGAAATATTGAAAATTTCACTATTTACGCGGTAACTTCCATTTATTATGATTGTTATGGCTGAAATTATTTTATTATTTACGTAGTTATAAAATACCATAATTCAATGGCTTTCAGCACTGAAAAATTACCATTGTTTAGGAGTTTAATGGATTTGTAACGTTCAAATTTGTACAAAAAATCGCAGTATGGCCACCCACTGTACATATAACGAGAGTAAAAAGCATTTATCGCCAGGCCAGCTTTTTGATTTGAGCTGATGATTCGTTTGAACATGTTTCGATTCGTCCCAGATAGATAGCTTTATAATATGTCGGGACTGTCGATCTGGATGCCAGAAATCATATACCCCGCCAACCTAGCAACCATCTGAGCATATCCAGAAGTTGTGCCGATCAAACCGGCGAGGAAAATCGATTAAGCAAATATTATTCCGTACACCTCAAAATACTTTCAAGATTTTTCAATAACATAATATATCAACACTGACGACCGACTAGTCCTCAAAATGATTATATCAATAATATTACATAATTCATACAGAAAATAACATATTGGTTTTAGAATATAAACTGTCAATGAAGGATAAATATCATATTGTTATGTCAATATTCTATTAGTTGCAAAAGCAACTACGTGCAACGATTTAAAAAATGATATAAAAAAATCATACAAAAAATGATATAAAAAATCAAAAATCGATTTTAATTTAAATTAAAAAAAATACAAACATTAAACCTAGATTTTTATGTCTATAAAACAGCTTAATTAAAAAATAATGGTTTCATAGATATTTTTTTTGGGAGGCTGTTTTTTTTATTTACTCGAAATCATGGACTTGATAGATACCTTTAACATAGAGCTATTCAATTATTGCTCGGGGATGCAACAACTTTGTGATCTGAGGTTCTCTTTTGGTGTAATCTTGATCTCAGACGTGACGCTGTGTCGGTGCGTAGGATATCCAATCGTAGGATCTTGATGGAGAAAGCTGGGCAATGCAGTGTGCTGAGGTGAACAGCACATTCGAGTGTTGTTGTCATAGAGAAGATTCTTCGGCGGGGCGTTGCATTCTATATGCCTGGAAAACCGCAGATTGACAACCGCTGTCCCATCCTGGGTGAAGCGGTTCGCCGTATCTCTCAAGCGAGCAAGCAAAAGAGAAAAGAGATACTACAATTCAGTTATTAACTTTTTTTCAAGAACAATAAATGACGATGTAGCCAACAAAATAAATAAATGAAGATGGCAAATATAGGTACATCTTGAAAGCAGCAGTTTTAGCAAAGCAAACCGATGAAGTTTTAGGAATTACGGAAGGTGCATGCTGAGAACATGCTTGGACAAGCTAGAAACCTGCCACTGTGAAAAAATATGCAAGCTTCTGGAAGGAAAGACGATCACGAAAATATTAAGACTCACAGGATAAATCATTACTGCGGTCACATCAGTATACCTACCTACGTACAGCCGCATGGAGATGCTCAGATGACAAACCAAAGAAAGACCGTTATACATGGAAATATTCTATTAATAATGTCATGGAATCTTTGACAAAACGAAAGAGGAATGGGAAGAATTGACATAAGACAAAGCCGTAATAAAATTAACATAATGCCCAAAATAATCTTCAATAGTAATATTTAATAAATATAAAGATTGTATGTGCATTATTTAATATTCATAGTATTGAAGAGACATATTGAGCATTGTGAATTGATTAGCACTATGCATATTCATCAGTTAAGTAATCGTCTATTTTAGCATGTGTTTTTTTACACGGTATGTTTTTACGTTTTTAAACCTAAATTGTTTTCCCGGTGTATTTAAAACTATTTTCAGGAATTCCATTATAGAACCGTATACCCACTGCCCATAAAAAGGATCATAGTGTTTTAGTCCAAACAGTTTTTTAGGGAAATGAAAGCTTCATTTCTATATCTCGTATTTACGTGACGGCCCGGTGGCATACCTAGTGGTTAGGTCGTCTGATCTTACATTGTAAGATTCCGGGTTCGATTCCCGGCTGAGTCACCATTGGGATAATATTAACGGAATTGCATTTTAATTCTGTCGATCGAATGCAATAACAAGACACACACTTACAAACATGTTACACGCACACCCATATAAACACTTCATAGTAGGGTTGGTTGCAAGAGAGTGTCCTATGATAATTATTCCGCCTATTGTAAAATTTCACAATAAAGAGTAGAAACAAACATTTTGGTGGTACGTTAGGTTTTTGCCGACATTTATTTGCAACAATAAATGGGCAGAGGGGCTATTTATTTCTTTAAAATGTCTCGCAGTGTGTTCGTAAAAAATATCCCGATTGAATAGTCCTATTTTATAGAACAACGATAGTACCGTCAGTAGCCCTTCCCCATAACAGTATTGCATAAGATAATGCTATGGAGATACCTGAAGTAAACCAGTCGCATTTGATGACAGAAAGGGGAAGAAAAAAAGTAGCACGTTGCGATGTTATCGTGGCCGAACGGGTCATAATGTCGCTGACCTGTTCTGCTCTAATTCCGCGGCCGCTGACACGAATGGCTACTTTACCCCCCGTGACATACTTCTTAGGGGTCGTATAAAAATAGCTCACTACCCTTCTGTTGTCGTCAGCGCGATAAGCAACACGCAGCCCTTGTGTAAACATGCATGCATATTAATATACAGTGTTTATGACTCCGTTTATTCACTATGTATCGTCTTTTTTTCCGCGAGTAGAGGGCAGAAGAGGTGGATTTGTAAACCAAGCCAGAAAGCACTGGAGCATTCCAAAACAGCCGCGGTATTGAACCATTCAAAAATGACGTATAGTATACTGATATGGGGGAATGCTATAGACAGTTGTAGGGTTCATTTTGCAAAAAAAATGCTGATGTGTACACACACTGTGAACCACACCTTATCGAGTAAAAAATACTGACCTTTACAGCCGAATGCATTTTAAAATGTCTACTGTATGCTAAATGTAACCTTAACGACCTACAAGTTACGGAATCGGCACTCTTAGGGGGCGTCCATTAATTACGTGAGCTGTGTTTTTTTAATATTCGAACCCCTCATCTCTTTGGCACAATATACGGCTTGGTGGGAGTTGGTAAGATAGCCCCTCTCTCCTTCACGTGAGATTTGCCCTATACATTTTAAATAATAAAATTTATTTGCTATGTTCGTGTATTTTCTTCATACCACTAACTAATACCTAATAAATTGTAGTAAAATATATTTGTGTGAATATATTATATGACTATATTAAATAAGTATCTTAAATGTCACAAATAAAATTAAATTCCAAAATATACATAAAATATATTTTTTTTTCAATCTTATTGAAAAAAAATT
>JAOPUG010000090.1:3591645-3601683 GCA_027564375.1 Micropterix facetella | reverse complement strand
GATTGTTGTTAGGTTGTTGGGACGTGCGACCTCCTCCACCCCTTAGTCGCCCTGTAGACCTCGCCGAAAGACGTGATTAATAATTAATTAACAAGAGTAGTGTGTGACCTGTCCATTGGCACAACTCGATTGCTGCATGAGTAAACTAATTTAAAAACACAACAACAATGCTTAAGTGTAAATGATAAACAAGGAAATGTTTTGTTTTTAATGATAGGTCGTGATGGACCTATCTGCAGTTAGAAACATTGCAATACACACAGTAATCGAGTGTTTTTTTTTTGGCTGTTTCAAGTTAACCCTGCATAGCTGTATACAAGTTTTTATCACAATTTATCAATCTACGAGACATGTCAGCCAAATTTTGGGTTGTAGGAGGAATTGGAGCGTAGTTTTAATATTGACAAGCGGTACTACCGGGCTTCGCAGGGGAGTAATTTTAAATTTATTGTTGGGAAAATGGTTACAAAGTTAAAACAACTTTGGTCGAATTCTACAGAGATAGAACAGAATGTTACATAATTTAACTACGAAAACGGCCACATTTCTTAGATAACTTAGTGAGCTACGTTTGTGTTGAATTCTTCAGTATTCCAATAATTTCAGCTATTTGTCGTTCTCACTTGATATATTTTTTTAATAAATGTTTCTGTTTACCCTGATTAACCTGCTACCATTAGTTGCCGTGGAAACGTCAAGTTTGGATATGCCTTGACATGATAAGCGAGATGACCACGTAAGTTAGAGGGAAAAATGAGAGAAACATTCTCCAGTTAGATTTATACCACCCACTTTCACTGTGGCGTAATAACATGTATTCGTCCTTCGTCTCAAGTCTCTGCATTCATTTCAGGGTAACATAACGATATAGTTAGTTAAAACGGGTTCCCAAAAATACCCATATATGCAGTGATTGCTCTGCCTAGTGGTCAGATCCTCCTCCAGACCAAGTAAACCAGGATAAACCTGCACCAGGACCTGCATGACTCGGAACGAATTTCCTTTCCTTAGGGTCACCCAGAAAGGCTGCATATCAAATTTGGTGCAGGTCGGCCACAAATGTTGGAAAAAGTCATCGAAAATTGGACCTCCAGATTAGACTACGTCCGAGCCTGCCGTGGCGGTCATATGCCAGAAGTCATATTTAAATTATAATGCCAGAAGATTATCTTTCGAATAAAGTAAATTTCATGTCAATTTAAAAAAATCATCTTTGTTTTATTCCATTTCAAAGTTCTATACCTCTATAAAAAACACCTTTATAATATTTACATCATTTTAAAGATTGAACATTTGTCTATTTTTCTACATAATAGCCACTTCGGTTGTTGCATTTTTGTGGACATCGTGATATGTCCATATCATACCAGCTCCCAGCCATGCCCTTTTTTTCACCAATTTCTTTTCTATTTTCTACCAATTTCCATTAAAATCCTGTGAATGGTGCTTCATAAATGATGGTGAAATACTTTTTAAACACACGTCATATATTTTTTATTATCCTATTTTATGCAAACGGCGAGATATTTATTTTTATTTTTATCTATATTTTTCCTGAAGGTGTAGGTGTACATAAAAAATAAGAGTATAATTAAAATTACATAATAAAGCTAAATAGATGTAAATCAAACAACGGCTATTGATTGTGCAGGAGAGGGGAGCTTCCAAATAAATTTCAGTCAAAGCATAGCAATCTGTGTTTTAGTTGGTCTATTTACCATTCAAAAATATCTATATCACTAGGCAATGCCTTGACTTGTTTATGTATGCATCAGTGGGCCACATACACACACTAGGGAGTGCATGGGAGTTTCGACAGCAATTTGGCAGAACCTGCCCACCAGTGCCCGGATCTTGAAGTTGAACATGTATTTGTTCAGGCCACAATGTCCTGTTAGCGCATGTGGGATAAGGATAGCAATGCATCAGCATGCGTAAATTGTCCCAATTTGCGCTAAAGCCTCGCGGCTTGCGGTCATAAGATTTAATTAGCATTTTTGTTGAAAAGATTTTTTTTTTTAATAAATTGCTCTGGCGTAATTGACAACCCATTGCCATAAAAAAAGTGTAAGCTGTCAAAAAAATATGTTATTGAAAATTATCAATGGAAGCTATTTTTTTTTCTTTAAATCAATTAATTTTCAGAATGTCTCATTGTTGGAAGTGTAATTTAAAAGATTCGATTGCAATGACAAAATTGCATGGGCTGTTCCAATGTTTCGGCAACTGAATTGAGATGTTTATCGCTAAAATAACGTATTCTTAAGTATTATTGCATAGAATGCCTAAAATTAGCACATCCGGCGATCATTAACTTTGACTACGTGAGTATACAGCGCATAGACAAATGAAGATTCACACACTTTAAAAAAAACAACTTATTTATCTACGGTTAAAGGATGTGTTATTGAATTGCTCTCCTGCCAATTTGACAATTTGGACCAACAGGTTGTGACTATTTTTACTGGATACCTTATCATTTTAACATGTCTAGCTATTACATTTGAGCCACAGCTGCTGCGAACAACCGTTTTTTGTTGTATTCTTTAATATTTTACGTCTAAATTATGAAGGGTATTAAAAATATAGTTCTCTAGAATTAATTAAAGCTAAAGAGATTTAACTTACTTGAGAAAGGGTTGCTAAAAAATTAAATTACATAAGGAGTAAACAAAAGCAATCGAAGACTATATACAACAGGATCTCGTAACACAAATAGAAGAAAGATATCAAGTTGCTGATCCGAACATTGTTTACCTACCACACCATGCTGTAGTGTGAGCGGAAAGAGACGACTAAGGTGAGGGTCGTCTTGATGCATCATGCAAGGGGGTAAAGAGTGTATCGCTAAAGGACGATCTCTAGTTCGACCAACTGTTCAGCAAGATTTACATCATATTCTGATGAGATGGAGACTACATTAGAACTGCTTAGTGGCTGACAAATGTATAGGCAGGTCGGAGTTCAGGAGCAGGATACTGATTTTCAATGGGTCGTGTGGAGGTTCAATCCTACAGAGCCTATTCAATTCTATCGAATGCAACGAATTACTATTGGCACAGCATGTGCACCATACTTGGCTGTGTAATCTTTCAGATACTGGCACGGGATGACTTTTCTAAGTATCTTGTTGTATCCAAGATTACTCTGGAAGATTATTATATGGATGATCTTCTGACAGGATACGGAAGATGATAAGACGGTAGAGATTTTCAATCAAATGACGAGTTTGATGGGAGCAGATGGATTCAAGCTTTCCTACAAAAGATCATATCAAGGTATAGAATGTACCATCTGCTAGTTCAGTTATTTTTAAAACCAATGACGTGACCTTAGTGCTGGGTATTAGAAGGAACAAGAACACTGATAATTTTGAGTATCTGCTACAATTGCCAGCGATGAAGGGGACAGTGACTAAATGATTAGTATTGTCAGATATCGCGGACTCCAAGATTGTATGACACTGTGGGATGGATAGCACTTGATATTTACAGGCATGGTCTTCATCCGGAAGTTGTGGAAGTCGGGTCTGGAATGAGACGAGAGATTGACGCCAGAGCATCTTCGAGAATGGGTATAATTCAGAAATGATTTGATCAATATTCTCAGACTCACTATGCCAAGATGGTTGCAAACAAAGAAACAAGTCCAGGTTTAGGTGCATGGATTTGCAGACGTGTCGCAATCCGGATATGCAACAGTGGTCTACCCGAAAACCAGAGACTAGAAGAGTAAAGTCTTAGTTAAATTGATCACTTTGAAATTGTTTTTAAAGTTATCAAATTTAGGTAGCACCAATGCAACCTTTGTAGATAGCATCAATTCTGAAGGAGCTATCCATTTCACGCTTAGAGTTGTGTGCTGCTCTGCTAGTAGCGATATTGTTATACGAGGTGGCGAACATATGAAGGTGCCCAGAGATAAACTACATGCATGATCTGACAGTACTGTAGTGTTAGCATGGATTGCAGGAGAACCTTATCGACGGATGACTTTCGTCAGCACTAGTCTCCAAAATTGGTAACATATCGGAACGATATATGTCAGCACAAATCACAATCCAGTAGATTGCACCTCTCGAATAGGAATTAGTGTAGAACTGAGCGATAATGAGTTGTGGTGGCAAGCCACCACAACTGACCAGGAAAACGAAGGAACGTTTGACGCTGAACCGATAGCAAGTATTTCCCATTCTAATACTGTTCTAGATGGGCTGACCGAGTGGACATTTCTGTGCCAGAGAAGGATCCGAACGGGGGTACATTTTGATTTTTCAGATTATAGAGTCTCTGCTGTAGTACTAATGTCCCAAAATAATACAATTTATACTAAGAATCATAAGGTTTACTAAATGAATAATATGTATTTAAGAAAGGTTTTATTGAAAAAATAATATTTAAAGTAGATATCTCTCGAGTAGTTCTTAAGAAAATATGAATGAGTGAATGAAAAGAAAAATGTGAATGAGTCTCAAACTATAATATGCCGCGATCTTTATTAAGTGCCAGTAACTGTTGGAATTTTGGGTGTCAGGTCCTGCATATAATAAATAGAATACTGCAAACTCATAAGTTATAACGTGACTTTGGTAGGCTGCAGCATTATGGTAGGCTGCAGTAGGCTTCTCATCTGTCTTTTCACAATGTGATGTAAGGCGGCGTCTCCGTTGTTTATTGCAGAGCCACTCGGCGGCGTGGAGCAACCTGGGCGCGCTGTACGAAGGCTGCGCCATGGCGCGCGACGCATTCGCCTGCTACGCCAATGGCGCGGCTGAGCGTGAGCCGGCATTGGCGCGCCGCGTGGCCTTCCTGCGCGCTCGGCTGGCCGAGCCGCGCGCCCCTCACCCCTCCGTCACCGGCAAGCGCCGCCAACTGCCCTCCATCGAAGAGGCTTGGAACCTGCCTATTTCCGCCGAGATGTCCTCGCGACACCCGCGCCCACATCAGGTGATGCCCTGCCCGCTCGCCACTCCCTAACCCCTCCCCTGCGTCCTCTGACCCCGCAACTCCAAGGATGTACATTGACGGGTTTAGACCTTGCGTTTCTCCGCATGATTCGATCCCGACAGGAAATGAATCAATCGTTTAGTGCTGATTTTCTTTTTTTTTTTCGAAAATGCCATCTCATTTAACCCAAACTGTGCGCTCGAGCTAAATTAATCTTCTGATTAAATTATGCCTTTTTAAAAATTTTACGATTCCATTTTTCGTTTTGTAAAAATTGTTTTTCTTCTCTAGAGATCCTCGAAGTCCTCATTGTGGGTCTTAAGTAAAAATCACAAAATATATTGGCTAATGCTTAAAATAATTTAGGAATTTGTGAAACAGCAATCGGGAGCGCCGCCTCCTTACCCAGCGAAGAAAGTGAAACGAGAGAACGGGGACGAGTCGCCCGAGGGTGCGCCGGCGGCGGTAGTGGCGGCGCCGAGCGCCGGCTTAGCGCCGCAGCAGCTGCAGATGCTGCAGATGCTGCAGCGCAATGCGCATGCGCTGGCGCCCAAGCAACGCGCCCTCATGCGCCAGTTGCTGGCGCAGGCACAGGGCGGGGCCGCCACCCTCGAGCCCAAGCTTGAGCCGGAGCCCGACGCGGCGGCGGACGCCGAGCGCCGCGACGGGCTCATGGACCGCGCCTCGGAAGAAGCCACCTCAGGTGAGTGTTGCAGTGTGAGCAAGCCATCTTTGCGACATTGAGCGCCCTGATAACCCGCCCCGATAACTGCTTACAGCCTCCCGGCGACGATCCGCCGACATCAAACCGCTCATCACGGCGGATCGAAAGGAACCCGTCGTCAAATTGGAACCACTGCAACGTGACGCCGCCAACCCGCCGCTCTACAATATCTACATGACCGCACAACAAGTCTGTGATGCCGCACTGTAAGTCTCCTTCATTTTTATATTTGTGTAAGTTTTCCAGTTCCATATTTCAGGACGACGGCCATAGACTTCAGTCCTTCCTTCGGTCTGCTCTGCGGCGAAAACCTTAACGAGAAAACGTAACAGGGTTATAACGGGGCATAGAAATAATTTATTTAGGATAACGACTCAGTCACGTTTAATCACGGTAGCGATTAAAGCTTGCTTCTGCGATATTTCATTTATAATACGTATTAGATTCGATCCTCGTTTAACCGCTAACTGAATATCCATACTCGCTTTATAGTTTGTTCGCTCGTGATGACAATGACCTCATCGAATTGGCGACATTCCTGTTTTTGCGGTTCTCTAAGAGTCGTTCTGACCTCCACGTTTGAAAAGTTTGATAAGCTTATTATGAAGCCTCATCGACGTGTCTGTAACCTTAACGGACGTTGCCACATCATCCATGTAGGGTACATATTAGATGTGCTGCTGACGCGGTAAGTCTTCCCTCGTCCTCACTGAACTAATCGAGAGTGTGCATAGTTTAGAATAGCGCCGGGTTAACACCATATGTCATGGTTTCGACTGTATATTCTTTGAGTTCTTCCTTGGCGGCTGGGCCGCCAAAGTGTCTTTTGATAATTCTCACCCTCTGGGTAAATCCAGGTAACTTATAGTAACATAACTCATCTTATTTGTATGTCTGGGTTACAATTGCTATTTTTCAATCCTGCGGTGATTTGTCATCAATAGTGATACGCTCATAAACGAGACGACCGATTTCATATTATGACAGTTGCGTATTATTCAGATATATAGATGGAATTTAATCTGGTCCCTTTGAATTTGAGTGTTGGAATGTTTTGAAAAGTTATTGTGTATGCGGCAGGTCAGAAGCTGAAGCCGAGAGCCGCGGCGGGCTGGGCGGCGCGGACGGTGCGGCCTGGTCGGCGCTGGGCCCGGGCGCCGCACCACCGCAGCCGCCCGCACCGCCCTCTGCACCACTGGCCGCGCCGCAACTACGCCCGCCCGCACCCTCCGTGCTCGTGGACTCCAAGCGCGACGCCTTCTCGCCGCATCTGCAGGACTTCTGCCTCAAGCACCCCGTGGCCGTGCTGCGCGGACTCGCCGCCGCGCTCAAGCTCGACCTGGGTCTCTTCTCCACCAAGACGCTGGTGGAGGCCTGGCCCGAGCACTCCGTGGAGGTGCGCACGCAGCGCATGCAGTCGCCCGACGAAAACTGGGACGCGGCGGGGCGGCGGCGCGTGTGGGCTTGCGCCAGCCACCGCTCGCACACCACCGTGCGCAAGTATGCGCAGTATCAGGCGGGCAGCTTTCGCGAGGGGCTGCGGGAGGAGCGCGAGCCGGGTGCACCGCCCTCCGACTCAGATTCGCGCGACTCGGGCGCCGGCCGCCGCGGCGTGCGCCGCCCGGGTCGCGTGCTGCGCTTCGGCACCAACGTGGACCTGTCCGACGAGCGCAAGTGGCGGCCGCAGCTTGCCGAGCTGCAGAAGCTGCCGGCGTTCGCGCGCGTGGCTTCCGCCGCCAACATGCTCAGCCACGTCGGCCACGCCATCCTCGGCATGAACACGGTGCAGCTGTACATGAAGGTACCCGGCTCGCGCACGCCCGGCCACCAGGAGAACAACAACTTCTGCTCGGTGAACGTAAACATCGGCCCGGGTGACTGCGAGTGGTTCGCCGTGCCGGACGCGTACTGGGGCGCAGTGCGCGAGCGCGTCGAAGAGCACGGGCTGTCTTACCTGCACGGCAGCTGGTGGCCAGACCCGGAGGAGCTGCGCGCGCGCGGCGTTCCCGTGTATCGGTTCACGCAGCGGCCTGGCGACCTCGTCTGGGTAAACGCCGGCTGCGTTCACTGGGTCCAGGCGCAGGGTTGGTGTAACAACGTTGCCTGGAATGTGGGACCACTGACCGCACGCCAGTTCGAGCTCGCGCTCGAACGCTACGAGTGGAACAAGGCGCAGGCATTCAAGTCCATCGTGCCGATGGTGCAGCTGACGTGGAACCTGGCGCGCAACATCCGCGTATCGGACGCGCGGCTTTGGGAGCGCATGCGTGCGTGCATGGCGCAGTCACTGCGCGCGGCGGCCTGCGCAGTGGCGGCGATGCGTGCACGTGGTGCAGCAGTGCGGCATCATGGCCGCGCTCGCGGCGAAGCCAGCCACTACTGCGGCGGGTGTGAGCGAGAGGTGTGGCACGCGCTGCTAGTGCGGGCCGCCGAGCGCCGCCACGTCGTGCACTGCCTGAGCTGCGCGCGCCGCGCCGATCCTTCGCTCGCCTCCTTTCTCTGCCTAGAGGAGCATGACATGGAGGAGTTACGGCGCGTGTACGACGCCTTCGCGCTGCACCGACCCGCCGCGCCGCCCGCCGCTCTCGTTCGTCCACCGCTCGTGCCGCCGCCGCTCTCGCTGTCGCCTGTGCCACCGGCGCCCGTGCCGCCAGCGCTTGTCCCGCCACCGCTCATCTCGCCGTCACCCGTGCTACCGCAGCGTCCCACGCCCGCCGCCGTTGCCGAGATCAAACTGGACACGAGCGACTTTCCCGTTTGAAATCGCGGCAGTATTACGAACGTTCCATTTCGCCCATGCAACGATTTTCGGACGATCGAAACGAAAGCAACTCTTCCGGAACCGGTCCCGGTGTTCGACCGACGGTCGCGGACGATCGGCGAAGAATCAACGCATGCGGGCTTTCGTTATATCACACGTATCCTATATTCTGTCCCTGTTTTATAGTTTAAATTTATTGTCAGCGACTTGGACGCCCGAATGTGTCCTGTGTGAAAAATAAGTTTCAAAGGTTTGTTCCAAAGAGGAATAGTGTAGAATTGATTTTTCGTCGATCAATTGAAATGAGTAACTCGAATGAGACTCAAATCTATAAATACACTCATCCCGTCGATAGAATTGTGGATACTTTAATAAAAACAACCGAAAGTGTGATGAAGACTAATATTTTAATAACCACAGAATAATCACCGGACATATTTAGGCTTTCGAGCGTCGTCTTAGCGTAAGCGAGATCTCCATTGTCCGCGTCCGGCGATGCTAAATTTGATAATGAAACGTTTAACTGTGATTTAATAATAAAACCTATTATAATTGTGCAGCAAATGAGCGAGAATTTGCCGTTTCGCCGGAAGGCGAATCTAGTTATAAGTAATAGAATTTGCCGTATGCTAATGAAATTGTTCAGTCGCTCGAGTTATCCCTTTATTTAATTAATATTTATGCTCGGTTATTAGTAGATCGATTACCTTGAAGGGGTGTAATATGGTGACCGTCTTATTTATTTCCTACTATAATCTAATGACTCGTCCGTGATGTTTCGTTCTTGCATCGTTGATCTTCAAGGCAATCTTCGAGTAAACTTCGAGTGGGAAAGAAATCAAGTTGGCCGTCTGTTACTGCCTTTCAACCAAAATTTTGGGACTTTTCGATTTGTCGACGGGTGAACTTAATATGGTCTGACTAAAATATCACTGCCAAATCGTCAATTGTTAAATAAATTTTAGTGTAATGATTATTATATTGTCACGTTTAGTTGTGTGTGTGTTCCATGCCGTAGTCGTAGTTAGTTTTTTTTTCGGTATTAAGTAGGGTTCACTTCTTTTCTTGATGAGATGTCGTCAGTACCTGAGATTCAAAATAGCTCCTCTTTATTTAAATGCCTCACATAATGTACAATCTATACGATAGAATAGTGTCGCTAGCGAAGCATCGGTAATTCGTCATGAAAATATTTCAATATACCTAAGAATTATTCTCGATATACCAAAAAATAAAATAACATTACAGAGCCTTCGATTTGTATTTTCACACCGAACCTAAGAAAAGAAGTGTTATTTATATTTGTAAATTAGCATTGTAAGGTGTAACGTCGATGTTACAAATTGTAATCTTAAATTTACGGGAGAGCCTCAATAATCCGCATGCGGATCATCTAAAGTTTACGGCTGCGTTCTGAGTATTTTTGAGAACAGTAATGTACATACTATATGAGAGTGTAGACTATAAATAGGTGTATTAAACATGATCGAATGTGGTTATATACTTACAAAATGCAATAAAATAATGAGACCTAAAATCCTTCAGCAATTGAGTAGGTGGACCATTCCTCTATCTTTAGACCATGCAGAAATGTGCTAATTTACTAT
>JAOPUG010000090.1:3563362-3578157 GCA_027564375.1 Micropterix facetella | reverse complement strand
GGTCGCGTTCGCCCGCCGACGCGGCGCCCGCGCCGCCCGCCGACTTTCGCACGCTGCCGCGGCGGCCGCGCTCCGCCGTCTGCAGCTTCCTCACGGTGATCTTCGAGAAGGGCGCCGGCAAGAAGTCGCTCGGCTTTACGATCGTCGGCGGCCGGGATTCCCCGCGTGGGCCCCTCGGCATCTACATCAAGAGCATCCTGCCCAACGGACAGGCCGCCGAAGACGGAAGACTGAGAGCAGGTACGTCGTGCATTCTGTCTGCTGCGCATGCTATCGACCGAGGCCTTCGCGAAAATCGTCAAACTACAGAGTTCTCGGTCGCGTGGGTGGAACTGCTGGATGCGATGTCCCACCCGGTACTCCGATCTCCTCAGTCGCAAGAAGCGCTCGGCGGCCTGACGTCTGTTAAACGTCGCTTTTGAAAGCGTCGAGGCAGCTGGGTACTCCTGCTTCCGATGTGAATAGTTACATTTTATATTTTATTTTATAAAATTATCCATTAAAGTAACATATTTTGACAAAAAATTTAAATATTATATATAATAATAACATTTTAACAACACTTTCTTTCTTGCAAAGCAGACGAGATATGTGTGGTTATGATTTTTAGGATAGTATTTAAAACTTTTTATGTGATGACCACTTTTTTTTAATCATTCAGATTACTCATTTATTTCTACAAAATAGAAGAGATTTATTTAAATGAATAACTAACAGACTAATCTTAAATATATAAATAAGTAATAAATAAATCTATAAATATATATACTAATAAATTGGCCGATAGATTAAATATGTTATTTTTTTTCCTTATATTGCACATATAGCTCATATTTTAAGTTTCAAGTGACAATTATCTAAAATAAAATTAAAGTATCAAATATCATAGCCTACACCAGGATAGGAGTTACCATATTTGTTCGCACTCACTTCTACTTTTCGACATGAGCCACTTTTTAATGTATTTTTTCAGAGTCGCTCTGCTGATTGCAGTCTGCACTTTTAGCCTCCACCAAGGAAGAGCAGAAGGAATCGTACACTATTACATAAGTTCCTAATCATACACTTTTCCGTCATCCTTAGTGATGGAGTAATATGTAATCGTTTTCTCTTGACGTCTTTTCTCAAACACTGCCATGAATATAGTCAGGGTCATTCTATATCTGCTACTAATATTTGACTGGAATGTCGTGAGAGAACTGGGTGGGAAGATCCCATGATCGGCCACCTACTAAATTTCTGGTCTAGTGGGAGTGAGAATCTAGTGATATCAACTTAAGGACTCAAATAGCAGGCCAATCAGCAAAAATCATCACTCCTTCACATTAAGTCAAGCCAGTTTGAAGCCGGCCACAGTGTGATAATAATTATCTCTCCAACCGCCCACATTCGGTCACTGCACTCATTTTATCTTCTCCATAATAATTATGCACTCTCACATCAGATCAGTTATTGACCCATGCAAAACATCACTTAAATGATATGAAAATGATTATTCGATTTCAGGTGACGAGGTGCTAGCGCTCAACGGCAACGTTTGCCATGATCTCGCACACAGCGAAGCAGTCGCGCTATTCAAATCGATACGGAGCGGTCCCGTCGCTCTGCACGTGTGCCGAAGAGCCAAAACAAAAGAAATGTAAGTATAGTTGGCAAAGCCATATCTAAATAATTTTGAGTACTGAAGAACGAATTTTTACCTAGGATCTTCCAATTAAAATTTGCCCATTTGCAAATGATCGCTATGTTGCCACAAATTGATAATTTGTCAGATTAACAGTTTATTATAGGTAAAAGTAAAATAATAATGGTACTTACAGTTACTTATTTAATTTTACAAAGGGATTATTGTTCATCGTATAACACCATGCTCCCAAAATATAGAATAGAATATTGTCTATTGCTTAAATTGTGGCATTAAATGATGTTCGATTGTAAACTAGTTAGGTGCACACAATTTCCTGCATATTATGCAGATTTGCAAGTCATGTACCTAAGAACCCTTCAACCGCAGGCGATTTTCCTAATTTTTTTATATAAAATCGCGGGTCAATTTTATTTGATACTAGAGAGTACCCAGCATGCGTGGCAATGCCACTCAAAGAAAGAAAGTATTTGTGTTTTAATTCTGTTTATTGAAGTGCTTTTGGATACACAATTGATCTTTGGTGACAACTTGAAATAAGTCTGGATTATTGCCGACATCTGGTTTTTCAGCTGAGGTGACTTTTTCAATCAATCAAATCAAAATGTGTGCATGTGGCAGTCCTCTTTGTTGCTATTCAATGGAATGCATCCCAAAAGCGTGTCTCTCCAAAAACAAGATCATTAACAATTAACTCAACTAAAGATTTAAATTTTTGTTTGAATACACGTGCAGAAATATCATGACGATTCGATGACGATTGTCCAGTTAACAAAAGTTTTTTTATTTCTTTATTACAGAAATAAAAATTGATTGTTTATTACATGTGAATGTAATAAACAAATCTAGACGGCCATTTTTCGTTTAGTACCAGTATTAATTGACAACCATACAACTTTACCTTGCCATATAATCTATGGTGGTCCGGTGGTCCTGAAATTGCGGTTGATTTATTTGGTTGTTTTCGTATTATTGTTAAAACTTCTAAAATAAAAATAACGATTGGTTTTTCAATTTAAATTGGTTTTTTTCTGACTTAGATTCTAAAGAATCGGCTGATGATACAGTACAGATGAAGTTTCCTCGACTCGCAATTATTTTGCATGTTTATCTAGCCATAAAATAATAATTTCAGTTGTCATTAGCCGAAGCGAAGGAAGGTTTATTATTAGTTCGTGTTTCATAATTAATTAAACAAATAAATTTAAAATTATTTGATTCAAATCACAACAATTTAGTCCATCTATATCAGGTGTTTAGGCCTTTGGTGATACGTGTGAAAAAGGTCCCGAAGATCAAACGACAAATATGCCGGCTTACATTTCATATACTATACTTGAATTAAATACTGCTTACAATACAATACAATAATTACTCCAGGGCTTACCCACTTTTTGTTATTGCCAAATCCAGCAATACTACTTATGCCTTCGTAATTTAAAAAATTAAAATCATGTAATATTAGATGAAAGTATGAATATCAAATAATATTATATTTGCAATTTTACAAATCACATGGAAGATAAATGCATGCATGCATGCATGGACATTAAATTCACAATTTTCAAACTCCCTAAGGGCCCTATTTCACCGAGACACCACGGTGGCGCCGCCAGTCGCGCTACCAACAAAATGTATACAGCTCTATGGAGAGTACCTCGCCTGGTGTCCGTTTGGTTGCGCAACCAATTTGGTGGTGCAACCAGTATCGACGCGTGCATGAAATAATACTGGTGGCGTCTCACTCACTCGGCGACCAGTTGCGCTAATCCGATAAGGTTTATTATCGAAATACAAAGTAGATCTTCTATTTGTGATAGTTCCTCGCAGGATTATTCCAATAGGAGTAAAAAGGAAATGCTGGGAGGAAGTGTGGATTTATTTGTTGATGAATTAGTTATTATTGACGAATTATCCTTTCATAGGGCAATCGGCTACGAAAGGATGAACCCACCATGGTTTTTTATCTTTTATTTAACTTTCTTTTACGCCTTACGTTCAGAATACTGGTGTCTCGGTTGGTAGCTCAGACACCGCGGTTGCGCGACTGGTGTCGCCATCATGATGTTGCAGTGAAATATAGCTCTTATACCATAAATTTGGTTTCTTACCAAATTATTGACAATTATATTTTTTAATTGGTCCTTTCCAATGCTCGTTTTGCGCTGGCATCTTGCTATAATCTGGATATAAAAAACTATTTTGTACTCTGCTGAGTCGGTGTCGATTTATGTGTAGATCGGATTTATTTCCTGTGTCTTAATAAAGATTCACGAGAGCGTATATAATATTTTGGTAGTCACTATTCTCGATTCAACGAAGCGCAGCTTACAATAACTTCTTAGAGAATTTGCATAAACTGCGTACTGCCCTATTTTTAAGCAGAAAAATTCTGTCGGAACTTGCTGCTATTCCTAAAAACATTAAACTATATATAATTAGATAATGGACATACACAAATACATTTAGCTGCACACATTTCTTATCTTTCTAATGGCGTATGTGACTGCACAATTTTTTGCTGAGATCATTTAATTGATCAAACAGTCGAGAGGGCTTTTCTAATTTGCCGGTCCCTAAGCATTCATCCATTTCATGAAATCAGATGGCAGCAAAGAGAAGCATATTACTTTAGATTTACTATTTATTTATTTGAAACCATATACTAAGTCTAGCTACCGTTTCTTTACTTTGAGCCAGAGTGTTTCTATTTCGGTCGCTAAAAAGAAGGAAAGTATCATCAGCGGTATAATCCAAGTAATAATCCCTGAGGAACACCTTTGTAAATATTTTGTGGCACTCTCTTGCTATTTTTGACTTCTGTAATCTGCCTGCTTTTTGCAAATAACATTCTATGAGTTGTAGTCCTTTATTTCTAATCGCATAGTAATCTATTTTTTTTAAAGTAGAATTGATCAGTCCATGTAATCAAAAACGTTCATGAGGACACAAAAAATGCCTACGGTTTTTTATATTGTCAAGACTAAGTAGTGTTTTTTTTAATAGTTATATAAGACTAGCATTGCATCTTGTGTACATTTTTTTTGAAAACCAAATTGTTTTTAGACAGGATTTTGTTTTCAGCAAAGAAAGTTACAACTCGGGTAAGAATTTCTCAAAAAAATTGCTGAGAACAAGAGATATGGGTCGATAATTATGGTTTCAGGAAATTCTTTTCTAAATATCGGTACCACTTCTGCCATCTTCATTTCGGTGGAAAAGAATCCGTGTTCCATGTACGTGTAATATGAAATAGATTGTGCGATATTTTGGTTTGGTTTTTGGCTCATCCATAGTATTACATAGGACTGGCTATATAGTCTGATGCGTGTTGATCGTTTTTGCGTTTATTTGTCCGTATATCTAAAGACTTACCATGGTCTGATCCTAACTAAATTTGGTATGCAGCCTCTCTGAGCACCAACAGGTGGCAGCAAATTCGATCTGGGTCCCACAGGTGCATCCTGGTTTACTTGGCCTGAAGGAGGATCTGAGCAATAGTTCGAGCAAGCATAGCGTATATGGGTATTTTTGGAATCGTGGGGACAAGAGAAACTTATTGGAATGTTTTAATCCATTTTAGTTAAGTCAGTGGCTGCCAGTCACAGGTCAGGCTAAAGTTGCCGATGTATATCGCTACTTTTCCTGTTATTTAAAATTTAAGATATTTTTCAATCTTAATTATTTCGTAAGACTATAATAACCCTCATGCAGGCCTAAGGCTAAGTTATTTCATGTACTTTGGCAGCTGATACTTATAGGTATCGAGTTGTACTACTGCTGGACTTGCGCCTCATATGTCAAAATAACTTAATATCGTCGTAGCTTAATATTGTCTCATTGTATTATCGTAATGTCACATCGAAGTAACTTAATGTAGCTTAATTTGTCAGAGTAGCTTAATATCTCTGTGTTGCCTTATAACTGCTTGAAACATCATTAATACACATCAGGACGAATAGTTATTTAAGGAGACAGTCTCCGGGACTCAATAGAAACAGAAAATATGCATTCCACATTTCTGAAAACAAGTGAGCAAACTAATAAAGAGTAGCTTCATGATCAGAGGTAGTTGTTATGTTGAAAAAAAAAACAGTTATATTTGCAGTAAAAAAACGGTCAAACTTTTAAATTTACGGAGTAAAAGTGCATTACTTCTGCAATAATAATTGGTCAGAGAATATGAAAGCCTTGAGAGGTGTACACATATGAAATGTTAGGAAAGTTTGAAGTATTGGGACTACAATACCCCTCAAAGGATTCTTTGACTCTAATTAACACATTCTACTCTAAGCACACCTACTTTACGTGATGCCGTTTCTGCATAAAGTATCCAGTCACGCATCAGTGCGGATAAATTTTCATACCGTTTGTTAAAAATCACACAATGGTTGCGCGGTCGGACTTTTTTTCAGTGATCCTCTGATTCATGGCACATACACACATCCAAAAATCTTGCTTGTACGATTTTTAGACTTTATTTGCTGGGGGTTTCACATGGCTGCGCTCCGTTTAGTCGCGTGCTCTAATTCCAGGAGGGCATTACAAGGTGTGCGCAGATGGGATAAATAAGCAAACTGGCAAGCGTGGAAGGAAGGAAACAAAATACTACTGTCCCGACCGTAGTGTGCCTCTTTGCGTGCCAGCTTGCTTCCAAAAATACACCAAACGAGACTACAGTGTGCAAGGTGATTTGTAAGATTTTTTTTTCTCCATTTTTTAATGGCCTACATTTTTTTAAAAATAAAAAATATTTGATTACTCCTTTGTTTTAATTTATTTATAGAATGTCAAATATAAGAACAAAAACAACAACAAAAAACAATTATGGAAATACTAAAATAGTTATTTAACAAGGTTTTTTTTTTAAATACCCTAAAATGCGTGGTCGGACGGTGTATGCGCCTGTAATAGGCTCGGCCTGGAAAGTCTTAATTATAATTGCAAAATCTTCCATACTCTTGCCAAATTTCACTGATTATGAAGACACTCTTCATTAGTTTGCTCAATTTATTTCAGAATTTCACAATACGTATTTCCTGGGTAACCTCTTTACTCCCTATCGCGGCTGATTGTCCTTATGGTAGAATTAACTGTTTCATGGGAATAAAATATCCCAAAACACCACGAATACAAAATAAATAAATATCATGATCTCGAAAATGCCGTCACTCAGAATGGCTTCACTGTTCACCTTCACGCGGTGGAAGTAGGCGCTTGTGGCCTCCCAGCCAAATCTCTATTTCACCTATATAAGTATCTTGGTCTCTCCAGGAAAATATTGACCTCATTCCTAGAAAAACATATCTAAAACTGTGATTTCCGTATCTCAAATACTGGGGGAGTGAATGGGTGGTAAGGTGAAAGCTCACATGTGGCAAGACAGCTGTACTAAACCTACCACAGCCAGTCGTTAGTCCGGAGTCCACCGCTCACCCCCCAAAAGTGTAACAATAGTATTATGATGGGCCTGATTGGTCAGTCCATGTCAGCTCTGTTTGTATTTACTTATGTTCATACACACAGTACAGTGGATAACCATATTTACACGATTTTTTTATTAAAACACTATTATTAAATCGTAAATGTGGAGCGAAACAAATAAGTCGTGCGTCGTGCATACTCTGAGCTTGACCACTGGCCGAGCCGATCTAAACCGGTTGCTGCTCGTACGCTACGAGCATCCAGTGGTCACGTGCACACAAGCCTCAAGCTTTTACTAGTACCTATCACAGCGCATTGACTCTGAAGCTTTGACTCTTTCTCTTTTATTTACTCTTGTGGTTATATCTGAACGGGTAGCTGTACATCCGAGACTGAGGAAAATCATAATACCAGAATCCAGTTGGGGGCTATCTCGATTATTGAGAAAGGTTTTAAGGTGGAATATTTTTTGCCTTTCAAGCACAAACTATTAGTAAGTACAAATGGAACTGCCATGGAATTCACTGACCAGGGTCAGGTCCTTCATAATACTATTGTTACACTTCAGATAGGTGAGCAGTGGACTCCGGACTAATGACCGGCTGTGGTAGGTTTAGGACAGCTGTCTTGCCACATGTGAGCATCCACCTTACCATCCATTCACTCCCCCTTCGAAGCTATAGAATTTGAGATGCTGAAATTGCGGTTTTAGATATTTTTTCTAAGGAGTTAATTATTTTCCTGGAAAGATCAAGATCCTTAAAGAGGTGAAACAGAGATTTGGCTGGTAGGCCATGAGCGCAAACTTCCACCGCGTGATTTGAACAGTGAAGCCGTTCCAGGTGACACCATTTGCGAGATCATGGTATTTATTTAATTTGTACTGTGGTCTTTTGGGATAATTGATTATTTCCATGAAACAGTTAATTCTACAATAAGGGCCATTTTCCGAGATAGAGTGTAAAGAGTTATATCTGAATAAAAGTTTTGGTTCTTCTGCAGTCGGCATAAAGCAGAGAGGATAGTTATATAGCTAGCTCAAAGTGGTGTATGAACCTGAAGAGAGTTGAGGAGTCAACCGGTTTGGCTAAGGACAACCAAGATTTTAAACTAGCTGTCACCATTCAGCTGGGTCAGTTAAGCTTTGGTGAAATCATAAATGTGAAAGGGCCATGACAAATGTGAAGTTAGGTAGTTGTCATTGATACACACCTTTTTAGAGCCAGAAATTAGCAAGGCATATATTTTTGCCAGGCATTTACTGAAATGCTCTGTTACCATGATAGGTAAGTTTCCTGCCGAAGAATTTAACATGATTTTTTGGGTCAATACAGCAGATATTAGAGCCCTTATAGACAAATTTGGGGTGAATTTGTGTCTATACTGGTGAGTTCAAGGCAAAAACATTTGAAGCGCTTCACCCTTATACGACCTGACAAGTCACTGAACAGTTCCACTTTCTGTAATAGTAGAGAAAGCTGCTTGGGGCTCCTGGTGATTAATGTCATGTCTACAGCAAAAGCGAGGCACGACGAGGTGTACTTGCCGTCCGTTTTAAAGCGTTAACCCCAGTTTTTGTCGAGCTGTGTCAGGCTTTCCAGCAGGATATTGAAAGTGATATTAAATATCACCGGAGAGATGCAACAGCCCTGAAATAGGCCAATTGAATACTTTATAGAGCGGGTAGTCCATTCTTGAGTTTTGACATGGAACGTTAGAGTTGTAGTAGGAGGTTAGTGTCACGCACCACAGGTGGAAAGTTGTACCAGCGGAGTGCAAAGTGGAGGAAACTGTATCGGATCGACCTAAAGGCATTCTCAAAGTCGAGCCAGCATACGTTGATTTGGCATTCGTGCTGTCTCGTATCCTTGATGGCAGCAGCCAGGAGAGAATTGTGCTCCACACAGCCTGAGACGCCACACATAAAGCCTTTTTGTACTGATACTCCAAGGTACTCATTCTGGTGCATGAACTCCCTCATCCTCGTGTGGACTATCCCACAAAATATTTTGGCCACAGTATCTGTCAGATCAATAGGCCGAGCAGCCTTTGGTCCAGTGCAAACTGAGACTTTCGAAATTAAGATAACTGTTGCTCGACCAAAGTTCTGTGGGACTACACCGCTATTCTATATGTATCGGTAAATAGATCCTAAATATTGCAGAAGGCAGGGGCCCTTTTTGTATACTAAGTAAGGAATAGTATCAGGACCCGGAGTGGAACCCGACGGCTTTCTCAATATTTGAGTATGAATCTCATTTCGGGATGGAAATTGAGAGGCAGAGGCTACCGTAGGCAGATGCGGAGGTGTAATGCCCGGTGGGGGGCTGTACGTATGGGATCGCATTAGATCCGCATACGTGGTTGAAAATTAGTCCACTGCCATTTGTTCAGGGATTTGGATTATGCCCTTGGCGGCAGACAAAACCTTTTTACGGTAATTGAAACGGTTTTTGTCGAACAGGGCTTCTTCATTGCATTTGAGAAATGCTGCCTTGTGCTTGTTGTTTTGCTTTGTTACGCTCTGAATAAGTTTTAGTATGGAGCGATATGCGCACGAGAAGCTATGAAGAGGTCCTTTTCTCCAGCTATTTTGGCTTCCCCTCTCCCCCCCCCCTCCCGATAGGCCACTCGGGGGCATGTTTTCTTTTGTCGCTTTTTTTGCAAATGGAAGCATACATTTTTGTAACTAATGGAAGCGTACATTTTTCAGTCGAAGAACGAGATGCTGGCGAGTCTCGTTACGCGGCTGTCTTCGATGGTTGGCTGGAGGAGGATCACCATGATGATCATCACGACCCTCATACCCTAGAACTCATGCACCCAGTAAGCAAATTCATCAATTAGATATGTACTGTAGAGTCCGCATCATTTTCGATGGCCCAAAGCAGATATGAGCAAGAGCAATAATAGTCTGTCTCACAAACTCCTTATAATATATTAGTTAAACCATTTGACTTTGTCAAATCTTTACCTGAGAAAGGTCACAGGAAAGCACTTTTTTACTAATTCGAATTCAAACTTTTTATACAAAAATTTCTAAAACGAAAATAAAACCGATTAAGTAAGAGTTCGACTCGCGTGCCAAGGGTTTCGTAACTCCTAAAAGAGGTTCCTGCTACTGGTTATACATACACTGCTCTACATGTTTGAGATTTTTTTTTCAAGAAATTATTGTAAACATTAATATTGTAAACATTAATGTTAACAAATTTTTAAAGATTAAGTTTTGTTTTAAAATTCAACCCTTTGAACGAATACGTCTTATTAATATGTATCTAATTGTATTTATTTATTCTAAATACCATTGACAGGAAATCAATATTATTTACTTTTTGTGAAGATTTGTCAATTTCTCAAAAATGATGATAGGTAGTCACATGTTTCAGATTATTTGCTTTTAACTCATGGGCTAGATGTGGGCAATCAAGTTTTATGACCATACCGAATTTCATGATGATAACTTTGAAACTGGCAAAAATAATTGACGGTGGCCTATATTCAATCAAACAGACGATGACTGTCATCAATAGGGTTTCATTAGTACGCTTTGATATGAAACTAATTCAATTTTTTAAGAAAAATAAGGAAACTAATGGAATAATAACATTAGCTGCAGTGTTTTGTGATATGGCCTACCTAGGGCTACCGTATTTGTACAAAATTGTAGTGTAATTAGAATGTTTTTTTTTTTATTTATCTTAGACATTTGCCTCACCAAAATTCAGTATAAACATATAATGCATGCAAATGCAACATTTGCATTTTGTGACTACAAATGAATAATGGATGATAAACCACCAAAATTAAAAGGATACTTTTATTTAACTATTCTTATTATATCATAGAGAATTAGGGGTATTTATTATATTGCTGGAAAGCATATATCCTATAATATCGCATTGCCTTTCCGATGACGTTTTTCTGATACAGTTCAGACGATTCAGCTAACAATAATATAATTAATGTTACTCGTTTATCAGGTGTAAGCCTTCCGAAATGACTATGACTCTATCTACCTAATAATATTAAAAAAACATTTGAAAGGCTTTTCTTCTTTCAGGAAGAGGAAGACGATGATCACGATGACCATGAATCTGATGGCGATGATGAAATTGAAGAAATAGAAAAAGAAGTAGATTCAAATGAGCATGACGAGCATGACGATGATGATGATGACGATGATGATCACAATGACGACGATGATGATGAAGACGAAGATCACAATGATGATGATGACGGTGACGAAAGTGAAGGGGATGACGATGGGGACGGTAATGATACTGGGGATGAAGATGATAATGCGGACGACAACGATGATCAAAATGAAGATTCTCATGAAGCAGATGATGATGATGATGATGATGGTAAAGATGACGACGATACAGATGGTGATGATGATAACGAGAATTCTAATGAAACTGCTGATAATAATGACGACAATGATGATGATGATGATGATAAATCTGGCGAGGATGATGACAGCCATGAAGAAAGAATCACATATGAATATGTCAACTATAACAACATCAGACCGTTGGATGAGGTAGGTTTTTTGAATTATTTTTTCTTCCGCAGCAACCCTTCTATGTGGAAGAAGACATTTGGATGTATTTTTGATTTGATACAAATTTATAAGATGCAATATAAAAATGTTGATTAGTTGTTCATGTGAAATTTCACTGGACTAATCAACAGAGGGAGCATATTTACCGATTAGGCATGTCTTTTTTGGTACATTAGATTCGACTAGAAGCAGATTCTTTCATACTGTTTTTTCTGCAAACTCCAGTACCTATTATTTGAGGGAACGATTTCTTCGATCTCACTTAGGGGCATGACCTTGTTTTCTTAAGGATCGGTTCCTTGATTGCATTTGCAGTCCGCTGAGTGGAGGCAAAATCTGCACAAATCGGTCTAATTATAGCCCTTTATTCAACTTACAGTAACCCTTGAGGAGACCTGTAAGTGTAGTTCGTATCTGGTTCTTGTTTACTTTTAGTGGCTTGGAAGTGTTGTGATTCAAGTACTTTATCATTAGCTCTTTCGCGACGTTTTGTCTTGGTATAGTCTGCTAGTATTGGTGAGTATATTGTTTTTCCTGTTCTTTCATCCTTTGGGTTGCTGTGGTTTATAATACTGTAGAATGGTTCTGGACATATTATTGGTCGCAGGACTCCTGTTTTAGCCAACAGGTCGGCTTTTTCGATCCCATCAATCGATGTGTGGCCATGCACCAAGTGTAGTCTTTTTAGTGTTTGGGTGAATTCCAACATATACGTTGATACAATTTCAAATGACAAGATGGCTCTTCGAGCTGTTTGGCCATCCGATAGGATATTAAAGTTTGTAGGTCTTTTACATGCACATCTGATGATGGCATACATCTCTGCCTGGAATATGGATACATATTTGTTTAGTTGGACTCTCTGGGACATACTTAGTCTAAAGCTAAACGGTCATATTATTTGTTATAACCAGTAGAAGAAATTTGTTCACGGTATCTTCCATAACATCTTATAAAGCGTATTTCGTTGAGTCTGGTATCATGACATTGTACATTGTACAACTATGCACTCGACTTATATATATACCAGAAAATTTTATATACAAGAAAAAACATCTCCACGCAGCTATTAACTCGGATATTCATTCGTACAACATCAGGAATAAGAATATTTGCGATACGAGGAATTAGATCATACCATTGATTATAGAGTTATATAATCAAAGATCATACTGAACTTTCTGGAATCCAATCAATAAAATATTTACCTATGTATGTATAAGATTTGTACTCTAACTCCAATTTTCTGACTCAGAGATTAACGAAATCATTTTTTATCTCTATAGCGATTATTATAATTTTTGAACATTTTGATCAAATTTTATCCATGGTTTTCGGTGTCACATTGGGGTGTAAATGTTTGTTTGCATAGTAGGTTTGGCTACCTATTCTATACACATATAATTTATGGCACAATTATTTGGAAATATTCTATTATCGCCCTCCTGAAAATATTCTATTATCATTTTGCTGTCAGGGCCTAAAATTTCGAAAACAATAAGAATTGCAGGGCGTGAGCCCAGACTCTATGGGGGATGCATCATCAGCTTTACATTTCACCTTTACCTACTGACGTGGTTTGTCTGAAACATAACTGCTGAGGCGATGTCTGACAAACGTACATATTATTACAAAGCAACTTATTTTATAATAAGATACCATTGAGTGTCAGATGCCTTGGAGATGATCACTTCAAGAAAAGAATTATAGATATTTTTTACTAAGAATCCCATCTACTGCATTAGGGATTTTGATAATTTAGATTTTCTCCATTTCATTGATATATATTATATTATGAAGGTTTAATTATCGATACATTGACTATTACTTCGTCCCACCCATGGACAGTGTCTTAAAATCATGAAAATATTGTAAAAAAATGAAATCGTCCAAAAAGACTTTTCTCAACGTTTCATGTCCTGGAGTCCATCTAAACAAAAAAAATTGTGTCTGCCTGTCTGGATGTTACTATGCATGATAACTCAAGTAAACTACGTCCTTTTACAAATTTATTTTGCCAATCGATAGTTATGGCCAATGCTCAGAGCCCAGTTGATTTTGGGGTCTGTACAACCTATGGTTGGGGTACCTGCCAAAGAAATTGTCCCCATAAAATCAGTTTTTTTAATTTTTAGAGCTTAAAACGGAATAAACGATGGAAATAGCAAAAACAAAAGTTGTTGGCCATGAAGAGATGCATAAAAAGAGGTACATGTCGCCTGGGGTCAATACATCACATCAAATGGGTCACTATCATCCACAAAATTTTTTGGGAGAGCTTGTCCTCTCAGAGCAATTAAAGCGGAAGAACCTTTGGGACGATATGAGATTCATCTCTGACTTAACATTTGAACCCTTTCCAGAAAGTAATTCCTCTTCATTGAGGTTACTTACAGGAGTGGCACAATAGATCTCTTATGGTTTACGTGCTCAGTTCAGGTAGTTGTTTTAGACTATCCTGAACATTGTGATGTATTATACATACATACAAGAAAATAATCATATGGGCCGAAGTTTGGCAAACCCTTGGGTTTTCTCCCTGCCAAGTTAAATTTTGTTATTGCAAATGTTTTGTCCTGTCATGACTATATTACATTGTTCATTTTTTCTCTCTCTCAATGATACCTAATTTCTATTTTATTGCTCAGGCTACTAGATAGATATCTCTTTATTTTTAACTCCCATCGATTATAAATTATCTAAAATGAAACTTAAATTAAGTTTTTGTCTTTTCATTACTTTTTCGTAGTGTTGGTGGGTAGGAAGTATGGCACTATAATTGCAATTGTATTGCGAAACATTATACTTACTATCGATCCACAAGTACCCTCCATATTGGTTTGAGTTGACGGCTGTATATAGAAACATTTGGGCTTTTTCTCGATGGTGTTTCTTAGTGACATCTTGGTGAGGTAAGGTTAATGAGAGATAAATCTGCTCGTCTATAAAAATTACATAATTTTGTTCGAGACCTAAAATCATTTTTTAAGAGGTCATTCTGTGCACCAAATGAATAGGAAACCAAAATATTTCTTTTTTTAGTTTTATTTTGAAGATTTCTTTCCTGGAGATTATTTTACATGAAAAACTAAGTTGAAAATTATCTAGAACTTTTTGATTTAGCCTTTCGTTACTGATAAAAAAGTATTTATCATATAT
>JAOPUG010000090.1:3368740-3379690 GCA_027564375.1 Micropterix facetella | reverse complement strand
TACAAATTTAGGCAAATCGTTAATGAAAATGAGAAATAAAATTGTGGAGAGATTAGCACCTTGCGGTACCCCCGAATACACATTAAAATGGGCTGACTCGGCGGAACCAAAACTGACTAACTGACTCCTATTTTTGAAGTAGTTTGCGAAGAATTTTACTAGATGTACAGAAAAATATATTAGCAAGAGTCCCCTCGCCATTCCTCGTGACAGTCACCCATTTCTATACTGTCTCTGTTAGTTAACCTGATTACCACACTCCATTTTCCTCCTTTTTTTTCACTTATTCGTAACAGTGAAGAGAATAAATCCTTCTTATTTTTTAAAAACTAATCGTATATTTTTTCTTACAATAAGACCATTATATTCCACTGAAGATGTCAAATGGGCGTGCCATGAACAGACCAATTACATGAAAAAACTAAGTGTCTCATAAATTACAGTTGCTTTGACCATTTCGCCAGCCAGCACCATCAACTGTGTGTACTTACGAAATCGCAATTGTAAAGGAAAAGGGAAAAAATCCCCTCTTCATTATTACATAATTATTTAACAAAACTGATTCTCGAATATCCTTACCCAACAATTGCTATCACCATAGAAATCCCAAGGCAGATCATTACAATCTGGTCAATGTTACCTGCAGAGGAATGCAGGTTCTAAACATTCACCAGATCAGAAGAACAAAACCTACTGTCCTTATGTTTTTGAACGCATTCCTTAAAATAAATAACATAAGCACTTAAAAGCAAGCACTGTTCATATATTACAGATTATTAAAAAATGTAAACAAATCGGTAACGAAATAATAATATATGGACAGTAATGTATATTGCCAGATATCGGCGTAATACAACTTATTATCGATGATAAATTGGGTTTGAGACGTGATTTATTGATCGTCAGACCATCGAGAATGTATTGCTGCGCACGAGTCGCGTGTCCGAAACGAAACAGCAGGCGCGTCATTTGCATTGTCAAGGGGGGAGCCTTGCATAACAATAGGCCGCGCCGTACCTAGCGCAACCCCTGCGGTTGTTTACCCCTTGAACATAGTGATGTTCATTTCGATGATCGACAAAACTTACTTTTTAGACAAGAATTATATCTGGATTCAAGTTCGAGAAATCGAAATTATGCGGATTCGAAACGATAAAGTGGAGTACTTTGGATTTACAGACAATATTGTCGAAGTATGCTATTATAATATAATAGCTGAATATCACCCAACGTTTCTTGGGTTCTGCTCCCTGTATGTACTTCGATTTTTTAATCGAATCAAATATACCGATGTTTTACGATTGATCGTGTTGAACTTCTCTCTTTAAATTACCTGTATTTTGATTAATGGTGAGGTACCTACTACAGTACTAATAAAATCAGTTCACATATGAGAATAATAAAGATATGTTGTTATTAATGCCAGTAATATTAATGAACATTAAACATTTTTACATTTTAAGACTTACATATTAGATACTACAGGTGGATTAAAATTTAGCTTAAGTTATGCCACGTATCTACGCGAAGTGACAGCGATCTGCCCACATCATATTTAATATATATTATATGTTTAAAATCTGCGTGAAATTACCCACAACTTACGTTACACGATGACACGTTACGTAAGATGAGTTTGATCCTACGCAGCGTTTATCCATCAGACTATATAGTTACGTTTATCACTGACTCACTGACTTATCCCTTAACACGTAACGCTGTAGATGCTGTGTAGTGGCGGGTAGGGGGGTGGCTGTAACGTTCGAATTTCGATCTATTTGGCAGGAGCCTCAGGCGCGCAACAACTAACTAATATAAAATAATATATTACAAATACAGCTAAATATGAATCTACTTTATTTCTTATTACTACGTTTTTATTAACTAACTCGCTTTCTTGTTTGTCTGTTAGGTACACATTTTGCAATCGATTTTAAACTAACTTTCGGGTATCCGATCATGCTGAAAATTTGCACACACCTTTGGTTCTGATGACAATACAATACAGTATATTCAGTATTATGGTAGATCCAGCACGGTGGTCACTACAAAATGGCTGATTAACATTCTCTTTACAATCTCCTCGACATGGATATCAGATGAAAGGGTATGGATAATTAGAATACAATAATCCATGTGAGTAATTCTAAATCCAATATGGCGGCCACCACAAAATGGCGGATTATTTTTTCTTTACAACCCCCTCGACATTTATCAAATGAAAGGGTATGACAACTAGAATACAATAATCCATGTGACGTCATGTTAAATGCAATATGGCGGCTCGCGTCACTCCGCTGAGACGGTCACGCGTAAACTGAAGCTTTCTCCGTCTTTCTCACAGGTTTAAAGGATGCCTATCCTTTTTTGGTTTCAGTGCATTGGTGTTCAATAAATGCAATACATATGTGCGTAGGGACCAAGAAGTCTGACTTGACCTGTATTTCGGCGTATTGCGTCCCGCTGGAGATTCTCTTGCCATAAGAATGGGATCTCTACGCAAGCCAATGCAAGCCAGCCAAGTCTGCGCTTTAGGTATATTCCGGCCCGATGGTGTTTCCCTTGGCGTATGATTCCGCTTTATTTATCCAACAGCGGCCCCTTAAGAGGCATCATCGGGGATTGATTTATTGCACATTCTGTTAGGTTCATTATTGTTATGTTCGGGACTAATAGTTTATTAATTTACTTGCACATGCCCCCCCCCCCCCTCCCCCTCCATCGCCTCCTTCTCCCGTCGCGACGGGGTCCGCAATTTATCGTCAATACATCGCTCAGTTAAACATCGATGTTTGTTACGATGTCATTTACATCCCTTAATGCGCAGCGCACCCTCTATCGCTGCGTCGGAGTAGATTGTCCCAGTCGTCAAAAACGCATCGCATTGCGCGTACTTAATATCTATAGTTTTTTTTACATACCTTTATATTTACTCGATCACAAAAAATGCTGGCTGATTTACTCAAGCGGTATGTGGCGTCCAATTGAAAAGTTTAAACCATGCGGTTAGTGTTTAGCTTTGATTTTAGTTGTCCTGTTTTGATTGTTGCAGGTTATCGCGTGAGGAAGTGGACCGACGAGTGGCCCAGTACAGGGAGAAGATACAGGCGTCGGGTTCTTCTGATGTGCAGAGAGACGAATTCGGAAGACCAATGTGAGTGCAGTTTTTTTAGTTTCCATTCGCTTCATTTCTTATCTGTGCCTACAAGTTCTTTAGGTCGTCAAGTTGTTATCATTATCATCGTTTATTTATTTCATAAACTGTATTTTAAAGCACAAGAACATAAGGAATGTAATAGTTCATGAATACAAATCAGAGACTCGATACAGAGAAGCCTGAAATAAGAATCAACACCATAGTAAGATCATAATAACAAATAGTCTAATACTCACAACAATAATAGTCTGAAACGGTTATAATGGATCGTAAGATAATCAAATAGTCAATATTCAGACAATATAAAACTAATCAATGTAAATCGGAAATTATCAATCACAAAGTAGAAGTCATGGTAATAGTCATCCAGTCTAGAAAGGTCGTGCGGGGTCATGTTTTTTCATCAGTAATTTGAAATCGTCAAATTAAAACTCTCTCGCGGATGCAGGCAACATATTTGAACGAAAAGAATAAAACTACAATATTAAAATTACTTCCGATATTTGGTCAGATAGGCTTCATTTAGGCAGTACCTAAAATATCTTTTTTGTGACGCATATTATGATTACGTCGTTCAGAAAGTCTGACAGTTCGCCAGGTTCTCCTTGGCGTAAATAAGGCATGTCCATTTTAAGGTTAAAGACCGCCTGAGGTAAATCAATCTACCGGTGTACTATATAAGTTACATAAGGAGGTACTATAGCAACTTAGCGCTGATATAGGAAAGTAGGAGGGTGAGGCTCTAGGACTGTGAGGGCAGTAAATAGTATTTACTATGTTCTGGGCTTGCTAGTATAGCCTTCTGTTTGAATTTTGCTTTTATCGGTGATCCACGCGTCTATTCCTCTTAGTTAGTTGATATATCCGTTTTTTTTATTTTATAAACTCCCTGCGCTGCTTTCCACCTTTTGGAGTTGTGTTGTGCTAATTCTTCCTATTCCTCAGTATCCCATATCGTGATTAAAAGAATCTCCGTGTGTATCGGTCTCTCTAGTTTCTTTCTGAGTATCTCTAGCAGGCTGTTGGAAGTAAAAATACTCGTATGCGGTGATTTTCTGTGAATGATGTGACCGCATTGGTTTTGACCGCCTTTCCTTCGGGAAGCTTGCATATTTTACTTATACTTATATGACTGGGTGGCATGTTTCTATTCTAGCTTGTTCGAGAATTTTCCTCTGTATCTATACCGTAAGTCTCGATCGGTTGGCCTTTGCACCATGTATTGTCCTCGCAAAATCATGATCCTTGTTTTTTTAAAAGTGGCAATGGTAGCAATGGTCAATTAGATCATGTACACCGCGAGTCAAACATCTTGAGCTCTCGACCACAGTCTCAAAAATGCTTACACATATTACATACAAGCTCGTCACAAACTGCACATGAGAAAGAAAATCAAATGGCATCGTGCTAGACTAGAGCCGCTATATGTAACTGACTTCGTTTCAGTGCATTGGTGTTCAATAAATGCAATACGTTTGACCTGCGCATGTCTTTATATAGTTCAAGATGTTTGACTCGCAGTATACGTGATTTTTTTCATGCCTACTGAAAGCTTCAGCCGCTGGCAAACGGTCGATTAGCGAAAGCGAAAGGTCTTATTAGAAATGTTATCGAATTTAACCAAGAGCTTGGCAATACCTAAATGGAAACCATTCGCAAGATCTAACAGGCTTTCGGGGAGTATCTCAGTGCTACAACAGCCTAAAAGATGGTCGCACATTAGTGGACAGCGTACTATGTTCCGATAGGTCCTTGACAAGGCAAAATGACAATGTCATTGACCAGTGTGGACTTTGGTCGTGTATGATCTCCCAATCCCGGCATTCTGTAGTTCATCGGGCTCCCTACTTTCTATATATACGAGGGCGGATCAGCTGCTCCACCCCTGACCCACTTTATGGCACAGTTAAATGATGGTGCAGAGATTTTAAGTGTGGAAGAACCTCGTGTGAGATTAGCGCGACGGCGGAGCTCATTTAACCGTCACTAGAAGACGTCATCATCATAGAAGACGAAGAATCAAGGTAAGTGACATAGAAGAAGAAACTGACCTGTAGTACAGATAAGTGTCAACTGCTACGGGCGAACCCGTCCACCCCGGAGCGTTTTAACGATATTGACCATTTTATCACTCCGAGGCGAAACGCAGAGACTTGACGTCGATACGCCGATCGACGATGACAATAAAAATCTACGTTGTAGATTTCTGTAGTACAGTTCAAAATATTGAACATGAAGCGAATATTTTGAACATGAAAGAAATGTCGGCGAGGTGGGTCCTTAGAATTTTTTGCCGCGTGGTTCATAATGGTTCTATGCAGACTGGGCCTGATGACCTGATCGCGTTTTTAGGGTTGGGCAAACTCACAGCTCAGCTCCCATCCGGTAACTTCTTCGAAGAGGAGAACCTAGAAGAGCCGCTGTGAACTTTGCCTGCGGCTGTATCCTGTAGTCGTAGACAGTTGGGATCGGAAGTGCGGATCGGGGAAACACTGCGGGCTTAACTGGGCGGATTGTGCATGGGGCTGTATTAGCCTGTCGCTTGCGCAATCCGGGAATTACCGGAGGAGTCTGAAAAGTACGTTTTCTATGAAGATGGGGTCGTTATTGACCTGGCGTAACATATCCTTAATAACGATCAGTTAGCAATCTTGGATCTGCAATAATTTCGAATTACGAATTACCGCTGACATCAGGTAGACATCACGCAAGCTACTTTGAATCTGTGACCAGACTGGAGGATGGCGAAATCTGTCCAAATCTGGTAGTAAGGGCGCGAGGAAGCCCACTGGGTCGCGGTAAGACGTTGGTCTCTTGCGGGCTGATATGGTTGTGGAGTATGTAGTCCAATGTCTATTCTTTTAACTCCCGGGAGAAAGGATGACAACAGTCGTTATAAATCCATGAGGTAGCAGGTTTACCTATAGCAATTGACACACCTACAGTCTGTCGTGCAAAAGAGGACGAAGGTATCAATTTGTGAGAGGGTTCTTGGCATTTTTAAGAGATACAAGATTATTTTTGGACCGATATGTGACTATAGGAGTTTTCCACTATGACCTTGAGAATAAAAATCAAAGTAAATAGGAGGTGTCAATGCTACGGGCGAACCCGTCAATCCCAGATGTTATAATGAACTTCATCGTCTGTCTTACAACCAACGTATCAAACAATTCCATCAGCCCGTAAGAGTTCGACACCTTACGGCTAGGCATTGGGTAAAAACCACCCAGCGGGCAGCCTAACCCCCATACTACTAGATTTAGAACAGATTTCTCCATTCTCCCGTCTGGTCACGGGTTCGAGGTCGCTTGCGCGGGGCTTCTACCTGATGTGAGCGTTCGTAATGAATTCGTAACGAATTTTGCCCGGCAATCTCACCCAGGCGACATTATGTTAACATGTACTCCCGCTGTCATGGGAAGCTACGCTTCCAGACTCACCCGGGTTTTCGGCGATTGAGTAGCATGGCTAGTAAATCGACCGAAGGCGTTAATCGCCCAGGTCATCCCAAGAGTTTTCTCTAGATAAGTCCCTCTTCGAGAAGTCTCCCGTATAGGAGTTGAAAAGTGAATTGAGCCGAAGTTTTCATATATGCAGCCATCTGGCCCAAGCTGCTCGGAACTATTAAGACCCGTCAGTCAAAGTATACAGTGGAAGCACAAGGGTTCTTCACCACCCCGCAAATTTTTGGTCCAACCATTCGCCGGAAGGGTTAGGTTATTAATTTCGGATCCAGCGTCAATGTTCTGGGATGCTAAAGGAGTTATTCTAATAATACCTGTCAAAAAGAGTCACTGCTCTTACTGCAGCAAACTAGGTGTTCTTCAATTGCAACACGCCATCAAAGAAAAATAAGAAGAAAACTTGACATAAGAACGATCTTCCATCAGAACAATGCTCATTTACACACAGCAGCTGTTGCTGTGGTTGCCATTCACGATACAGTGTTTCAATTGGTGCAACGCCCACCGTATCCACCCGACCTAGCCCACTTTGACTTCAGATTATTTTCAAAACTCAAGGAATATCATCAGAGAAAAACACTTTTCGGCGATAATGAAGTCATATGTGCCGTAAACGCGTGGTGTGCAGAGATCGAGATTCTTTTTTCCAGATTTTTAAAATGCTGGAGCATCGATGAACTGAGTGTATACAAGTCCAATGGGATTTGAAAATGAAGAACATTTTAAATTGTTTTTACCGGAAGCATGCTAGGGTAGCAGCAATCTGATCCACCCTCGTGGGTCCTTCTGGTTTTAGGCTAATCCCCGAAATTGAAAATGACGCTGAGAGGGACCGATTCGAATCAAGAGAAAACACTAGGTGGACTCAATAATTTATAAATTATTTGCGAGACCAACCCTGGACTTTGATTACATAACACTATTATTTAATCATTGCTGAAGGAAAGATTTTTCCGATGAATGGGACTTTCGATTATAACCCACTTAGTTATTATATATTATATTTCTAAAACGAGCGACATATTTGCGAGAGATTTATTATGCACATTGTTGATAATGGTTGTTAGTTTTGTTTCACTTCTGAATACTGCATCGTCATTATTTGTATGAAGTTCTCATGTGTTGACATACTTTGCCGTTGAAGAGCGTTTCTCAATCTATTCGCGGGAATAGGCATATCAAGTACTTAATAAACAATTGTAGTACAGATTTGATTTGTTGATACTATTAATCATGGTTGGTTTGGTTTCAGTTACCGTCAGTAGGTAAACGTGCGTCAACTGATATCTAAAAGTTAATCCGTTGGTAGAAGTTAATTAATACTGATAGCTGTTACAATGTAGTTATCGGTGATTATTAAAATGTTTCATATTTATTGTCATATCTAGAGATCCTCCAGCCGATCGTAAAATAACTTATAAATACAAGCAACCTACATTTTTCTTGGTGTGTTTGTCAAAAAAGTATCTCAATGTGGAATCCTTAAAATTCATTCGACAAAACTGAATGACTACCTTTTTTTTACTTTCCCCAAAACGATCTTGTTACACGAAGTATGTAAATAGGAAAGCTCTTGTTTTAGAGCAAATTTTAAAATTCGAGTTTGCACCGGATCTTTACGTTTTGAGATTCTGGAAATGTAATAAAATGATGTCTGGAAAATGTCTGTCTGTGTGTGTATATGTATGTGTCCACTGTATCTCCAAAATTACACGACCAATTATGATAAAGTAAAGTACAAAAATAGTTCATCCTAATGTTATAGATTAAATAACACTATTCTAATACCTAGATTTGAGAGCTGATGAGAGATATCCGCCATGTGGTTTCAAAATAGCACCTTTTCGAAATTTAACAAATCATACATTCGTTAATACTAATCTAGAAAAATAAATAACTGTGATTTGGAATTCTGGGAAAATTGGTTTTGGTTCTGTCACTTTCGAAATTTTTAGCGGTTTTTGAATTTAAAATGTTGTAATAAATTGAATACTTCATAGCGCTGTTATTATTAACGGTAGAATGGATACACCAGTGTCCTGAGAATTCTGAAAATAATGCTTTTAACTTGGTTTTGTATCATTGCTTGATATCTTTAGTGGTTTACGAGTTTTTTTAAATACATTTTTCATTTCAGATACATTTTTAAAAATAATGTGTAGAAACTCGATTATTATAGCCAATAAAAAAATATTTAAGTAAATTGAAGAGAATTAAATAAAATAGTTTGAAAATCAAATGAAAATAAATTATTGCACTTATTGTAGCCAATATCTTAATAGATTAATCTAGAACAACCACGCAATGTATGTCGCCTTTATCAAGACGACATTTGGAAAAGTATACGACACCGTATATCAACCAGATTTTTTAAAATTTCATTCATACTAGTATGTAGGCTTGGAAAAAGCAGATGATGAACATTCTGATGATGTGAAAGTGCATGATGAATTCTTTATGCTATTTCCCGACATTACCAAAAACTTTTGTGATTCTTGTACCATCCTAATTTCACCCAAAACAATCTCATTTCTTGTACAATGGCAAATTTACAAGTATTTGTGGTAAGTACACATTCCCTTTGATGAAATTATAGGCGTAGATAATGGTTGCAATAAACCTACGAAATTCAAGTGTATAGCCCATAATGCCTAAAATGAAGCTAGATGGATCGAGCGTAGGATAGAAGCTGAATTGTCGAAAATAAATATATCTTAAAAATTTACTCTGGAGACGATCCATCATCAGGGAGTATTTGACCGTATTTCCACACCAGATGCCAGAGTTGTATTGCAAGATACTTCGACTAATTGTACTATATAATAAAATCATTAGTACCCTAAAATCGTAAGTACCTTATCATATAAAATCACAGGTACCTTTAAGAACAATAACAATATATTTATTACACTAAATATTTCCAGCCGTTAGAAGCAATATAGAAATTTACTGGGATAGGCCTAAATTTATTGGGATATGCCTAAATTTACTGGGATATGCCCAATTTTTTTTGGGATATGCCTAAATTTACTGGGATATGCCTAAATTTATTGGGATAGGCTGTAAATAAATCGAAGTGTGGATCTACCGCTTGCTTGGCCTTCAAGTAACGAACAGGTCGAGCGACCATCCCACACCTGGATGATGAATGGAGTATAAATAGTGCGAGCATGCGACCTGCGAGCAGTTCATGTCCCTCGCTCGTAAGAGCCAGCTCATCAAGAGCGAGCATTTGGGCTCATTAGCGTGAACGGAAATATCACTTATGTTGCTATGAAGCTCGTCGGAAAGAATTCACAATCACTACTAGAAAATTATCGACATTTTGTTTTGTAGCAATCGACCTGTCACACAATTTTAGGTCGTGTACATAAAACAATGAGCATATTTTAGGATATTATTTTTTCCCAACTGTCGTTTTTCCATTGGTTACCTTTTTCAAAATTTACAGGCTACAACAAAACAGACTGAAAAGTATGTTAGGTAGACTCTATTAGTAGATATTATATTATTGTATTATTTTCCCTAATCCAAAAATATTATATAGTTGATATATAAGAAGTAGCAACCAATTACTTCGGCTCACCTTGCGGGGGGTCGAAGTATTACAATCGTGCGAACAATGTAACGACATTAAATCGCATAAAAATACTTCTCTCGGCGTTCTACATGCAGACAGACAGACATTTTTTTGTAGTTTAGATGGACTCTAGGGCTTAATTAAACCGTCAAAAAAGACTTTTCTCGACGTTTCACATGTCCTAGAGTTTACCTAAACCAAAAAGAAATGTATGCACGGCTGTCTAGATGTGCGGATGTTACTATGCACGAGAATTCGAGTAAATTACGTTCGTTTTAAATTTTTCTTTCGCCCATCGATAGTGTTATGGCCAATGCACAGAGCCCATTTAATTTTGATGGATGTACGACCTAATTATTTTATCCGGCCGGCAGTCGGCCCATGAAGGGACCACCTAGCCCCGGTGGATGAGTATATCACGAATTAGTATTCGACTCGGCTGCTGACACGTTTTTGTTTTTGAAGATGTTATGTTTTTACAGTAAACACAAGAATGTTGCCTATTACCGTGAAAATTGAGTCAAATTTGACTTTTTCGGAGCATGTCTAGCAGATAGAGATCAATGCTGCGGGTGAACCCGCCATCTGATATTATAACGATCTTGTCGTCTTGTCACTCTATAATGAATCACATCGTGTTCATTGGGACGTAGATAATCTACATTATTATTTAAGAGCCCATCGAGCGTACGCGTCTGATCAATTTTAGGTATTTTACTGAGATCGCTACATGGGTGTGTCGCGTC
>JAOPUG010000090.1:3271319-3284204 GCA_027564375.1 Micropterix facetella | reverse complement strand
AGTAATAATATGGCCAGGTAGTGCATTTATACATGTAACAGTTTCTCCGATATTTTAAATATAAAGAAATTTTTAAACAGTTATTTATTTTTCTCTGCCTTTTATAATTGTTTGTAAAACTTTGTGGTGTGATCATGAAAAACTTGAAAATTAACCTAATTTTCGAATATGAGGTCTTGTACCGGTGTTATCCATTACAGCTTTTTGCGTTCTGGCAAGAAGTGTACTGCCAAGATCTGCAAACAATAATGGAGAAGCTCATGATTAAAAAACCGAGTCTAGTCAATCGCTTTTCGTCATTGCTTCTGCACAACAACGCGCAGCCACACACTTCACAGTAAACAGTCGCAAATGTGCGACTGGTGATTTTTCGCCGCCTGCCGTACTCGCCAGACCTTGCTCCAATACTTCCAATTTTTACAGAATTTGGATAACATTTTAAAAGGAAAAAATCGACTCCAAAGAGGCTTGAATAGACTTCAAAAGCTCGGATTAATTAGATATTATTTTTCATACAAAATACATTCAAATTTGCTTTATAGAATGGCAGCCGTGTAGGAAAGGATCTAATATTAATAATGTTTAATTTTGCAGGTAGAGCGACTAGTATAGCATATGTTGGACCGTCCGTATCGCCATATTATGACTTGAATCCTGGATATCGAATATACTACATTGACGGTGACCATGATCAAACTACAAGGGTTTGTGAACATTTATTAATTGTTATGATTTGAGTTGTTTGATGGACAGCATAGCCGCTAAATAGCATTGTTGTACATTTGCCTTACATTCAACTTCCGGATTACGTTCTAGTTCTTCTGCAGTAAGTGGAAGGACATAGTGCGAAGCACAAAGCGAAATTGAAGTATGTAGCATAAGCCTGTAGTGAATCAAATCAAAAAGTTTCTTGCTGGAACCAGTAAAATTGGTACTGAACTGGGATATGGCAGTACAACCATGAGCGATGTGGATCTAAAGAAGTCATTCTTTCGAGTATATTATAATATGCTATTGGCCTTCTATGTCAGAATGACTGGACAACAGTTGTGGACTTTTGCATTTCTCCGCCCAATGCACTGGAAGAAAATGTTGACCAGAGACGTTGATAATTTATTTAAATGTCTTTCAGCCTGTATACACTATCACACAGTAATCTAGCTCGCTGGATCTATTCAGAGGGTAGTTCATGTTCTCTTTGTAGCAAAACTCCTAGTGCAGCTAAATATATTTTGGTTGGCTGCAAATCGTCCTTAGATCAAGGCCAATACACCTATATCCATGACAAAGTCTTTGCCGCTATTTGCAAGGTAATTTACTTCTCTGTGGCTCGCGTCAACAAGGGTCTGACAGTACCCTCGAAACTCCGGCTCTAAAGGCAAAAAAGATTCCGCTCCAAAACCCTTCTCAATAATTGAGAAAGCTTCAGACTGGATTCTAGGGGTCGATTCAGTCTCTAAGCAATCTAATCAGCCAGAAAGTCACGGATGCACAGCCCTCCATCCAGATATAACTCTCTACTCCCTATCTCAGAAGATGGCCTTTGAAAATCAGGATGGAGAAATCCGTTCAAATCTGGTAGTAAGGGCACGAGAAGGCCCACTGGGTGGCAATTTCAGTGCCTCACGGTAAAGCATTGGACTCTATGGGCTATGTGGCGTAGTTAGATTTGTGGATTGTGTATATCCATAAAGTCTTTGCCTTTCATCCCACGAGAGAAAGGACGACCAGATGTCGTCAAACCGGTTTACCCATTGTATTGGCGCCTCTCAACTGCATAATGCACACTGTACAATACTCAATTCCTTCCACCCATTCGTTACCCCCTAAAAGATTTCCACCTCAAATCCTCCAGGAATGAGATAGTCACGTAATTTCATTTTAAATGTTATATTTCAGATGGTTGTCGATCACGAATCCTGGATCATGAACTTAAAAGAGGCGAACCTCTATGACTATCCTATTTGGTATAAGTTATATTCGGTAAGAGCCGCATATCAGATGCCTTCGCTCCGACCTGAAGATTGGGATCAATTCATAACCAATATGACGCTTAAAGATGAGCTTTTCAATATGTATCATAAGTGAGTATCGGCCATCATCTAAAAAAATTGTGTGAAAACGAAATAATACTTTTTAAAACAAAAATTTAGACATTATTGGAAAAACTCTCCAAGACGAGGCACATGTGGAGGAGAATGTCGGTCACGGCTGACGTGCGACGCTCGCTCGGGGCGGAGCCATGCAAGGCGGTCGTTATGCGCCGCCCTAGAGCCCAGAGACACACCGCCATCCTGGAAGTCCTGGCTCTATAACGGGCTTGCACTCTCGTAAGAAATATCCGAATTTTATTATTATGTGGCAGTTTTCACACTGTTTTAGCACAATTCCCTCAGCTATTTAGTTTTGAGCTACTGACCGTTTCGACGTTGAAAATTTGAATTCGGAACATTATATCTATTAAACATATTGACAGTGTGAAATCAAAGACTACTATGATTGTTTGACATTATAAATAAGATAAAACGAATTTACCACATGAAGTTTATAGCACCTGATGTTTCGGCGATGTTGCAACCTCCTTTGTCCAAGGTAGACTAAGAACGTCCAGGTCTACCCTGGACAATGGCATTTGCAACATTGTGAAACGATGGGTGCTACAAAAATAATTGGCAGTGTGTTCCGAATACAGACCATACTAAAAGAAAGAAATTGATTTTGGAATATAATTTCTATTAAACATATTGAAAATGTGTTATAAATATAGAGCATACTAAAATAAATAGACAGGGTGCTTAAACACAGCGGACCGTTTTGCGATTGTCGTTTTGCCAAGAGTATTTTCGTCGTTTTACCCACTTCTTCAGCCCCACCAGTACCGAGCTGTACGTAACAGATCATCCGATATTTGGTGGAACGAGTTTCGAGCGGTAGTGCTGCATCTGTTTCTTTTAGTATGGTCGATTAAAAAGACGGTCAATAACTCAAAAACTTCTATTTGATTTCTTTTTCAGATTTTATTTCACTGCTATTTTCTCCCGCCTGAGAGCGATTGTTCCTGAAAGGTGCGAAGTAAACGATGCACCGCCCGAGCGAACATCCGTACAAAGCTCGGTGTGTGAGGAGTGAGGGAGAATATACATGAATTATTATATGTGGCTGAAAGAGAAGGAAAGAAAATATAATGATTTGACGGACGGGCAGTGTTGCCAAACGGCTGCTACATTTCCCAGCTATAATGCCATTTAAAACTATAAAAACGTATCCTCATAAGTTAAAATAAGTAATATTAGTATTCTAAGAAAGATTTCTAGGAAACTGCTGTAATTATGGCTGACAAATTGGCCAGCCTTCTGGTAAAGCTGTCCGTGTGTCAGCCACCACGTTTTCTTTCTTTTCCCTAAGTACATATAATTTATCAATGTTCTCTCGTATTCCTCACGCACCGTGCTTCGTATGGCTGCTTGCTCGGGCGGTGCGTCATTCACTTCAAGCCTTTTTGAGGAAGAATCGTCGATGGCGCCATCTACCCCTTTTTCCACACACTTCTCCATTAGATGTCATACTACTTACTGCAGTTAGGAGTGATTTGATACAGCTAATGACGATATTAGTACTAGTTGTTTGTATCGAAACAAAAGTATCGATAATTACAAGTACCTACTCATAAAAAACTAATTTTCAGAACATAGCAAATAGCTATAAATATACACAACTTTCAAATCTTTGCATTCCGCTGTGTATGTAGATCCTCCTATTATTCGAATCAAAGTGGTTTGTAATCATTGTAATTCCGATTTTTATTCGTAGATGAAATGAAATGGCAACGTTCAGTTTGACAGTTCATCGAGAGAGCAGGAAAGAGTGAATCTTAGCTAGTCGTAAAAGTAATAATTATTTAGAATTTTGCCAGTATATGTAACACATTATAAGAGAGAAGTCGAATGACCACCTACACAATAATACATGAATAAAGAAAAAAACTCCTCATGCGTAAAACACCCCAAAAATAGATGTTTGTTTGACAGTCTGTTTTGGGTTTTAGTTATTATTGCATACACTTTCGAAAATAAGCATTCGCATAGTACAATAACTAATAATGTTAATATGTAATATAGTTTTCATTTCTTTCTATTCTTCAATCGGTTTACTCTTGACAAATACCTATGCAGACACAGCACTTGACACAGGGCAGGTAATCTATCGCACTGCTTATTTTGTTTTTCTGAATGAAGACTAGTTTTTTTATACACCAGCCAATAGTCCCACCAGCTGCTAGTTTATAAGGTGATCTTTAAACCGATATGGACTTATGGCATTCAACTATGGGGCACAGCCAGCGACTTAAGCATAGAGATCCTTTAACGATACCAGAACAAAGTTCTGAAGTCCAAAGCAAACGCCCCATGGTTCACCCGGAACAGTCAGATCCACGAACACCTCAAAATGCTGACGGTTAAGAAAGAACTGCAAAAGTACAGTGCAAGATATGAAAGAACACTGGTAGAACATGTGAATGCTTTAGCCTCAAACCTAAAAAATATAGGTGAAAACATGAGGAGGTAAAACACTTTGATGTGGCAGACTTGAGTGACAGACACTAACACTGGATGCAGACAATTAATATTAAAAGGAGACTCAACGAGGGAGGAGTCACCTTACACGCCTTCAATTCTACAATACTGATTATGGTCGGCAACGCTGCAACCAATTGCAGATAGAAATCTAAAAAACAAAAAATTTTCATACATTTTTAGACATTTCATCTTTAGACGTTTCTTGAACAATATCTTTCAACTTTTGTATGGCTCTACCGATGGCGTTTGCATTCGAATAAGTATTTGAAATGCGAGACAAGCAACGTTGCTATGGCTACATGTGTGTTGTATTTTATCTGATCAACTCTTTCCTTTATATTATATCCCGCCTGCGTGTACTCAGTATCGAAACATAAGTATCGATGCCAAAAGTATTGGTAAACGATAAATATTGACTCGATAGTATCAAATCAACCCTAACTTCACTGTAATAAATTTTCTAGTGTGCATTAACCAAGGTGTTAGGTACCTGAATTAACTCAACTAATTTCTAACTTTTCACAGGAATAACGTTTCTACAGCGGACGAGGTTGCAAATACTATTGAGAATATAGTTACTTTAGCTTAAATGAAGATTTTTTTTGTATTTTTATATCAAAGCATAAAATTATTTTCTATTTGTAAAATAAGATATCTTACGCTAATATGTTTTTTATTTGGTGAAGGTAAAAATCACAATGCTTGGTGGTGGTTTTCATTAATAAATGGTGAGTTTTTACACTAATGTATAAATATATAGACCTGCAAGGCTGAAACGAACCGAAACATTACGAATCAAAAACCAATTACATGATACCTCGAATCGGCCAATTTAATTTTAAAAAATTGGTGTTTCTGTCAGTGCAGCGCATTCGGCACTGGCCAGCTTGTTATTCTCCGGCTGGCAGGATCGAAGGTATCTCTCAGCATTCTCATTTGAGCTCTACAGTTTACTCGTCGTCATTGTGCGTTTGGTTCTTAATGGTTCCGTGTAGCTAGGGCAAGATGGCTGCTTATGTCGAGCTCGGTCCGCTCAACTCACGGAGCAGCTCCTATCCGGGAGCTTCCTCGATAAGGGAGTAACCTGTTGGAGTCGAAGTACTGATCTGGGAGAATACCTCAGGTGGAACTGCGCGGTTGACGCATTGGTCATTACTAGCCATTCTGCTCAATTGGTAGCGACCCAGAAGAGTCTAGGTGTGGCACAGAGGGGCTAGTGTCATGTTAACCTAACGTCGTCTACCCTTAGAAATGATATGTTGGCCACCCGATCCCGGGTGAGATCGCCGGGCAAAGGCCGCCTCGGATCTGGATATATTTGAGATACGAATTACCGCTCACATTAGGTATAAGCCGCACAAGAAACTTCGAGCCCGTGACGAGACGGGAGGATGGAGAAATCTATCCAAATCTGGGAGTCAAGGGGTAAGGCTGTCCGCTGTATGGCATTCCCAGTGCTTCACCATGTGTTGTGTGTGACGGACTGTCGGCGTAGTTAACTGTGGATTGTATTGTCCTAAAGTTTCTGCTCTCTCTGGGCGATAGGATGACAACAGTCCTTAAAACATCCTGGGGTGATGGGTTCACCCGTAGCTTTGATCACACCCCAAAATGTTCTTGTGCGCAGCATTCTCTCTCACCATCATAGCAATCCTTATCCTAAAATATGGATGTCTGGAAAAAAACATACAATGTAGTAATTAGGTAATTTTAAATATTCGAATGAAGTATTTTATGAACCATATTATTATCAACATCAAAATAGTTAAACAAGTCACTGAAAGTCAAAACTTAGTAGTTTTAGGACTCTAGTAAGACCGTATCAAAAAAAAAATTATTAACTTAAGTAGTTAATTTGATATCAAGTAGATTTTTTCGTAAAATCTTTTGATGTCACAAAACACATAATTATTCAAACTTGTGATTTTAAGTAATAAAATTTGAAAGATACATACGTTATCGTTACCTTTAAAACCGCTGAAAAGTTTGCAAAATAAAATCCGACAAAAACGCAAAGGATATTTCGAATAAAAGTTACAAAATCGCCTGAAAACGGTTGGAAAGCAGAGATCATAGACGAGAAACGTAACTCATTCATAAAAAATGACGTTTCGCTCGTTCCATTCGTTTCACATTAGAGGAATGTAATGATGTCATTTCGATACGAAAAACAAGTTGTAAAAAATCGGCTGCCAGTTATAGTTTGCTAAATCAGCGCAAAAGCGAACACCGAAATTCAATATGAATTGCAGAGAAAAACCAATGTCGTTGAGTGTGATATTAATACTGGGGTTCGATTTTTGAATCGATAGAGAAAAAATTGTATACGAGATGTCCTATCTAAAATCTGAACATGAAACGAAATGGCAACACCGAAAACAAGTGAAAGCTATAGCACCACTAATGCGCTTACAAAATACCACTCAATCGTTGCAGAAAAAATGTTATAATATTAAAACTGCTTGTTGGAAGTATTCTTGCAATTTCTCGATACAAACACAAGAAAGCATTTTTAGTCATCGCCAATGGCCGACGCCAGGTCTATATATTTATAAATCAATAGTTCATCAGTCGCTTTTACGACTGCATTTCCATTTAATATTTTTTTTTTATTTTTTTTTCTGTAGGATGTCAATGATTATGTCGATACCGCACGTCGCATACCAAATTCCTAAATTTGTCCTCGGGCTGGGTTGACTGCGGCAGCCATCAGAGAACGGATACTCAATCGACTAATTTTTAAATTATATTTATTACCATTTATAAATTAAGTCAATAAAATAAGAAAAAAGTAGAGTGATTGTTATGATTGCCATTGACGATCCGTGTGTCTTATCTATTTAGTCAATTTTTATTGTGAATAGGTGCTGAAAATTTAACAATCGATTTGTTATTGTTATTATTATAGTGACTTCCACAGCTTTACTTGAATGTTTAAGTTTATTTAATATTAAGTCTAATAAATTATAAAGACAAAACGTTTTTTCTTTCATGAAAAACATAATTTAATAATGATCACCTTATATTAAAAATCATTTCATAATGTCCAGCATTATCGGTATCCTAGACAATACTGAAACAATTATAAAATGCACATCAAAGTAATAAATTAAACAAAGAAAAAAAATACAAGAAATATAATACAAAAAATAAAATACATACCTTCTTTCTAAGTTTTTCTTCAAAACAATTATTCTATGCTTATGTGGCACTTGTTAATTTTTCAGTCTTAGACAAAGAAGGTTGTTATAATTATATTAATTAAAATTGGGAATGTCATATAAAATGTAATTAAAAAACTGGTATTCATCAAAGGGAACTTAGCATATTCGAGTATTTGCAGTCTTCATTCAATTGTCAAAATTTTAGAGAGCATTTTAAAATTAAACAAATCTTACTAAAAATCACAGTATAAATAAAACTACCAGTGAGAAGTGTTGGACCGAGTTGTGGCCTTCTTGCAGGCAGTAGGTGCTAGGGCACATCGAAATGCTCGGGAATCTAATACTTCGGAAGAAGTTAGTTCCGCAAATCATACTGGTAAGTGAAAGCTTGTTTTAACTGAGCTAAGGTCATTTACCGAAGAAAAAAAACATATTATAGTTCTTAGGGCAATAATAAAAGTTAGAAGTTGATGTGTTGATAGATAAAATGGAACCAACGCTAGAAAGTTTCTGCACTATAGTTTATTACAAATTGCGAAGAGAATTATCTCAGGATTAATATCTCGCTGAGCATATTTCTTTTCACTGTGGTGAATAACCTAGCCAAATAACAATAAATCGCTGATATTCAGAATTAAGCGTAAATGTGTCTCCCTTAGCATCCTATCATCCGGAGGTCGACTAAAAACAGCTGCGGCACAAGAAAGCATTGCTGATGTACGCTAGCTATTGCAGGAAGACCAGATCCAAATAATTCTGAATGTCTTGAATTTAGCATCAGAAAGCTGGTTTTCCATCGAACACTGCATACCTACCTACATTGTACGAAGAGAACAAAGCTACTCGTCTTATTGGTGCCACTTTTCTGCAATGATTCAATGGATGAATAATGAATGCCGTTTTTAGCATCGTCTCTGGTGACAAATCATTGATAGACTCATAGGAGCCCAAAAACAAGTGTCAGTCAGCTGTTCGGGTCTTCTAAAGTGAGCACCTACAAAAGTTTTCGGTTCTCACAGAATATAGAAGAAAATGGTTGCTTTATCTCAAAATCAAGATCATTGCCAGAATTGTCTTAGAAAACCAGAGAATGGTTACAGCAGATTGGTGTGTTTGCAAGAAATGATAACCAAACTCCATAGGGTTGATGAAAAACATTGCATAATCCTCCAATATGATAATGCAAAATCTCAGTGCTAAAAAAAAAGGAGTTTTAGAGCAAACAAAACATCAAGTTCACGGACCATCCTCTGACCAGTCCCGACTTGAGTTTCAAAGATTAGGTTGTGTAGCCGGCAGTTTAAAGGCTCTGAAGATGTCAAAGCTTTCAAAATGGTCATTTTTACAACCCAACATCAGACTAGAATTACTTTTACAGCAATTGGTTTGTGTGAATACAAAACTGCACTAATTAATTTGGAAGGAACTTCTAAAAAAGAATGATGTATTTTTCAGTTTGTTCTTGTATTACTGTTCGTCATTTTCTATATTCCCATTATTTTGGTGTGCCCTATGTATATTTACTTACTAATTGTAAACAGGTTCGATAGCGTTAACTGATCATCTGATTTGGACACACGAAAATTGAAATGTCAAAAAGCAGAGAAAATCGCTGAGCGCCTTCTGGGAGCGAATTTCCCTTCACACTGGTAGTTTTATTTACACTGTGCTAAAAATATAACTGGAGCAAAGATGTCAAATATTAAAATAATAATTGTCGATATTCTATTATAATCTCCTGAGGTTCCGTTTGCTCTGTTTCGAGCCGACTTTGCCAGGTGTGGTTCGCGGTTTTGAAGGACTGGGCGCTTCGAGGCTACCCTGCATGCAGCGACCTCTGCCGTGCCGTTCGCAGAGGCACTTCCGACAAAATGTGTAGCCGCAGCTGGCAAATTCACATTGCGCCCAATGCTCCCCGGAAGGTTCGCAAGTCACACGCGCTGGCCGGCCGCACCGCGAACAAGTTGTGAGCTGCCCGCTGCCCATGGAAGCCGCTTTCACAAACATCTTGAATCGCCTCCGCCCCGGACTCACGGGTGGACTCCTGCGCCGCTCCGCCTGTGAAGATTCCACCTGAATACCCCTGTGATTCTGAATCTCCTTTAAAAGACGCATCGACTGCCGTAGACCCTTGCTTTTTTGCGGCGGAAGCTCGGTGCCCCGGTTTTCCTTCGACAGCATTTTGTCGCGTAGGTAAGCTCGCCTTTTCCGATTCGATTTGTAGTCTTTTATGAGGACGCGTCGCCAGATTTTGCTGACGATGCACATCCTCGCAATGTCGTCGCCGTTTAAATAGCTGAAGATTTTTTGAAGGGCCGGTTGTTGGTTCTGTTGGTCGCCAAGCATTTTTAGGAAATCGACAAAGTCGCGGCCGCAGAGATTCGGTCGGCCGGAGCCTAAGATGCGACGGGATACTCTCGGTCTCTGCAGCCGGCGTTCTGGCGTTTTCTTCGGCGGAGTGATCGGCAAGCTCGGGTATAAGATTTTGTTTTTCTCCGGGGTACCCAGTGGTTGATTAGTAAAATTTAAGCGCTTTGCTGATTTTTTCTCGACTGATGCGCGCGTTTCGTAGCAGTCAGATTTTTCCGGTGTTCTTTGGAGATTTGAGTAATCGAGTGTCTCGCATCGCTTCATTTTTTTTCGACTAGGCGGCGACGATTCAATCTCGGTTTGAGTATGCACTGGGGTAATTTGATCGGAACTTACGTAATCACTCATTATTAATTCACCAGTATCTGTAATATCCATTTTACTACCGCTTATAGGTGTAGTCTTATCGAAAGGGCTGCGTACTACTAAATTCTGCATAACTTCAGATACACTGGTATCCGCCAGTTTGGAAGTTGACGGGGAAATGCATTCGCTTTCTTCTATGGCGATCTGTCGCTTTAAGGCTTTTCTATGAATCGGGGAGGCTTCTTTCTCTGCAAGAAACGCATCTCTGTGCAATAATTGATGTTTTCTCTGTAGGCGAACGTTATGAAGGGTGTGGTAGGGTGTGCACGACGAACCTTGATTTTTCCGGGCGGCCTTCCCGGCGCGCACCTCCTCCCGTTTTGACGAAGATCCCAAATCCTCGGAACTAGGTGTAGTTGTGATATAGCCGCTGTCTTCTCCCGAACGCAAGGCCATGACCGAGACATTTTTCTTATATTTGTGTGATATCGGTGGTCCGACGACATTCTCCGGAGTATCCATAACTTAGCTTTCATGGGTCCCTAACGCAAGAGATCGCGATTCCATAATTATTTCAGAGAAATACTAGAACGCCACATAATTTGACAGTTCCCTAACATTCCTTCTTCAAAACAGTCTGTTTAAGCCCTTTTGGGGACATTATCAGTCTTTAACAGCACCGCCGAATATCAATAATAATTATTATCAAATTGAAAAAAAAACACTACAATGCCTACAACTCGTATTTCTTTTTTGACAAATGTCCGCCATTATTAAAAAGGAGTAAAAACCAGCCCGTGTTAGTTTGGCCGTTATATTTTTCAAACGGTGTTGCTTAGTAGTCAAATATTAGCTACCTAAAAAATTATTGGTTGACATCAATCGAGGATTGAAAAAAACACTGTACAAACCCAATTTAGTAGGCAAATATTTGAATAAAAAACAGTTTATTTAGTAGGCCCATAGGTAAGTGCCCGGTTCAGTTCGGTACTAATATATTTTATTTTTTGATCAATTCCACACAATATTAGAAATTCTGCCTTTTGCAGAAACATTTCGCCGCCCGTGGCAGCTATATGTAATGTCTTAAAAAACTACTCTTCGTCTGTGCATTCTATGACAGAAGAATAGCTCACTGCGACATACCATTAATTAAAATTATCAGAAATTGTTTCTAGATTACTCTATTGTTTGTATCTTCGTTTAACACATATTCTTAAAATATGCCAAAAAAAATATGCTCTCGACCCCTCCTCTTACTCAAAATAAAACAAAGTCTATGACTGTGTTTTGTGAAATGAAGGTACCTACGCTTAAAAATGTAGATTGGCGACCCTTGGCAGGTGAGTGAAAATCGTAATTGTACCGATTTTTTTTTCATTCAGTACTTAATTTTATTTATATTGTCAAGTTTCAGAAACTGTAATTGTGACGTCACGGGCATCGCGAGTACTATTTCGTCTGGATATACCTGGGGAAGTATATTGTCTACTTTGAGTCACCTATCTACAAAAATCACCGCTGGATTATGGATTTGATTAGTTGATTAAATCATTATAATAATTATTTTTTCATAAAATATCTGTTTCAACAGCAGCGGTGCGGTGCGATCGCGTTCTTTCAACCTGTGGTAATTTTGCGACTGGAACGTCATAGTTACAGAATCTTCGGACTCGGGCGCTTGTCAATTATACGAGGATGACGTGAGAATTATGTAGCAGGCGCGTATTTCCAAATTTCCAACCGCTGAAACGAAACGCAATCGAGATGCAGAACGGACACTTCGCGAGAAACGCCACTCAAGCAAAAAGAAAGAAATTATATCGAGTGCTGGCAACACTAACCCTGTCTTGCTGACATCGGCATGACAGCCGGAGCATACCGTCAGTTTTTGTGCTTTTAATTTTTGCGATTTATTTATTTTCGGCTATAATAATGGCGTACGAAATGAAAGTATTCTGCAGGTTATGCGCCACCGCCGACGCGGATCGTGAAATGTTGGATATATTCGCCGTCATGGAGGATCAATTCAACATTTTCGAGAATGTTGGTAAACACCTCGGAATCTGGGTATGTCATTACATTTTAACGAGCTAGCGATGTTGTAAAACTGCAGTTTTGTGCTGAGATGCCTAAATGAAATAGATTGTGCAGATTTAAAAATTGATATTTCCTTGGGCACACCCTCGGGGGCCAGTTCTACCACCGCTTCGCATGATGTTAAAGACAGGATTTATTATTTATTTCACCACACACCGGAGTTAAGAGAGAAGGTTAACTGGCTGATAACCCAGGAGAAAAGAGACATGAGAGTTCTCCGTCTGCTCTTTAGGATTTTGGAGTGTGTCCCAGTTGACTATCTCACTGGCAGATTTACTGCACTAATTAGCTCATAGGCAGTGCCGGCTCGAGGAAACTTGGCGCCCTAGGCAAAAGACTAGTATGGCGCCCATTTAAAAAAATCACAA
>JAOPUG010000090.1:2767934-2779520 GCA_027564375.1 Micropterix facetella | reverse complement strand
GCTGTATGGCATGTTCTGGCATAAGTCTAGTCATGTTAAAATGGCAAACCAAACTGAGCATTAGTCAGCTGTCAACTATCAAATTGGCTGTCACTGGAAAAAATGTTGTCAATATAAAAACCAAACCTCTAAAAAAAGACCCTATATATGTAGGATCCTTTCCTGGTTGATTACAACTTTCCACAAAACACTAATCCCCGTTCTTTGACACGTTTCTAACAAACATATAGAACCAAGCAAGATCACCATTTTAAATCCTGAAAATATTGTCGAGACCTACATATACACAAATACGTTTTGCTAGTTGGGTAAGAACGTGAAGCATTCTATTATTGTGGAAATCGGTTAAATCACTACAACCTCTTAAGTACTTTTTTTTGTCAAATTTACTAAATCTATTTTGCGTTTTATATACACATGTATGTATTGTATTTTTTTGTAAGTGAATATAGGGTATGGATATATGTTGTGCATAACTGCAATGTGCAATTAATTGCGCAATGATAGCCGTGTTATCATTGCACTTTCGATAATGTGTCCTTCCAGTCGTACGCTTTTTCATCAGTATGCGATTATGTGGCCGTGCGTTTTCGTCGCTATTACGGTGATGACTCCCATGGCGTCACTGGCCGTATATTGGTGCAGAGTTGCTTCCGGTATGGAGTGTTTCTTCCGGTCCTATCGCGTTCGGATTATGTGGTTTGTATTTTAGGTATATTAATATTGTGACATGCTACATAACCAATTTTAGATTGTAAATTTAGTATTTTTTAAGAGTAGACTATTTTACATTTCAAATTATTTAATTTCATTTTTAAGGGAATGTAGAGAAACAAAATTAAATAGCAAGATGAAGTCATCACTTAAAAACATTGCTCGATCCTTTCACATCCAAACAATATAGCACCGTAGCGTATATTTTGAGTAACCGTCTATCGAGCGCATTTAATTGTAAATTTGTAGTCAGCTCGCTGTCGGTTTCCGGAATAAAAAACTTTTCTAAAGTTTTAACAGAGTAAGATACTGCGTTGCCGCTTAGTAGGAGCACTCGTTCCCACGTGGAGTTGCGTAGTCTGTAAGAAAATTATAAAACCAATTAAATGATAGACGGGAGATATTATAGAATGAATTAGAATTATGGTACGCAGACTACTCAATAGCCAATTTTTTTAAAGCATTAGAAGCCAGTGGAATGGTGAAGTAGCCTTAACCTCCTCTGTAATGACATCAAGAAATTTTTGGACAAGCTTAAATGGGATCACATTTAGGCATGACTGTGCATGCAGAGGGTTGAGGGGGTGCTTATAGTGCGCAGGGTGATGACTAGTCTCCGACCGAAGGTCAGTTTTTGGCAGAAGCCGAAGCCGAAATCGATTGTTCGGCCTTCGCCATAACCGTCGGCCGAAATCGAAGCCGAAGGTTTAATCATACTTAGAAAACTTAGAATATGAACTAAACAATACGTTACAATGAAAATACTTAAAATTATCTACTGTTAATTTTAATTTATGCCTTTTATTATGGTTATAGTGTTGATTATAAAGTGTAAATATGTAGTTTAACCATTCGTCGGGCGCAACCAGCCTGGGAGGCACAGCTCGGATTTTTTTCGTTCCCCCTCCGCTCCTAGCAAGGGCATGAGTGTGTACTTCCTAGTCGTCTCTTTTCTTTATCTGACGTTTGATGTCCTCCTACTTAGTTGACTCGCGCTCTTCGAGGAGTTCAGTTATCGCCATATTGATCTCACAGGCACATTGCGCCTGAATTCGTCACACCTATGAAAATTCATAATTTCTGATTTTTTTCTTCACAAATATTTAATTTATTAATTTTATGATTGTATCATGCAATGTTCGGAAATATATTGATTATTCAGTCTAAACCGAAGGAGTATGAAAACATGGCAGTTGGAATCCCCATCAGGTTCCAAACGCGGTTGTAAAGGTTTCGTCCCATCGATGATGATCGAGAGTATTCACCCCTTCCTATCCCCAAAAGACGTGAGTGCTAAGCTAGCACCTCGGAAACGGGTTTAAATAGGATGACAAATCATGCATGCAAAAAATGTCAAATCACAATCTGCCTACGTCATGCAAATATGGTCTGCGAAACGTGCTGTACCTACTGTGTTCCAATGCTCCTTCTTCTGCTGAACTTCAGCTGATTGACTCGAATCTTGTCTTCTAAACCATGCACAACGATTTCACATTTTTTTTCCAAACTTTCAAGTTCATTTAATTTTTAAACCCCAACAATTTAAGTCAAGTTGATATCCGCAATTTCGGTAATTTCGAAATATTTTCTTTTTGAGTTTTCTGAAATATAAAAATGCGTTTTTTGTATTTTTTCCTTTTAACATCCCGACGAAGGTCAGTGACTACTCTTAGGATAATAAAATTAAAATAAATTGGTTTTTATTAGAATTGTTTTAACTTCGCCTGTCAGGCGCATTGCGCCCGAACTCGCCGCTCAAATATTGCGCCCGACGTAGGGTTAAATAAATATATTGCACCTTTCCAAAAGTGACAAGCTCAGTTTTGTTAATATTTATTTATTGAACACCTAAAACATTCCACAGTGTTTCAATTTCAATTCTTTAGGTCTAAATTAGTCTCACACACAACTAAATAATCACAAAGTGCGGGTAGTTAGTATCTAAATGAATAAGATTTAGTAATCAAAACAGCCTAATTTATAGGCTAAAAATAAAAGTTTATTTACTATTTCGACGTGTAAATCACCTCTTCTATCATCTAAGAGTTGACCGGCAGCACTGAATAATTGTTCACTAGGAACACTGGTGGGAGGAGCTGATACATATTTCATTGCTATCGGTCGTAAATGAATGTATGGGCTGGAAGCCCAAGTCAGCGGTTCTCAGCAGCCAAGGTTCTTTTAAATAACAATTCAAATATTCTTCAAACGGCATAAAAATATCCGAATCTTCCAATTCGGTCACAGGCTACGGTGTATTATCATGGGTGTCCATCCCATAAATCGACTTTTGTGGTTTTATTTCCAGGAGTAGGAGATTATGTTAAACAAGAGGCTCTAGGTTCTTCAACATCCACATCCATAGGATGGTCTGTTCGAATAATTTGTTGACAATTTTGACGTGAAAATGTAAAAAAATCAATTTTGTATTTGCAATTTCGTCGCTGTTCACATACTTTGTTTTAAACCTTGGGTCGATAAGAGTTGCAATCAACAACTGTGAAGTATTTCGTGCATAAGCAAATTTACTGTTCATATTCTCACACAAGCAACTTTTCAACAGTTTTATATCTTCAAGGCCTTGATCCATTTGAGAAAGTTTTGAATTTAACAACAATTAATAAAGATACTGATAATGAACTTAAAAATATCAATTGTATCTTGATAAAAACGCCACTACGGTTATATAATTGCTAATTTGTGCAGTTCTTCTGCTTTTGCGATTGAGAGACCCGTGAGCGGGCAGCGACGATGGTTATGCACGTTCATCTTCGTTCGTTTTCGGCGGCTGGAAATAAACCTTCGGCTTCGGCTAAACCTTCGGCTGATTTTCGGCCAAAGCCGAATGTGTGGCCGAATGTGTTTTATTTTGGCCGAAGGTGGCCGAAGGCGGCCGAAACCGAAGCTTCGGTCGGACACTAGTGATGACGATAGGTACATTTCTATTAACAAATATTATTTAACGAAACAATTCTTTTTTTTTTTGGAGACGGAGCTAAGGAGAAGCACTCGCAAGGAACTGTTAAATACTTTAATATTCAAACGCTGAGACATATTTAATTGAAGATATTCCAAAGCTTTCTAACATCACGCCACCCTACCTGGTATTTTTTCCCGAATTTCATGAAATATATGCCTAAATAGACATAGGTATTCGTCAATATTCGTCCGATTTCTCCAAAGACGGTATGTTACCAATGATGAATGGCGAATGGGTTTCTAATGAAATATACACATTTAACAACACTATTTTTTTAAAAAAAGGTCACCTGAAGGTCTAATAAAAATATTATAATACTTTTGTGCCTGATTAATTATCTATCACTTAAAAATTACAATATAATAAACTTTACTAAATGAAATGGAAAACATTTCATTAAAATTTACGGATAAAAATTATTGTTCAAATAACACTAAATATACGAGCATCCGACTAAATATTTACAGGTAAATATAAAAACGCACGTGTGGTTGGATCATATACTCCGAAGAGCTATAGAAAACATCTCCTGGCAAGTCTTCGACTGGAATCCCCAAACATTGCAGACGTCGTGTCGGCGAGCAAGAATGACCGTCGGTTCAAGGGACAGCGGAGGTGCGAGGAGTCAAGGCGTGCGAGATGGAGATAACAAGAAAAATAAATCGACCGAACGAGGTTTCAGGAGTTAAGGCGGGCGAAACGGAGACAGGGTTGGTATTAAGACACATGCTACGGGGAAACCCGACATACTTACCTAGGCATTTCAACGAACTTTATCGTTATACCGCCCGACTTGCGGATAATACAATCCACAGATCCAGCTCCGCCCCGGATCTTCAGAGGCCAACCTTTACGGTGAGCCACTGAGCAAGGACACCGAGCGGGCACCCTCGCCCCCTGACTACCAAATTTAGACAGATTTCTTTATCCATCCGTTTCTAAGGATAGATAACTTGACATACGTGTCTACCCTCGCTCTATAGACAGCATACGCGATCCGACTTCCCCATTGTTATTCGTCGGTTGGGCAAGGTCGGTAAACCGGCCAAGACATCAGCCGTCCAGGGCCACCCGTGGTGTTCCCCCTGATCCGCCGCACAGCGGGTTCACCACGTTAGTCACTTTTCGGTAGGGCTGCCGAATGGGGGTTGAGCCATGAGTACGGCCGACCAATGATAACGAGTTGGTCATCTGGCCCGATCTGCACGGCTCTATTAAGGTGAGACGGAGATAGCGCGGGAACACGCCGTCCCCAACCAGATAGCCCAGCGAGCGACCGCTCGACGTGTGAAGAGTCAAGGCGAGCGAGAAGGAGATGGTCCGAGAAAAACCCTGTGGAAAGATCTATTGTAGACGAAAGACGCGGGGTGAAACAAAATCAAAACGAAAACCGGAATGGATGGGGACGAATTGTTGAAGCCCTAGGTCTCCACCCCATGGAAACAGTAATTAGGACTCATACTTACACACAACACTGGTAAAGTGGCGCTAACAGATCCATAACGTCCACATGAGGATTTCCCAGTCCTTTTCCGTTATCCCACAACAAAATCCGCCCATTAAACGTTTCGTAATGGTGTCTATCGTCATTTTGCAACAAAAAGTCAAAGATAGCAGCGTCTATCAAATCGAGGATCTGGCTGAGGGATAGCTTCATCTCAACCGTTAGGCAGTACTTTGGATTATTTTGCCATTCCACCGGTTTCCTTCTACTAATTTGTTCCCAAGGCGATGTACGAGAAACAAATCTACCCTTCATAACCAATATGGCCGCCCCTTCCAAATATCCGTTTTTTTCATTTGCGCAAGCCGGGAGTTTTTTGCAAAATCTGCATTCGCCGTAGATGCACATTTTATTGTCTTTTAAAACGATGGTTTTTTTAAGTGCAGCAGTTCCCAGTAGCGATACATCATTTTTGAGGTGAATTTGACGAATGACTGAAACTGGCGCCATCCGAATATCCAACAGCAGTGCAAGGATAAATCCTACAACTTCTGAATTGTGCCGATCAGAACCTTTATTATATTGTATGAATGTATGATTTTTTTCATACCGTTTGGGTTTGAATATCACTTTCTGATTACCCTGTAAAATATTATACATTATAAGTATTTTTTCTGTTGCTTCATCAAAAAACATCTTACCTCTAATGTAAGCAGTAATTTTAACTGAGAGCCTCCTTTAGCATTTTCAACATTGATAATTCTTGTTGACTTCAATGCGGTTATCACTTGTGCCAACTCTTTCCCCGCCGCAGGAAAAACGCTTTCTTTATTCGGCCACTAAAAAAATAATCACATAATAATGATGCTACAATAAAACAAAAGTCTCTTTGATTACCTTTCGTGAAATATTCCACTATATCTTTAGTGGAGTAGGGGTGTGACCACCAACTCTGTTAGGTCGCTGACAGATATATACATGCACGTTGGGTTCGTTCAGGAGCAGTAAAACAATCGCAGAAAACCTGGTATATCGACGACATGGGCGCTATACTCGATAAAAAGAAGACAGCCGATGGCAGGAATCATGGTGAGCTCTGCCTTACCGGGCCTTTGATACTCGATCAATTCGCTGGCGAGCATTTCTTTTGTATGTCGATGATCGTAGATGAGACCGATATGTATTTAATTTCTGTTTACTTTTAGTATATACACGATGTGAGTATGACTTTCTTGGTACTGACAGCTCTTTTTTGTCGTTGGGTAGTTGTGGTGGGCGGTTTAAATGCCCGCTCGATCAACAGGCATGACGAAGAGGAAAGGACTGTAATGGAAAGGCCTACGAAGAAATGATTCGATTTAATCTTTTGATCTACACATTATTAAGGCTCCTAGGAAGCCTTTTACATTGTGCGGACTCGACGGCACCAGAAATGTGTATCGGATGCTCTATTGTCATACAATTTTTATGTAAGCAGTCTTAGTTAAAAGGCAAAATCCAAGCTTCTAGTATCTTCAAAGTCATTCCCCACAAGGAATATCTAATCATTGTTATGCAATGGACATCCTCCTGCTTCATTTCACTGCATAGAACTGCATCTGATTCTCTTCAGGGCCGCAGTTTTCGGTGTTGCCAATTGAAATTGAATACGGGTTTGAACCTGGATCAGAATGATTATTAGATTGCACGTAACCATTAAATATCAGTCATATCATTCATTTTTAACGTTTACTGTACATTCATATCAATTTTTTATTTTGGAGAAATTCAACACGAGTCTGTTTAATTACAAAGCTGGTATTACACACAATATCTCTGCTACATGAAATTTTAAGCCGATGGCAAGGTTTTCATAACAGGAATAGTAGCGATATACATCGCGGCAACTTTGGCCCGTCCCGTGATTGGTAATTCCTGACTTACCTAAAATGGCTTAGAACTTATTCCTAAGTTTCTCTCGTTCTACCACGATTCCTAAAATACCCATATACGCTATGCTTCTCTACCTATTGGTCAGATCCTCCTCCAAGCCAAGATTAAACCATGAGGTACCTGCAATAGTACCTGCGCGACTCAGATCGAATTTGCTGCCACCTGCATACCAGGGGAGGGAGGCTGTACACCAATTTTTTTTTAAGATCGGACCAAGGGAAGTCTTTGGATACACAGATTTATTGTATGTCACCTGCTACTGGTTAACCCGTCCACCCCAGAGCGTTTCGGCGAACTTTATCGCTATATCACCTTGAGGCAAAACACAGAGAATTCGAGGACGTAGGCAATCTACCTACCAAATTCCACCACATGTCCGTCATAGGCCAACAATGCATGGCAGGGCACAGGGAATTGTCACCCTGCGGGCAGCCGGAATTCTCCGACCACCTGTCTGGTTGCAGGTTCGAGGTCACTTGGGCGGTCCTCTACCTCAAGAGAGCGGCAACTTACTGGATATCGCGGGTACGGGGCTTTCTTTGCTCGGCAACTATCACCCGAGATCCGGTAGCCCACGTATCCGTTACTAAGGATAAGCCGATTGAGGTACCTACTTACCCCCGCTTTCTTAAGAAGCATAAACTTGTAAACTCCTCAGGGTATTAGTCAGTGACAACACGGCCGGTTTGCACGCCCCGTGTGCCAGCTGTCCAGATCATCCCAAATTTCCGTCCCCGGATCCACCGCACAGCGTGTTCACCAGGTTGGTCCCTCTTCGAGGAGGCTCTCGGATAGGAACTGCCCCGCGAGCTGAGCCGACCAAGTTGACATATAACGGCCATCATAGCTCAGGCTACACGGAACCATTATGATCCTCTATGATCTTCGGAATACAGACGGACTACCTTTAAGCATGCATTAACTTATGTGTCATTTTGCGGCAATTTTAGGCTTTCGACATGCAGCCCGTCGCACTAGGTCAATGACCGAACGTGTGCTGCATTGAGTACGCCTTTATTCATCGGAGTATAGCGCCACTTAACAAAGGCAACGACGACTTCATCGGAATATTACGGAAGTGAATGTAATTACAGTTTTTATTGCCTTCGAAAATGGCTAACTCGTCAACGTGCTAAACAATGAAATGATATGAAAAAAAAATAATAACAAAAATATAAAAAAATACCAATCCACTTGCGTATAACAGAGCGTGCAATGAAGTATTTTTAAAAGAACAATGAATATGATATAGCGAATAAGATATTGAATGATTATAAAATTTGATTATACACTACTTTAACACAGACCAACTTACGGGAGAGAGAAATAATTTAATATTTCGGATTTTCATACACGTTCATTTATTAATCTTTAAGAGTTCAGTAATTCAACATAAATTCAGTACTATTTTTTGACGTACTTTCACTGTATTCTCTCTCATTGTATTTATGTGTTTTCAAACTAGGAATTTTACTGCATAACTACAATCATTTTTATGCTCATGCTGTCTTCATTTTTCTGAAAAAATAAAGAAGTTTAAATAATTGTTCATTTCATTATTGTTGATCTAATATGTACCTACCATTTTTTTACTTCTCGCTTTAATAAATTGATTGCTTCCAAAAATTTGAATCCTAGATAACACGACTAAATCCATGGCAAGTCCAATCGATAAAACACTCAAATGTTTCAGGTCTTCAGATCTTTTTCAGTATCTTGCGTTGATGTTGCGACTGTATATTTCAACGTCAAAGGGCTTAAATTATGCTGAATACTTTCTTGGTTTATGGAGTCTATAGCATTCATACAGGCAATTTATCTTGTCTTCTTTAGGTTTCATATTTTGCTGAATAACTTCATATCACAATATTATTAAATAACTAAATATTTGATGCGTGATAACATTTTATTTAAGCTTCTTCTTTATATTCTACTTCTTATTTTTCTCTTATTCTTCTTCTTCATACGCTCTGCTGTAAATGCATTTACAGCAGAATTTCGTTTAATACAAGATGTATCAATACTCAGAATCCTAAATTTCAATTGATTAATTAAAATGTAATAGTAGTTTTAAACATTACTATATGCAGACATCTATAATATCTTGACATCATTGCTTTTGGTATCAAGATGTCGTACATATGGCTCGAAGAATTCATCTGAATGTAACGTAGGTTTTCATCATTTAAGGTAAGTAAACCAGTAGAAATACAAAACAATGAAAAGATAGCTATTTAAGTAACTATGATATCATATTTGTTAAAAAACAAACGTAGGTAACTGACTCTTTTCTATTTATCGTTCATTGATCTTTAACAGTTCAGTAATTCAGCATAAAATTAGTACCATTTGTTGGCATAATTTGACTGTATTTTAATTGAATTTCTGTAATTTAAATTCAAAGTAGGAATACGCAATAATTAAATTAAGAAGCGCGTCAGATATTACACACCATTACTCTCTTTTATTTACCTCTTCTGTGACGTGTGCCGTATAGGGTACGGCAAACTACTAGTGACGCCGAGGCTGCGGCGCTGTGTACCCTATAGAGAACAGTAGGCCCTATTTGTGGAATTTGGATCCTAATTAGCATTCTATACGATGTAGTACCGAATTGTTCGTTGGATGGGTCTAATAGCGCCGTTCAGAGCTGGCCTGATGGCCAGCTTTTGTTATCATTGGTCGCCCGGCAGCCCATCGGAAGAAGGAGTAACCTGGTGAACTGGGGGAACAGACGGGATTGTCAACTACTATGGGCGAACCCATCTACCCCGAATCGTTTTAACGATATAGATCGTTCTATCACCCCGAGGTGAAACGCAGAGACTTAAAGACGAAGACAAATCTACGTACCAAGCTCCACCTAGGCCCGTAAGAGACCAACTCCTTACCTCAACGCACTGGGAATTTTCAACCCCAGTGGGGCTCCTCACGCCCTTACTACCAGATGCGGATCAGATTCCTCCGAACCCCCGTCTGGTAACAGGTCCGAGGTCAGCCATTATGACCCACTGCAGGATATAATCGAAGGCAGAGGTCACTGTGGCCCTGGCGGGTTAAGTCCTTCTTCGAGGTGGCTCCTGGATGGGGGTTGAATTGTGAGTTGGGCCGACCGAAGATCACATAGAACTGGCCATCACCAACCCAAGCTACACGGAACCATTAGGATAGGATCCCTTACATCAGGTAGAGACCGCGCAAGCGTCCTCGAATCTGTGACCAGACTATCCATCCAAATCTGGTAGTCAGGGGGTGAGGTTACCCGCTGGGTGCCTCAATTCCCAGTACCTCGCTGTTGTACTCTGACGTGTTGTCGGCGTAGCTTGACTGTGGATTGCATTTGCCCAAAAGTTTTCGCATCTCATCCCACGGGAGAAAGGATGATTACACACACACTCACTCACACACACAAGCACGCGCACATGCACATGTATCCTAGGCAGAGGCTGTATCCCGACTGTCTCTCGTTAAACCGGTGGCCCCCTTCGCTCTCTTCAGGTCCGAATATAGGTCTTATACAACTATGAATATTATTCACGATTCCGATGCTTCCTTTATAGGAAACTAAAATTCTTCCCTCGCTATATTGTCTTACTCAAATTGATTGAGGTTCTAATAAGATGCGTCTAATTTTAGGTGCGGCCATTGCAAGCGTCTGAAACCTGAATACTCGAAAGCCTCAACTCTCCTTCGTGGGAACGATCCAGCAATTACGCTCGTTAAAGTCGACTGTACCGAGGCCGGTAAAGATACGTGCAGCAAGTATTCGGTCTCCGGTTATCCAACTCTTAAAATCTTCAAGAAGGGTGAATTATTGAGGGATTACAGTGGACCTAGAGAAGCTGGTGAGTTTTTTTTTAGTAACGGCTATCAATTTTATATACGATGTCTGGTATAAGATTCTGAAAACTGGTGAGAGTACATAATAGGTAATCTTTGTTATTTCGCAGTCTTTAATATGTATAGTCTATGCATTTTGTATTAAGTAATTATTATTTCTTATTAGTACATGATCCATGAAAAGTCTATATAATACACATTATTTACTGCAATAATGATATTTATTTTTACTTACTCAAAAAAAATACATCGTGTTACACGAAATATGTCAATAGGAAAAGTCTTGTTTACGAGTAACATTTATTATTTGAGTTTGCACTGGATCTCCACGTTTTGAGATCCTGGCAAACCAATTTTACGCTTTTAGTAACATTAGAGCATCGCACTGTTATTACATTTTTAACCAAATAAGGTAAAAGCCAAAAATGCATTGAATATGATATGGATGCTGTTTACGAGGAGACTGGCCCTTCGTTATCTGCTATCCAAAAGTTGTTGAGTGAATTTAGACGTGGGAGGCAGAACATCGAAGATGACAATCGCATCGGCTGGCCTGTCGAAACTTCTTTACAGGAAATTATTGAAAAAGCGGAGAAAATTATATTGTAAAACAGTACTCAACATCATTACAACAACAACAGCCAAAATGAAAACTACTTTTATAGGGGCTTAAAAA
>JAOPUG010000090.1:2314592-2326863 GCA_027564375.1 Micropterix facetella | reverse complement strand
CAATCTAGAGGAATATAATGTTAGTAAAAGAATGTAGTAAATATACTTAACAATAAGGCCTTAAATGTTTTCAAATATTACGAAATGTATAGTGCGCCTGTATAGGCTTTGATTAATAGAAAACAATATCTAATGATAAGAAAAAAAACATTAGTTATATAATATTCATACTATTAGGGTGCGTCTGCTGTGTGTAGAAGTGCTTCTTGGGTGTGATTTGTTAAGGCGTGTATGTGTGTGTTTTTATTTTGGTTGATGTTATGCTGACGTGTGTATGTGTATATATTTATATATAAACATAATAAAAGAGAGAACAAATTTTAGAATTAGGTTAATTTATTCGAAGATTTTAATTATACCTTTACCAGCCATGGAAACTATCTGGCAAGGATATGTTGAATAAATCCAATTATACTCGTATGCGTTCATAGTGGGACCAAGGTACGGATTTTAAGCCAGGATTCCCACCCTGGATGTGTGGGTGGGACGAAGTCCTAAAATTACGCGAAAAATATAACGAAATTAAATCATCCCAAAAAGAATTTTCTCGACGTTTGACGTCTCCTAGCGTCCATCTAAACCAAAAAAGAATTGTGCATGTCTTTCTGGATGAGTGGATGTCTGGATTTTAGATGTTACTATGCACGATAACTCTAGTAAACTGCGTCAGTTTTAAAATTTTCTTTCGACAACCGATAGTTATGGTCAATGCGCAGAGCCCAGTTGATTTTAGGGTATATACGACCTACGTTTGGGGTACCTGCCATACAAATTGCCCCTTAAAATCAGTGTTTTGCATTCTTATATATCAAAATGGAATAAACGGTGGAAATAGCAAAAATAAAAGTATTGGCCATGATAAGACGCGTAAAATGATGTAGTTGTATGTCGCCTGTGATTTATCCATCAACCACACAAGGTTTTTGGGGAGGTTGTTCTCTCAGAGCAATTAAAGCAGAAGAACATTTAGGAAGTCCTGAGACTCATCTCAGAAGTAACATTTGAACCCCTTCCAGACAGTAACTCATCTTCTATGAGAGAGCAATTACAGGATTGGCACAATGGATCTCTTATCGTTTACGTGATCCGATCAGGTAGTTGTTTTAGACTACCCTGAATAACCTAGTATATTATTATACATACATACAAGAAAATAATCATATGCACTGAAGTTTGACAAACCCTTGAGTTTCCCCTGCCAATTTTTTTTTCAATTCAAGTACCATTTTACTCTAGTAGTTCTAGTGGGTATGCCATAAGTAATTGTAGTTAATAAATAATAGTATGTAATAAATAAAGCAATTTAAACAATATAATTAATACCTTTATAATACAAAATAAGTCTAAACATGTGTAAGGGAGCATAACTTATTATGTTATATTATGAATATATACAATGACATAACAAATAATTCATTATAAATAAAATTCCTTAATTAACATGTCAAATTCATTAAGTGAGCTTTCTTCTTACCGGCTCTTAGTCATTTATAGATTACTTGCTGGACCCGGTATAACTGCAATTACCGTGCTTTAATGGGCAGCTGTATAATCGAATCTCAACCGAATTGACGCCTATAATTAAAGAGACGATCGATAGATTTGCGAATTATATTCTCCCAAAGCTATCTCTTTAAAACAAATGACTACTATTTAATTAATTTGTGGTTTTAATTTACATATTATCTTAGATGACAATGGAAAGCTTGATTTACCATGAAGCTAACAAAACTGCCCCCTAGATATTCTGAATGAGGAAGTATAAATGGCGATCCTGTAAATAAAGAGTGAAAAATACTGGAAACAGAGATGAGCTATGTTTGTACACCTCATAAAATAGTACAAAAACTGGCTGAAATATTTTTATATGTGTATCAATAAGTCGAATGTCAAACGTTGAATATTCTGAACGTACTATGTAACTTAAAACTAAATAAAAATGTCAGTTTACTTTATCGGCCAAGAAAATACCTTCCATAAAGTGGAAATATCGTCCTCAAAATAATAAAAACCTACTCTGTCTGAGTTAGTTATTCTAACAGGTGTCAAGCAAGACTACAATCTATTTTCTCTTCTTTTCGTTGTTTACTTAGATAATTGGTTGAGGCACTCGAAGGAAGGCTGTCAAAGTCATCTGCATTGATGGTGTGTGTATAAAAATAGCGATAATGTAAACAAGATAAGATTTGATAAATACAAATGTGTTTCCTTATACATAACATTTATATTCTCATTATATGACTCAGGTGAACTGTTAGTGTCTTTCATGAATGGACAGGGGGATGAATGTTTGCATATCTACTCCATTATACTAGAGAGATTCCGATAATAATTTTATTATCGTAAGTAGACGATAATATTATAATGTTACAAAAATCGAGAGCCACCAAGGTCTAAGAAGAAAAAAGAAGCAGGTCTAGGGAATATTTCTGCAACAACTCCGTTTCATGCAGATGCTTCTAAATGTGAAGATAGCTTTTAATTATTAAAGTATTTTTAGCTCTATCTACGTAAAATATCATATCTATGACGAGAATGTCTAAATATACTCTCACATCCGCCCAGGAGATATTGATATAGAAATTTATTGCTTCTGCAAATGAAGACCTGTCGATGATATACGATTGGCCCAGAGCCCATCGACTGTTCTTAAATCCTTTCCAAATGGAGGCGATTAACATAGGTACGTAGGGCATTCAATAAGGTCTCGGTATAGATAGATTCTAACCTCTTTTAGTATACTTTTAAATACTAGCCATATACATTCACTTATACCCAATAAATAAGAATAAAAATGGAAAAAACATTTTAATTTTTTTTTAATGTTGAACATAAACGCTACCAATATGAAAAAAAAATCACGATGTTATAATTTTTTTAACCAAACAAGGTAAAAGCCAAAAATTCATTAAAGAGGAAGTAGTTGCTGTTTACGAGGAATCTGGCCCCTTCATTATCTACTATCCAAAAGTGGTCGAGTGAGTTTATATGTGGGAGGCAGAACATCGAAATGATCCTAGCGCCAGCCGGACTTCACAGGAAATTGTTGAAAGAGTGGAGAAAATTATTTTGGAAAACAGTCGAGTGAAGATCAAATCAATAGCTGAGAGACTTGGCCTATCCACCGGTACTGTACACAACATCATTCCTGACCAACTAATAGGTTAGTTGTAAGATATTGCCATGTGGCAATAAGCTCGCCTTTTTGTAACATTTTTTTTTTTGTGCAAATAAAGAGTTTTATTATTATTATTATTCATCCGTGGACTTTTGTATATAATGTACTTAACCTAATTGTAAGCGTGGAATAATAATATATATTTAAAACTAATTATATAAAACAAATTTAAATAAAAGTCGAGCTTTGGGGATTATTGAGGTATAGCGTATGATTTAGGAAGGTTGGCTTATATTTGAAGACTACAGGGGAAAAAATCTCCAAAAAATATTTTGGAGAAAAATGCATTTTAAATTTAGAAATCATATACGTTCAGAAATATGTTATTGATTAATTACCTGAAAATGCAGTTTTGTAGGTAATATTATGTTTATTAATAAGGAAGGAAGTCACACACACATTTGTTTAAGGTCTAGACAGTTTTTTAAGCAACTCCCCATTTGTACAGGAAAAAAATATGTATATCACAAAAACAGAAAAGAAACCAGTTATGTCCCTTTTACAGATATTTCAAATTCTTAACGTATACTGACGCTTTCTTGCTTCAAACTTTGATAAAGCTTCTCTTGTAAGACTCTTCTGGCCGAAGGAATCCACCAGAATGAAAAATCGGATCCCTAAGGGGAGCAGTTTGTTTATCTTTTATAACCGAAGTCTCCCATAAGCCATTAAAGAAGTTTCGATCTGACATCTGACATGCTCTTTTTCACCTCTTAAGTCTCGGACTGGTCTAGTCGGAAAAAGGGAAATATTTTTATACAGAGGCATCAAAGTCTTATTCCATGACCAGTGGTAAGTCTACTTATTCCATGACCAGTGGTAAGTCTACTTATTCCATGACCAGTGGTAAGTCTCAGTCAGTGGTAAGTCTACTTATTCCATGACCAGTGGTAAGTCTCAGTCAAGGGTAAGTCTACTTCCATAACTTAATTTTTTTATCACAGAGATCTAGTAGGTAGGAAGTTCTGCTGCTATTTTCTGGTTTCTTAATACCATGTTCTTATCGCACTCTAAGTAAGAATGTCCACGTATAGGAAAAGTAACTTGCACATACTCAAATATTTTCGAAATGTGAACCAGATTGTAGTTTTTATTTTGGCCCCCGCAATAATCGCAAAATATTTCCAGACGATGAACGTTGGGATTTGAGTTATAAAAGGATAAAGTTTGGATACACCTAACCTCATCTGAGCATTCTTTACCCAAATGCTCAGGGTAAGCATAAACTATTGACCGTTTTGTTGAAATAACGTGAATGTTAAACGAATAAAATGATAGTTGCCGTTTATAATCCTACATAATTAGTAGATATGTTAGGCATGGGCATTTTTTTTTCTGAAAATCCATAACTATTGCTACTTACCGTGATATTTGAACTCCCACTCTTTATACGAGCTGCTCTTTTACGATCGTAGAAGCCTTGAAGCTCTTTTTCAGTAGCCAATTTTTTCAGTTTATTGTCAAGTTCTCGTAGAAATTCTGCTGTCATGGACTATAATATTATTGTCTCTTCGCATAACGAAAATCGAGATACTAATAGATTAAAGAAGCAAATGGAAGTTTGTAAATGAACTCTCAGTGTTTGGCGTGACAAACATGACTTTTTCCCTTTATATGCTTTTTTCTTCTGTCGATAACTCTGCACTGCTTTTATTTCTTCCTTGTTTGAAATAACTGTCTGATAGCGTTTGTAAAACACTATAAAATGTCATTAATATATCAAAATATGAAAAAATTGACAACCATGTTTTTTTCCTGTGGTCTTCATATGGTAACTGTTTGGGTCTTATTGTTTTTAGATCGACGATAAGGTTTATGTATAATAGGTATCTTAATTTTCGCTCATAGAAAAAAAATACTTCATAGAAAAAATACAATATTAAAACCCCTTGCATTTAGTCGTAGAATAGATTTATATTTAAAAAAGTCAAAATTACAACTCTATTTTCCATATTCCTATATCCACGGTATTCGAAATGTGCCCATTGTGCGTCGCCTCTAAACCCCAGTCACAAACTGTATCCCACACCTCACTAAAAAAATGAATAAACAAAAAATATAGTAGAAATTATGACAGCCAGGTAATAGCATCGGTGGTTCAGTGGTAGAATGCTCGCCTGCCACGCGGGCGGCCCGGGTTCGATTCCCGGCCGATGCATTTATTTATTTTCATCGCCTTTCATTACCGAGTTTCAGCAATACGACAATAGAGTGCACTGTCGAATACGCCGTTGCGCCATCTTTTATCAAGTAACTGAATTTTTTAAATAAAAATAAAATAATAAATTTGTATCGTTTTTGGAATAATTATTATTAAAGATATTTTTGTTAATTTAAAAATTGGTTTTTACTGTTTTTAAGACATATTTTTTTTCTCGACAGCTGAATTTCAATATAGCCATTTGATATGTATTCATAGCCTCTGGATGTCAGTGATTGCCTGCGTTCGGTAAAAAAACGTCGCATAAAGCGATACTCAAGACCCTACATGATTGGCTGGCATTTCCAAACTTTGGGAAACGGTCAGCGTCGACCAATCAGGTAATTCCTCTACGTAGCGATGCATAAAGAACGTAGTTCACTGAACGCAGAATAGTGCATTTGCGCAGAAGCCAGACATGGCCGCCATGTTACTCCCGTTTGCGAGTTCTTCTCGGCTGTGCGTGTTTACTAATCAATTTTAAAAGTATACTAGTGAATTAGTGATGATTGCGCCATTGCAGTCGGACAGTGCGTCGTATAGTCAATCTTCTTAGCTTTTACAATTTATACAAATGTATCTAGACGTAATAAACCGCGATTTTTTCTATAGGTAGTACATTTGATATGGATGGTCAACATGGCTGACAATCTAAGTCAAAAGTCACATAAACCTAGTGAAAAGAGTAAATTTAATAATATCGTGCACCGCACTACTAGTGAGTCGCTGCGTCTGAACGAGGAGAAGGGTGGGCTCGCGAGCCAGGCGACAAATCTTCAGGCGGGCGCGCATAACCCGAGAAAAATATCTTCGTTTCAGATCACCAGCGTGACAGTCGGCTCTCGCGTGAGCGTGGAGACGGCCGACGACTCCGCGGACGATTTGGACGAATCTCACACTGAGGACAATCTCTCCCGAGTGACTGACGTTGAAAACGAAACGCCCAGTTTCTCAGAAGACACCTTTTCCAAAGATGATGTGTTCTACAACGCCTCCAGCGGCTCTCTAGGTTGCGCCCCCGTCATTCCGACCAGCTCGCAGTACGGCCTGGCCATAGTGAACCAGGACGCCAACAACCTTCACGTAACGGGAGTGCCAAATCTAAACCATCACGATATCAATGACATGCACGTTAGCGTGACCAGTTCCGTCGCCGGCAATATCATAAACATTATCGGCAATCAGAAACCTCAGGAAGGCATGAAGGAGATACAGGAACACGTCAGAAATGAAAGATTCAAGGTGGTCAAAATCGAGAGTACGGAACCGTTCCGGCGCGGGCGGTGGACGTGCATGGATTACTTGGATCACACGGCGAGCCAGCCCACCGCTCCCATCATAGTGAATAACAATCTAGACTGCGGCGAGGGCGCCAATGCAATGCCCGCCCCTGACAGCGGTGTCGTCCTAACCGACGGCCACCGCGACGACTCCAGTGTCGATAGCGTCAAGACTATAACGAAAGACTTACAAGTGAACATTCAAACTGATCAGAATACGGGTGTATCCTTTCCAATGGTTTCGCCGGGGCAGTCCCTGACGCAGCCAGCGAATCTGATGCAACAGCAGATGCCGCAGAATCAAACGATATCCGTGCAGTCACCGCCTCTAGAATTAGCGCAAGCGCAAGCTGCGGCTCAGCAACACGCTCAGAGCATGAGCCACATCGCGCTCAATCCTCCCGTTGGCCACCCGCCGCCCACTCAACCCCAACCGACGCAGAGCTTTCCTCAGCACCAGCTACAGCAGGCGATTGCTCAAGCGCAAGCGCAGGGCATGCCACAAATGCAGCAAATGCCTGTACACCAACAGATGCAACCGCAGCAAATGCAACAGCTGCAGAATCAAGCTCAAATGCAAATGCAGAACCAACAGCACATGGGGCAGCCTCAGCCCCAGCTGCAGAATCTTCAACAGATGCAGCACATGCCTCAGATGCAGCAGATCCAGCCGCAGATACAGCAATTGCAATTACAGCACATGCAGGCGCAGCAGCAGCACCCGATGCAACAGACTCAGATGCCGATACCGCAGCATCACTTAACGAATCAAACGCAGCAGCAGCAAATGCAACATCTGTCGAATCAGCCACAGATGCACGCGATGCAGGGGCAGGCACCGCATCAGATGACAAATCACATGCAACACGTCCAGATGCCTCAACAGGCGCCCCAGAATCAAATGATGCCGATGTCTTCTCAGCAAATGGGTGTGCAGCAGTCATACATCCCGCAGCCGCAGGCCAACGGGCAGCCGATGATGCAAACGCAGCCGCAGCCTATGGTGCAGCAGCAGCACTCGGTGCCGCAGTATCACCAGCAGCAGTCGCAGCCAACGCATCCAGGGCAGAGCTTGCCACAGGATATGATGGCGAATATAGCATCATCGCAGGCCGCCTCGCTTCAAAATAACATTCAGTCGATGGCGCCCGGTTCTTCCATGCCTGCTGCCATGCAAATGAACCCCCAGCAAGGACAAAACATGCCTCAAACCATGCAGATGATGAGTCAGCAGCCTCAGAACATGCCCATATCCATGGACGGCAACCAGAATAACATGCAAATGCCCGTACCCGATCCTATGTATCTGCAACAGCATATAGCGCAGGCTCAGAACATCCTGCCTCAGCAGGTGGCGCCACAGAATCAGCCGCAGCAGACGCACCTCCCTCCGCAGATGCAGTACGTAATGCCTCAGCAAACTGTGAATAATCAGTCTCAAGCGCCTGTGCAGACGATGGGCCAGCAGATGCCGCAGGTGTCGATGCCGAACGTCCAGCAGACGAGTCAGCCCGTCATGCAAAATATCATTCAGCAGCCGCAGCAAGGCATGCAGCAGAACGTTGTCCAGCACCCTATGTCGATGCAGCAGAATATGCCAGTGTCGATGCAGGCGACGTCCGTGCACACAGTGCCGTCGAACACCGTCCAATCGCAACCGCAGGTCGGCATGAGCCTGGGCGGCGCGCAGCCCAACTATGCCCAGGCGACGATGGCACCGATGCCCATCATGACGCAGACGAACATATCGGCGCCGATGACGATGCAGAACACGGCCAATGTGCAGATGGAGCATGGCAATGCGGCAAACGGCACTGCGCCGCAGCCAATGATGACGAATGCTAGTTCGTCAGCGACAGTGTTGCCGGCGAGCTCCTCAGTGAACTATTGCGGGAGTCAGGGCGTTATGGCGCCCAACGCTCCCGACTGCCAGAACTTCGGCAGCCCAGTGAACGCAGCCGCGTCGCACTTGGCGAACAGTTTAGTCAATAATAATGTGTGCGTGAGTGCTTCGGAAGTGAGTGCTTCGGATGTTTCAAGTTTGGCAGATGGCCATGTGGGCGACGTCAATGACGGCCGAGAGGAAACGCAGCCTGCTGGGACCGAGGATGGCGAAAGGTGAGCATTGTAACATTTACTTCCTCATTTATTAGGATTAACTGTTTATCGAAATATTCTGCCACATAACATGTAATATGCTTAACTAATATGCGACTGTCATTTAAGTAATCTGTGCATGAACGCTATTATGAGTAGGTCATTATATTAACTGATAGTGTTGCTACAGTAATAAGTAACAATATGAAAATATTTTCGATGAGCGCAGTGGCAATCATCATAAAATTAGTAATGACTAATTTTATTATCAATTGAAATTTCTTCAGTTTAGTGATTTTTGTGGCTCCTTTTTGGGCAGCCTTTCTTTCACCATATTTTTAAACTGAGGGTTGTCAGAAGTGTTCTATTCGACTTTTGAGTGACTGCTCCTCTTCATTTTTTAATGATACTTATAGTAGTTACTTTCATGTTCCGGATATCGGACTTGGGTAATTCGAGGTACTTTTTCAGTCGTAGGGTCCCATTTATCGCTTTCCAGGGCCCCGTTTCTCGAAGAAACATGTCACAAAGTTACAAATTCACAAGTGCCTGTAGTTTCAAATTCACTAGTACAGGTGTTTCTCGAATATTTTTTACACTTGTGAAAAAGTCAATAAGTTTCCAAAAAATATTCACAAGATATTGACAAATGGAAATACTGTGTATGATGTTTGAATTTTTAAAATGTAACAAAAATTGGAAATTGATTGAAAAGAAGTGGCGGGAAGACATTCCAAAATGATTGGGGCTAGTAATATGTCAGTGGAGGATTTACTATATGTCGTCGTTGGTGATTTTTGATAGATCTGTTGTAAAATCTTAGTGAAATTAATAAAATGGAGCATACAGTAGGATAAATGACAGTTGAAGAATTCGATAGGTATCCTATGTCTCCATCGAATCTCATTATTTCATCAAATCTCTTATACTAAACTCGTACAAGATGACAAAATTGTATCCCATCTTGTTCAGCTACCCTCTGTCGGGTGGCTGATTTGGTAATTAATCACTTGAAGAACATTGCCAAATTATAATTCTTGACCAACAATACACAATGAATAAAAGTCACGCAACTCTGGGGCGGGGTGAAATTTCAGATAATTTTCACATAAGTTCCGTTTGCGGGTCATTCTCGGAACAGAACGGTGTGGAACGAATATGACATTTTCACTGTTTCAATTATAAAGCACGTGAACGCTGTTTCACTCCCACTCCGCTATTGTCAGATGGTTGTTTTACGCTGAGTTTGTTGTATAACCTCAAAGCTGAAATTTCCTTTAAATCAGTAACGGGAATTAACTGGTATGATTGTTCAACATTTAAAAACAACACTAATATTTAAAAACAACATTAATATTAAAGAACACAAATTAAACAAAACAGATAACACCCAGGGACAAACCACGAAGTAAAACGACACAAAAGCGGGGCCATGGCGGAGGGAGCTTTCAACTAAAATGCAAAATTTGGAGAGAAAAATTTGAAATGGTCGCACAGACGACTTTCCGCTGTGAGCTGTCAGTTCTTCCTCTTCTTAGTTCCGTCCGGTTCCACCTCCAAAAGGTGGAGTAAGAAATGTTAAGGAACGGAATGGAACTGAGCGCGCGAAAGCGTAAGAACTGTTCAGAACCGTTCTGAGCAGCGGCTCTGTCTGCCGCAAACAAAGCTTTAGTCTAGACTTGTTACCTGAGTTGTGAAAAAGTCACAAGAGTGAATCTATCAAAATGTCCCTGGTAAATTGATAAAAATTCACTGCTAATACAAGACTTTATTTTCAAGAAACTTTGACATATCAGTGAAAATTTACTTGTAACTCTTGAGAAATGGGACTTTGACGTGAAATCCATGACACAATTTTTGATAGGGACCATGTCCTCAACGGACTGTCAATTGTATGTATGAATACGAACACTGTCCTAATTTCATCTGATTTTATATTGTTAGATAACAAATAATTTAAATCTTCATCTGTAACTCGGTTTCCCAAAATTACTTAATCTTTATACTTTTTCTCGAGGTGATCTATATCTGAATTTAAATCGCCCTTGTGTTTTATGAAATTTAAACTTCAATTTATTTATGCACTTAATAGAGATTTTGATATATCTACCTATACCTATCCACAACGTAATGAGAATACAACCTTAGGTAATTCATCTTAAAGAGGCGTAAGACAAGGAGTTGTAAAATCACCCAAGTCATTTACAAATACCTGGCAGGAGATTTTTCTAAAACCTTATAATGACTAGGCGTTAGTGGTGTATGTAAACATTTAACTCATTGATAATCTCGCGAACTGGGAATGTCGCCGAGCAGAGAAATTGATCATAGATCGAGACAGCCGAATGGCAGGACCGCCCTTCAGTAAACTCGAGCACATTCCGAACTCCAACTACCTTCAAAAATAAAACATCAATTTAGCTATTCCATTAGTGCGTTCTTCCTACCATGATGGGCTCGGATTGGAAGCCTTGGGCTCTAAATAGTAAATTGCTTCGCGAGGACAAGATCGAGATGAAGGGTTATCGTAGAAGCCTATATCTATCGGTAGAGTATTAAAGACTGAGGAAGAAGAAGATATGTTTTAATTATGGGGCAATTGATCAATACAATAACAAGACGTGGATTCAGTCTTAATAGTGGCTTTTCAATATTGATTGCTCAATATATCTGTGATAATTGATCATATAAAAACAATGATTGTAAATAAAAATATATTGTTGTAATGGCTGTACATTACTCTTCAGCTGTATGTCCTAACCACAAATTATATTGATAGATTGAGATGTTACTTAAATAAACTAAAAAATTAAATCACTTCGACTCTTCTGAGGACTGCAAGTAAAGCCAATTCACTGGCTACAATATTATCTTATATGTCATATTATTATTTGGCATTATGTACTACAATACTGTCAGTATAGCCTGTTATTCATTGGAGTATTTGTGGTTTCAGAGGCAGGGTGAACAATAAAAAATACTGTCCTTACCTTTCCACTTTTTTATTATCAGTAATTTCACATAAATTCACATCTCATTAATGTTGGGTCCGAATGATAGTACAGTAGGGATGATGGTACGATTCTTCTCGGCGAGACTTTTGTTGCATTGGCCGTGATTTTCAGTTTTTTGTTAAATGACTGAATCAGTACTTCCTTTTGTATTCTGTGGTTCGTTGACTTGAACTGTTCACAATATTGATAATAATGTTTTGACATCATAAACAGATAGACATTCGTGTCAGATAAATCAGTATAAATTTATATACACGATAAGTTTTATTAATGAGTACTAGACCACGAAATGATTCTACACATAAAATTAAATCAAAGAAACATTTAAAAAAATCACATTTTTTTAAAATATTAGGTAGTTTTTATTTATATAACATTATTCTATATAAAACAAACGTAGTTTAAAATAATCTTAGTTTTTTTTTTCGCTTTTGTTAATGAGAAAAAATCCTGAATACCCGAAAGTTCAACATAAAAGATGTTTTTCCTTGGTAGCAAAGTC
>JAOPUG010000090.1:2292825-2304959 GCA_027564375.1 Micropterix facetella | reverse complement strand
ACATTATTTTTATGTGTTTTATTTCAATTTATAGTTGTAAGAGTCTAAATTGTACACCTCTAAAAAAACAACCTATAAATAACAAAACAGCCAGATGGCCCAGTATTCACAAGTCCTTATGATACAACATGAAGGAAGAACACCTCCCACTATAGTCGTTTTGGCTTTTTTATCGGCATTTCTCTGCGTACTTATCATAATATGTAGGTTATTAAATAAACCAGTTGCATGAAACTATAGACATTTCTTTAACTATTCGTAATTAGGCCTTTCCGTTTGGATTATGCAATGTGATGTATTATAGATTGATATGTTGGCGATCCTTAATGTTGGCGAGTGTGCTGTCAAATGATTCGCCAGAGATGTATTATCAGTTCGATTTTAACGATGTACAAAATCAAAAGCGATGCGATTCGATAATGATAATATCAATTAATGAAATGCTCTTTGTTTTGTTTGTATTTGCTCGCACGAATGGACATATTCATAGGTATCTACAGAATACGCACGCAATTCAACAATCCACTCGACGTCCGATTGTGCAGTGTATGAATTTGGATCCTCGTCGTGCACGACCGATTATTACACAACACAATCACACGAACCATGCTTCATGTGCAATAATTTTGTATCTTTGGATTAATTAGAATTCCGCGCAGTGTGAAGTGCACACTCGCTTACGGTGGGATGCTTTAAACAAAACTTAATTAATCAACTATTCAGTGGTGTGTAACGTCGATATCACGCCTTATTTTACTTTAGAAGACTTGCGGAGCCTATGACAGAAGGGCAAAATCTGAATATATACTGGAAAGAAGACATACGAAATAAAAGCAAGAACCTTTGATTAAGAAAGACAACGAATTGGTAATTTATCTCAGCAGAGGTGAACTAATGCTCATAATATGTAATACGTCACCTGTCGTTGTCCAGGGAACTACCTTCAGAACTATCTTAAGATTTTGCGAATAAAATACTGAAATTAAAGGGAAGTCTACATGCATATTTATTATTTTTATTTTTTTATATATTTTCATCGAGGTAGGTACACAAAAAATACTTATCGAGGGCCTCGAACTGAAAGGCCGTATCTACTAAATACTGTAGTAATACTGTAAAATACTACTGTAGTAATACCAAATACGGAAAAATTGTATGTTACACCTTTTTATAAATATATTGACATTCAATCAGTATGTTATAGAATAGTCAAAATAGGGTCATTCTTCCCAAGAAGTCGATTTTGTAGATACTTTCAAGGTCCTCGATGTTAGCGTTAAACAATCACCAAAAAAGATTATGCAGGTGCAATTGAATAATGTAGGTATAGGTACTCTATAACGACGAGAGGCGTCCTCAGTTTCACAAAGCGAAAAAAAAAACGGGTTTTCTGGACTCCCCAAGTGTTGTTTCGTAGGTAATTTATAGTATGTGGCAGAATCAGCCCAGAGTGTAGAAAGAATAGAGGAAGGTGTAATAAGGGCGCTGTTTTAATAATAGTTCTTGTCAAAACCGAACTAAACACCACAATACGTATATTTGGACTTCGTATCTTTTGGACTTGGACTCTGCTTAAACCATTCCAAGTAGCTGCGGTTAAATAAGCAAAGCTGCCTTTAAAAGTAGAGCGTCTATGCTTTGAAATAAATATTACCAAGTGGACATGTGTATGACGACTATAAGGAAGGATAAGTAGGTTAGCGTTTTGTTTCTATTTTTAGCTAAGGCGAGTTTAGTAAAGCGAAGTTGGCTGCAGTGGGAAACGATAGGAGACAAAACCTGGTGAAGGCATTCTGCATGCAACCTTTGAATCTTATTTTGGTTTATTGTTTGTATGCAGGGTCCGTATACGCGGTCACCATAATCATAGATTGGTAATATGAGAGTATTCATTAGTAGCATCCTAATATCTGAATGAAGGTAGGTAATCTCTGATTCGATAAATATGCTTCAGACGAGAGAAATAATCGCATATCAGAGACACCGTCGAGGATGTCGGCAACATCATACAAACCCAGGTGAATGTTGAGATTTATAAGTCTCTGGACGAAGTTTAGGCTGGGTGAATTAAGAAGCTTATCACTAAATATCAGAATTGGTCGTAATGATGACAGGTAACAAATCCTGTATAGCCAAATCCTTTTATTAATTTTATTTGTAGCAGTCAATCCAAACAATAGACGAGAAAAACAAAAAAATACAAATTGAAACTGAAAATAGACAAACACTATGTAATAAATCTACAAACGCTGCAAATTAGGAGTATCTACAAGTTATCTCTTAACCTGGTCTTAAGGACACACTTATTATTAGTACCATCATTTAAAGAAATTTAAATAAGTTATACATAATCAAATTAATCAAAACCTTCACCGTCATCTACTACGGATAAGCTTCCTACATCCTCGGTAACAAAACTTGTGGTGCTACTTCCATTTTCACTCTTGCATATTGTTTGGAAAACTAACTACATCACTGTCCGATGGTCGAAATTCGTCAACCAGTGGAAATAAATGACAAAGACTTGCATAGCATTACTAATCTCTACTGGCACCAAAGAGCGCACATCAAGGTTAGCCCGAATATTTCTGAAGAGGTGGAGACATGGCGATAGTGTTGCACAATATCGCCTCTACTTTTTAATCTTTAAGGATTACATCTTTAAGGAAGCACTATATACATCGGAAAGTAGGGCCAAGGTAAATTGTGTAAATATCAACAATATAAGATATGCAGATGATACTGTACTAATTGCCAGCAGCGTGGAGAAGCTGCAGCTTATTGACAATGTTACAAGAGTATATGACAAATATTGGTTGAAGCTGAATACCACAAAGACCAAGTGCATGATAGTCAGCAAAGTGCCTGTAAACACACTTAAAGTTACAGTTTACGGATGTCGACTGCAGAAGACTGATAACATTATTTACTGTGGCTGCAATTTGAGCGACAACTGTGACAATAAGCAGAGATGGAAACATGCAATGAAATATCTAAATGTGCATTTCTTTTAGATGAATAAGGTATGTATAAAACATCAGCCTACACCTGAAGATCGGATTTCTAAGATTCTACATATTATCTATATTAATATATGGGATGAAAATATGCATACTTACAAACACACTGTTAAAAAAGGTTGAAGCCTTCGAAATGTTGGTCTATCGGAAGATACTACGTATAAGCTGGTTTGACAGAGTCAGAATAAAGATGCCTTAAAGCGTTTAAGCAAAGACATAGAAATATCGAGGACATAAGATAGGTACGCAACCTCGAATACTTGCTCATTTCACGTGTCATCCCGAAATACAACATTATACATCTAATTATTCAAGGAAATATAGCCGGAAGAAGTCCAGGATGAAGAAGAACATTTTGGTTTCGTAATGTACTGGAATGGTTTCAGAAATCTACCACAGCCTTGTTACGAGCGGCGACCAATAAAATTATAATATCCAATATTATTGCCAACGTTCGGCAGCGGACATCCAGAGCACCAGAAGGAGAAGAAGAACTACAACTCTAGCGATTGAAATCATGCTATTAGAGTTGTTCTTCATATTCTTTTCGCTACGTTCTGATGCAGTCTTAACGAAGATCCTACTCGAGGAACCAGCTGGGTAAAAGGTCTCCTTTTTGTCTGAAATCTGTTATCGAATAATTTTGACTTCGAATGTTTATAATTTTTTGGTTTCATTTTGTTCATTATTTGCTATACCGCCTCTTCTGTTTTTGGTTTTGTACTCTCCACTCTAAACATTCTCCTCACACCCACATCCTAAATGCAGTTTGTCACATTTACGGTCCTTCCTTCTACATTGTCTCTAAAATGATTCATGTTTGCTCAATATTGGCCCAGATATATATGTACGTCAAAGGCATGGTATTTCACGTTGAGGTTAGCACACGCCATCGGGTTGACAATTTGCCATCGAGTTGCGGTTACACGACGAACATTCGTCGAGACAGAATGGCTCACAGTTATGTCAAGAATTTGCATAACCCATGTTCACATTTTTATAGTCGAAATCGGAGGGAGTTTAACAGATGCGGCATGCAATTTTATTGATGCAATAAAACGATTTTCCAGTACATAGTTTTCTTTTATTAGATTAAATGGCTGTTTTATTGTTTCTCGAAAAGGGTGTGTACTTTCTGTTAATGTGTGTCTGAATCAATATGTTAGTGTTGAATGTTCAGGCCTTTACTCTGGCATGCTCCAATCACCCAAATATATCCCAATTTTCCGTGCTACCGGGCGTTTAGTGGGATCGGAAGATTGGAGAGATTGTTTTTATTCATCCTTAATGTAAGTATAATTGTGGTTTCCCCGATGTAAAACGCTTCACAAAATTTGCATTGCAGTTAATAAATGCAATTTAGCGAATTGCAATCCGCGTGCGTTTTAATTGGATAGTGTTCGGTCGTATTGGGCTGCTGATAGGTTTATCGGGCACATTTTGCAGCGGCTACGATCGCAGGGCGATGATTACTTCACGGCAGATGGAGGACATGTCTGACAATATGTTTCGTAGGTTGGGTGGTCGGCAATAGGATACTGCGGGGGGCCAGAAAGGAGACTGTTCGTCAACGTGTTTAATAAGAGGATCGGGAAGAAGTCCTTCAGAATCGGCCTTAACTTTGGTACGGTCTTTTGTTATCTAATTTGAACTATTTTTACTGTATTTTTTTGAGCTTCAAAATGTTATTTATGCCGGATTTCAAGACTTTATATTCATAATCTCATGTTAACTTGTATTAAATTATTCCTGAAATACTTAGTAATGACTTAGCTTAAGAATTACTGCCTGTGCTATTTTGTCACGCGCCATTGGCTCACGCAGGAAATTGATATCCCAGCATTGAGTATCTGATGTCTATTATTTCAGCCCCGAGGTTAATGTCATGATGCATTTCATATTTAATCGGTTAGGCATTGTTTCGGATCCGCTGCAGTTTTAATCTGCTTTATAAAAGTTTCGTCCCGAATTGACATACTCTAAACACTATTATTTTTAATTGGAAAGTTGCTAAAATATACATTATGGAAGATCACTTTGAAAACCTTAAATGTAGTTTAGGTCTGTTGGTGTCGATACATTTTTACTTCTAGCATTTCTATGGTTTGCTCTTAGTTTAGTGGTCGGGATCATTAAACCGGAAAAATATCATTTCGTAGGATCACATTTTCTGAAATATTACGAAATAACTTTGAGTTACTTAGGCCATACTGAACGTTTCTGGATTCTGATAAATTAACACACTACTGTTTAAAAGGCTTTTGAAGTTAACAAGTTTTAAAATTGAATATAAGGCAGGCAGGGGTCTACGGAAAACAAAAAAATGTAGCATAATTTTATTACCTTTTATTTTGGTTTTGCAATGTGTTGTTTTGGCACTTCCGCATGTATTCCTCCTTTTAACAAACTGATGTAGAAAATAGCAATAAAATCTTTAATGAAGTACAGTGGGCGGTCATGTGCGGTACACTGTGAATTTTGGTAATATTTTGAAACTGCTAAACGTTTATTTTTTAGTGTTAAAAGTCATTTAATTATGGCATTTCGTACGTCAATTATAAAATAAATTCAGCCAACACTATTACAAGAAATGGAACTTATCGCGTAAAATTGTGAAAATTTCAATATTTCTGGGAAGTTATATTTATTGTCCTATCGGAGAGAATAATTGTTGTAAGATCCGTTTCTTATAATCATGCTGACATTAACTAGGACAGCATGTTCCTACATACACTATTTTGGTTTTTATATGCCCACACTCTTTTGTAAAAGAAACATTATTCTGAATCTTTTCAGAAATATTCGTAATTTTTAAATGATTTTCGTACTATGGACCTCAAAAAATACTTAAAACTACAAATAGAAATAATTGTATCTATGCACACATCCATTTTTTCAAAATAATGTATCGTAAAATCATTAAACATTACAACAAAAAATCTACTGAATATTTCCGAGACGATTCAGAATGCTTTTTCTTTTTACAAAAAAATGTGGGCATATAAAGCCAAAAATAGTGATATGCTGACCTAGTTGTCAGCATGATTGTAAGAAACGAATCTTACGGCAATTATTCTCTCCGTGACGACAGAAAATGTAATTTAGCAGAAATATTTTTAAAAAATCCACTATTTTACGCGGTAAGTTCCGTTTCTTATGGTTGTGCTGGCTGAAATTATTTTATTATATACGTAAGTACGAAATAACATAATTCAGTGACTTCTAACACTAAAAATAAGCATTGTTTAGCAGTTTAATGTTTTTGTAATTTCCAAATTAGTGTCAAAATTTACAGTCTTCCTATTAGTATGGCCACCCACTATATATTCTAACTTACAGGGCTGACCAGGAGTTATAATCATTACGATAGCGTCTCAAGGTGATTACATTACAGTAATAATAATATTTAATCATGTGGGTTTGTAATCCCAGCCACAACAGGGGAAATCAATTAGGAGTATGCAAGGGAACAATTCATATGTAGGTAGGGACATCGTAACATATCCGGCATTGTCTGCGGTAGTTGGAATGATGAGACTAATTACTTAAGCATTGGGATATCGTCTAAAATCTATGTTGCGTGGCATTTTACTGGTCACTCTCTTTTTTATTTATTTTCTGAATTAAATTTTAACTTTTAAAATGATATACCTAACTACTGTACCAGGAACGTTAGTTTAGTTCGAAAGTTAGTCATTATCAAATCTGGAAGACGCATGGACTAAAACGAGACGGATACAGGCAACCGAAGAGAAGGACGATAATAAATAACTTACCACCAACGTGACATAAAATATCCAATATAAAGAAATTATTTTACATTGGCTTCTTAATAAATCGGGATCGCAGGGCGTGCAATTGTTTCACATTACAGCATAGTATATTTATAACATTAATATACATTATGCATATCTGTACTTATCAGGACTGAGAATAAATGGGGATGAATGCTGTACGAAGATTCGACGATAAGTGGGAGCTGTGTAAATTGTGCGTGTTACTTTCGAAATATAGTAGTTAACTTTTAGTAACAGGAATAAGCCCCCCTTCTCACCAACGGATGCTTCTTTTGGTATACCCTTGATAAGGGCTTATTTGTAATTAGGATAAGGAAAAATATAAAATTATCGTGTCATTGTTTCGGAAATGATAAATAATAAAAATCACTACTACATATAGCTTTTATCACTTGAAACAATAGTCGCAATTAGTGCACTGAAGCAAAACGTTGATTGGAATCACCTATATTGCGTGTAGTGCAAGTGGCAGATAGACTGAGAGTTACAGATACAATACGAATATGGTAAAGCAAAATGTAGTTCACAATAATGTATACATTGGTGTCATGCAGTCCACAAAGCTTTTAACCTTGAGAGATTGTAATAGCCACCATTCATACACCACTCTCAACTTTAGTAGATTGTGATCTCCCTACAGGCATCTAAGTTTAATATGCCTGCCATCAATACGGTACTCTTACTTATACCAGATTGTTATCCCTATTGTATAAATCGTGCCCACATGCATCAGATTTTGTTGTGCTTACCATAAATATGGTACACTTTAACTATGTCATATTGTAATTCCAGGCATTTAGATTGTACCCGTAAACATCGGAGATTGTTGCGCCTACCATTAGTAAGTACAAACGGAGCTGCCATAGTATTCACCGACCAGAGTCGGGCCCATCATAATACTATTGTTACACTTTTGGGGGGTAAGCGGTGGATTCCGGACTAACGACCGGCTGTGGTAGGTTTAGGCCAGCTGTCTTGCCACATGTGGGCGTTTACCTTACCACCCATTCACTCCCCCTTCAAAGTCATAGTATTTGAGATGCGGAAATCGCGGTTTTTATGGTAGTTTTAATTACAGGTAATTACGCGAATATGGTAGTTTTAATTACAGATAATTAGGTAATAGTGTTTACAATAATTGTCTATTCGGTATCTCATTATCTCATTGTTTGTGGCAAAGAATATAAGTATTTTAACATAAGATTTCAGGATGGAGTTGCTTTTTGGCTATATTATAGTTTGATACATGCTGTGCGTTTGTTTGTCCGTATAGACGAAGACTTCCCGTGGTACTATCTTAACCAAATTTGGTATGCAGCCTCCCTGGGTGACCCTAAGCATCACCAGGCAGAAAATTCGATCCGAGTCGCGCAGGTGCTGCTACAGGTGCATCCTGGTTTATTGGGCCTGGAGGAGGATCTAGCTAATATGTAGAGCAAGCATAGCGTATGTGGGTATTCGTGGTAACGAGAGTAACTTATTGGAATAGGTGTTAAGCCATTTTTGATGTCAAGGGTTACCAATTACAAGACGGGCCAAAATTGATATCGCTACTGTTCCTGTTATGTACATTCAAATACTGTATTGCTTATATTTTCATATGGTATCTCGCCTTGAGTATATGTGATTTTATAATAATTGTATTGTCTCTTAGTATGTGCTATATAATTAGGTACGCTTATTTTAATAAGATATATAACTTTATTGTTGTATTCGTTGTTTTCCTCCACCACCATCAGAAATAGAATCGTTCTGGCCCGGATTTTTCTCAATGCAAATGTTTAAATTAATGTTATAACCAGAGAGGAGTTTAAAGTCGTTTACATGATTTTGCTAATTAGCTGTTTGTTAACATATTATTCATAACCAACTGTGATTTACATATTAGCTATTATTATTTCCAGAACATTAATATTTAAAGTCACTACAGTACAAGTGTCGCTAAAAGCGGAAAGTTGCAATCAATTTGACCCATCGAAGTAACTTATTGGAATACTGTTTTCATAATATACTGTTTTCATAATATGATATACAACCACAATACACACGTTGGTGATTCTTGTGAGCAGTGTATTATTGGCGGACTAACGTCATTTTATCGATCAAAACAATTAATCATGTACTTGGTAAGGCGCAACAACTGATAGTGTTGCGATAATGCGTATTGTGATACCTATCGTTTTTTTTTGTAAGACGACTCGTAAATTCGCAATTCTCCAATCGATCAAGCGTAATTGTCTCATGATAAACAAAAGTTTGTATTTGATGTCGCGACTTGTAGTCCTGAAGTAGACGATTGCAAATATGTGAACTCCCACTCTTGGGTCAATCTTTTAATTTGAGTTTTATTCGCCGGAGAGGGTATATTGAACTAAACTATTTCGAAAAGCGTTTATTTACCCGGTTTCAATTAGGTATTGTTATCCTTAGTAATTAGAAGTCTATACCAAAAATCCAAAAGATACAAATAATTACCGATCAAAATCTGCGATTTTGTTTCTGCCACTCGTTTTAATGCTTACAAATCACAAGTTAAAGACGAATGAATAAAAATATTGATATTTTCGTTTTACTAAAGTATATTTAAATAAATGTAAAATATCAAATAAGGGATGACAAAAAGCATTCATACGTATAACAACATCACTAACACTGTTATCGCTGTATGTGTCTGTTTCTATGCAATCTTCTATTTTACTGCAAGAATATTCCCCACAAATATTTAAAAATTACGCAACTCTTGAATATAGTAGCGTTTTGTTTTCTGTGCTATTCTAGATAACGCTATTACATATCTTGCCGTCTGTGCTCAACATTACTTCTAAATAGCCGTATTTTGCCGTATTAGGTACTCTAACATACGTAAAATGTACGTGCACACGCGTATAAATTACCCTATAAACTGATAAATATAGAAAACCATTAGTCTGTTTAGCCTTTTACATTAGAAAGGGCGGTGTTAGCATTCCTTGGCGCTTAAGCGGATTAACCCTTTTTGTCTGAAGCATGTTACAAATGCTTACTACTACACGTAAAATTTACGTACGATAGCATTCTAGGTTTAAAGCTATATACATCACATGGGTATGTAATGCAAAAAAACCACATCCCTACACACCCTCTCACATATCGTGTTCTACCTAAACTCTTAATTTGTAAATTTAACTGTTCTAATGATTATTTCTGTTCAATGTTTCATTAAAAGACTTTTTTTTATATATTTTTTTATTATTCTACATTTGGTGGATCACTTTCTCTATAACATTTTCTGTGAGCGTACTTAGGTAACATTTTATCCGTATCCATCTTCAGTAGTGCGAAGTCACCACACGCAGGCTGTGGAATTTTGTTTGTTTGTTTCTACTCTTACAACTAACCCTACTATGAAGTGTGTATATGAGTGTGTGTGTGTAACATGCTTGTAATTGTGTGTTGTTATTGCATTCGATCGACAGAATTGAAATGCAATTCCGTTAATTCTATCCCAACGGAAAACGGTTACCCATCTGAGGGGAGACTATTGCAAAGATTATTGTCGCTCTAGGAATGCTATCGTGTTATTTAGTATATCGTATGTGAACCCAACAATGAAATGACTGAAATTTCACCTGTGCCGCTGTCCAAATTTCCAGGCTAGCCGGTCTCTTACATAATTTGCTTGGGGCAGGCCCACATCGATCGTCCCGGCAACGCTCCCGCCTCTGCGGCGCCGGTTACCGTGCTGGCCAGACGCCTTTATGCCCATAAGAAAGTCAAAAAATAATTTAACGTCCTTGTAACACGCATCGACGGCGACGTTTCCCTCCCATCCGGCTCTCTCCTCCTTTCCGTTGCCGCTGGTAAACGCGCCAATCAACGGTAATTACTAATTACATAAACGCAAAGAGTTTATCGAATAATTTCCAAGTAGCCAAGTGCAGCCTTTCTTTTCTAATACGTTAGGGCGCATCGAAATGATCGGTAATCCACTACTTCGGAATAAACCACTATCACAAATCAGACTGTCGCAATTGTTTGACATTATATACAAGATTAAACGGATTTACCGCGTGAAGTTTGTAGCAGCAGACGTTTCAGCGATGTTGCAACCACCGTTGTCCATGGCAGACTGAAGTCAATTGTCATCCGTTGTTGTTCTGCGGATGGACGGCAACCTGCTGCTGTTACTACGCAGAATATAATAGTGGTGGGGCGGCGGTTTCGGCGCGCGCCAATTTTGAAAATCCGCATTACTCACAGTATTTTGTGTCGCGTCTTTGCGCTCGGCGACGGACGTTGAGAATATTTTGAGAAGAGGGTTCCACATAGTAGAGGGTTTAAAACCGTCGTTTTTATTGACGTTCGGGGTTCTTCTTATTTCAATGGCTTCCCGGATCATGCGGGGAAAGTTCTTGGATAGCACTGCACCCCGTGGATAGTTCCGCTATGTGTTCGCAGATCGCCGTAATATATCTCAATTACGTTTTTTTAGTCGTTTTTCCTTTTTCCAATCATTTCTGTGTGCCTTACACGTATGTCTCTAATAAAATAAGGTTGAAAAGATCACACAGCGTGATCTTATGAGACATTTTATTTTTAACATTTGTATTACACGTAGCTATATCGGTACCTATTCACCACATTAAAGGATTTTTTTTTAAGAAATAAAATGGTACGTAATTAATTTTGTATTATGTACGATCTAGTTGTGGATCTTGCGATGGTACATCTTACAGCTGCTAAAATAATTGTACAAATATGGCAATGCTGGCACAAGCTCGCTGACTCACTCGCCCCCTGGTGGAAGAAATTAACTAGGGCAAAACGACTCATGTAAACTACAAATTATATTAGTACTTATCGGCCCGCCCTCGTATATACCTCTTTGAGGTATGTAGGTGATTAAAACATTGAAGAATTTGACCGCAGCACATCAGTAGTCTTGGCTGGCAACGCTAGATCGCGGATGGGCGGAGCAACCTTTCCAAATAGAAACACACATTGATGATTGGTTGTACTGTCACCCGCGATTTTACTATCGAGCGATCAATTTTTCGCCAAATTCCCTTCAAAAAGAGTTCTTTATTGTATTTTGGATCGGCCAATAAACAAATCAATATTCAGCTTCATTCACGGCAGTTGAGTTTGTCAACTGCTTCGGGCGCACCCGGCCACCCCGTAGGAATTTTCAAACCCAGTGGGTCTCCTCGCACCCTTACTGGTCACAGGTCCGAGGTCGCTTGCGCGGTCCTCTTCCTTTGCTCGGCAACTATCACCCGAGATCGGGTGGCCCACACTATCATATCTATGGATAAGCATTAGAGGTACCTACTTACCC
>JAOPUG010000090.1:1978963-1989932 GCA_027564375.1 Micropterix facetella | reverse complement strand
GATAAATGAAACGAAATATTGACAGTTTATGGGGGTATTATTAAATCCAGGCTTTAATAGGCGGTAATTCGAGCATGATTCCGGACCCACAAATAATTAAAAATCGCAAGAACCTCATAAATCTCATGCCCATACCTCCAAAAAGTTATTCAAGCTAATGTAATAATAATATATATGTCTATTTATAAAAAAAACATGTGGGGGAAAAGCCCACAGGTTAAATATCCAAAAACGAGTATGATATCCTGATACTTGAAGCGCGCGCGTAATCGTCGAGAAGTATAGGGCTCACGTCAGCGCGTCACGCCGGCCGTATCCATCGATATATATCCATCTCGGCCGACACCTCTAGCCGCGTCTCACTCGCGCGTTGGTAAGACGCGCGTCCCTATGCTATATTATAGCGAATCTCTTTAACGATTATGATATCCTGATACTTGAAACGCGTTGTTAATGACACCCCCAATTAATTATATTTTACTTATTAGAATAAAAATCGAACCGTAAGTCGTATAGACCCCAAAATTAACTGGGATCTGCGCATTAGCCATAACTATCGATCGGTAAAAAAAAATAATCGAAAGTAGTTTACTCGAGTTACTGTGCATAGTAACAAAAAAATCACTGAATTTCAAGACTTGGCTACTTGGGTGGCCGAAGTAAATCAGTTCATAACACTACGGTTCACTGTGCGCCGGCTCGGCGGCGGCACGGCACTCCACTGCGCATACTCCCCGTACAGTGTGCATGTGCACCCTTCTCTTTCCGCGCCATGCGCTCGTGCGGTGTCCCGCTTTTACATGCGGGCATTTTCCATTGTGCATTGTATGAGGCCGGCACGGCGGCACACACGTGCACACGTGCACGGCGCGCCGAGGCCGGACATAAAACATTTACGACCTCGCAAGGACATTTCACCGTTTCCAGTCGGATTGGCTCCATTGCCCGCGTGGCGATCACGCGCCTGCTGCCCTATCAATAATGGCGCCCGTGAATCGATCGACGATTATAATATGAGAGCGCCACGAGAGTAGAGATTGAGACATTCCCGATCTGGCCAGGTCACCTCGCTCTGATAATAAGTAAACCATACACCACGCGACGGCTAACAATATGACACCCCTCTTCGAGCCAACGGCTCACGGCGGAGGAACTATCCTTAGAAGTGCGATGCCCCTTTTAAGTTGCCTTTCGCTTACGAGGAAAATTTCTCATCGGTAGAATTTGAATTCACTTTTACTTTCCCGTACTAGAAATAGGAAATATTGTATTGTGATTATGCAAAATTTCGATGTCTAGAGCGCCACGATGGCCAGTTGGTGCTGTTAGTCATCCCAACTCGTGGATCAGTTCTCTCTCATCCGGTAGCCTTCTCGAATATGAATTGCCCTGGTCCGCCTCATTGAGCTTTGCCTGCACTTCCCTGCATGTGTAAACAGTAGTATATCTGCAGTGTGCTGGGGAAGTCCTTCTGCGAAAGGCCATGGGACCAGGGAGTCGGAAACATATTTTTCCTAAGACAGCGGTACAAATGTTGACCTGTTGTCACCTATCCTTAGAAATGACCGGTTGGCTCCCCGATCCTGGTAATTAAAGCAGGCAAAGGGTGCCACGAGTTCACGACGAAACACGATCAGTACTGGTAAAGACACGTTGATTTCGGACTGCTACCATTGTAGTGAAAGGAGATTTCCATCCAAAAATGGTAAACAATGGCGCCCCACTGGCTTGCCGGTGCCTTCGCTGTTTGAGACTGACTATTGGGATTTGGCGAAACTGGATCAGTTGATATATATCGTCCCTTTGTCATTTTGACTCATCTCAGGGCGACAATATGGCGACACTCGTTATAACAACCTGAGATCGCTATTTTTGTTTCTCAGAATCATAATTGATTTATTTCGACGATTCGACGTTATTGTAGTCCGCCTTGAAGCTCGATTTTTGAATCAATACAGAAAATGTCGTGTATATATGATGACGTAATTTCCTATCGATTTTTAATTGATTAAAAAATCACCCGCCTGGACAGCGATGTTTGCAACCACGCCGAAACATCGCATGCCACCAACTAACTCCACGCAATATAATCGGTTTTTAATTCTTTTATAATCTCGATATTATTGTTTTTATTTTCTATTTTCCCTTAAAATGCAAAAGCAAATTATATATTTTTTCATATCTATTTTTAAACAGCTGGAATAATTTTAATGAAATATGTATACGAAAATAGTCCGTCCTCAGGGGTAGTTATGAATTCACTCCAGTATTTGTGGCAGTACTTACTGAAAGTTGCTGATAGCTAAATCCAGCGGAATGATTTGTAGAGCCAAACACAGATACCATTATAGTACGGCAGGGAAAACACCAGCGGGAGCCAATACACCTCTTGCTTGCGCGGAGATACCATTCTTCTTAAATCGCATGACATATATCTTTTTTGGTTTTTTGAAAGATTATAATGAAAAAACAAAACGAATCCAAAATATTGCATCATCACATTTTAACCATTTACTTGGACGTATTACCAATATAGTTTCAAGTTGTTTGCCCCTATAGATACCAAAAAAAAATACAAATTACAAAAAAGGCGATGATTTCAGTTTTTATTTATTTTTATTCAGAAAAAATCTAATTATTGACATTTCGCAATCATAGTACTAAATATTAAGAAATTTGCTACAAGACACATATTTTTAGTTTTGTTTAAATGCACGCGGGAGTCACTAAATTTCGCTGTTTGAGAGAGGTAGTCACATTAAGCTGTGAAGACACACTGTTAAGAAAGCTTGAAGCCTTCGAAATGTGCGTCTATCGGAGGATACGACGTATAATAAGCTAGCTGGGCATCTTTAAACGTTTGAGCAAGAACGTAAACATATGTAGGTCATTAAAAAGTGCTTTGCTCATTAAAATAGGTTAATAAAAAGTACTAAGCTCCAGTACTTCTCTCATATTATGCATTATTTTGAGGAAAAAAAACAACGCTATGCATCTAATGATTCAAAGCAAAATATCATGAAGAAGAGGTCCGCGAAGAAGAAGAGCATCTTGGCTCCGTAATCTACGGGAATGGTTTTAGAAATATACCATATCCTTGTTTTGAGCAGCTGCCAATAAAGTTTCAATAGTCAATATAATAGCCAACGTTCGGTAGAGGACATGATACCAGGAGAAGAAGAAGAAGAAGAAAACATATAACAAGCCTCGGCGTAGGATTCCTACGAAAGCATTGTTTTCTCCGTAAGTTTTGTATTAGGTTTCCATTAGCAATGCAACAATTATTGATTAACCGATTGCGATTCCGGATCTGATTATTTCGAAAAATAATCGCGGATTACGATTGCGATTCAGATTACTATCTTAGTATTGATACGATTCATTCAACCTTCATAGAACTGTGCAAAATATGACTATGGCACAGTAAATAGTTTCAGTATTGTACGGATTCATTCAACTGTGCAAAATATGGCTGTAGCACCGTAGATCGTTTCCATTTTGTACGTATTCATTCAACCTGTATAGAACTGCAAAATATGGCTGTAGCTAGCACAGTAGATAGTTTCCGTGTTGTACGGATTCATTCTACCTGCATAGAACTGTGCAAAATATTGCTGTAGCACAGTGGATAGTTTCCGTGTTGTATTATTCATACATATACGGAATCTAATTATGTGTATGTGTGTTATTAATATACTTATTACCACACATTTTTTAAATGAAAGTATTTTATCTATGTAAGGTTTATTAGGTAAGTATTTACTTAATAATTAAGACTTATAGTTAAAATTAACAATAATCAATAATATAGCATTTATGTTATCAGGTGAAGCTTTAAGAAAATCACTCTGGATAAGTCCAGCTATTCAAAATAGTCTCTCAGATGCTACTGGACTTAAATGGAAGGACATATATTTTGTGTGATTTTCAGAAGATTCGGATAATGGCTATTATTGCTATTATTTTTGTGGGTAATAGTTTCGCAGAAGATTGCGTACGCGTAAATAGGATTCGACTTCGTCTTGAGATGTTTCCTGCCATATTCGACAAAGGCTCCAGGATCCTCTGTCTCCCGTATCATGTTTTCTAAGGCACTCCAGATGCCATCGCCTAGATAGTTAACTCAGAGGACACTTAAGTATTTCTTAGTGTATCAGCATGTTTGGGTTTTGATTTTTTATAAGATTTATCAGGGGTTACCTGTTTCTTCTGTTTTCTCCGCCAGTAATCGCTAAATCACCAGGGAAATAATCGACTATTCCGATTAATCGGGAAAACACCAATAATCATCGATTAATCTTATCTTAATCGATTGCACTTAAAATGGTTGCACTTGAATGATAATTTCTAGTTTTTGCCGCTAACGTACGGGAAAGTTAGTGCGAGTCGTGTCGCACTGTTTATTTAAATCTCATTCCAAGTCACGATTCGCAAAATACCTACTTTTCAAAACATAATGTGTATATCTCGAATTATCTGGCTTTCATCCTTTTAAGACAGAAAAATATTTACTCCGACTCGAAGGACTAATCATTGACTTTATATTATTTATACGCGATAAGGGAACTAGGTCAGATCAATACAATATGACTAGATATGATTACGAAAACAATATCGCTAGATAACAAGACACGATTTCCTAATATACAGGAAATACGTTTGCGTTAGAAAACTCGTGGAAAATTTGCCGATATCCGCCATGAAAAAAACAAACGAAATGTTTTTCTCGTCCCGTCTTGCTTCCTGGTTTTGCGAGGTTTTATTAACATCGTATTATTACCGTATTGTAGACCAAAATGTCTCGATCTAACTAAGTTGACACGGTATATAAATTAACGTGTCAATGAGAAGCAAAAGGAAGCTTAAGGCGTACAAGTTAGGGAGGTATTATAGAAAGTTCTCCACCTAACGATGAAATACAATGTTTTATTGAAACTTTTATTTTTATTTTTCAATAAATCCCCTCACACCTTTGATACCGTTTCTTTAATGCTTCGAGTCCATGGACATATCAGCTTAGAACTTTGCCGTCAAAGTAAAGAAGATCTTTGCCATCAAAGTACTCGAACACGGCGGTATGGACCGTTTCATTGGACGAAGATCACTTACCTTCAAAAGCTCTTTCTTCAGGTTCAGAAAGAGGAAATAGTCTAGTCGCTGGGGGTTAGGTCTGTAGAGCGCGGTGAGTGCGTGAGCACTTCGAAGTCGCAATCCTTCAGTGCACTCATTGCAGTGTGCGACTTGTGAACCGGGTCGTTGTCTTGCTTACAAAAAGAGCTCACCACGGCGGAGTCCACGTATTTTCTCAAGGATGGCTTCACGTATTTTTCAGCATGATAATAGTATTCTCCTGTATACCTACTGAGCCGCTCTTTCCAATTCTACTTCTCTTTTATATTTCATATTGTGCGTTTTAACCGACATTCTCCATTTTATTTTAATTTATTAATTATTAATAGCTTTTCACTCTGCAAAATGGATTAAATGCTTTGATTTTATCTTCTGCATATCTGTTATACATACTCGGAGTTTGCAGTGGTATTATTACATCCTTCACGTAAAGGATGTAATACCACTGCAAACTCCGGGTGTGTATAAAATTGAATGTATTTGTGGGTTAGCCTAAGTTGGACAAACGAAACGGCCCATAGTCATTCGACTGATGGGACACATCCAAACTGTTAAAAACGCTCAGCTAAAAAAATCGGCGATCTGCGAACACATATCGGATAGCGGAACTATTTGCTATACAAAGAACAATTTTACTTTCCCCTCATAATCAGGAAGCCATTAAAATAAGAAGAACTTCGAACTTCAATACAGTGGAATCCTCTTCTTAAAATGTCCTCAATGCACATCGCCGAGTGCAAAGACACAAGATGCAGTGATTTTCAAAATTTACGAGCGCCCAACCTACCGCCCCACCACCGTTACAATCTGCGAAGTACATAACAGCAGCAGTTTGCCGCCTATCTGCAGAACAACGAATGACGATTGACAGCGCTTCAGTCTACCCTGGACAGCGGCGGTTGCAACATCGCCGAAACGTCGAATGTTAAAAAACCCATGCGGTAAATTCCATGGTTTTGTATCAAAATCTTTGATTTGTCACCTAGTACCTGGTTGGCAGGACCTTTTTACGTATTCACGACAGAAACATCCATTTCCGCGATTTCCGCATCTCTGATTTTATGGCTTTGAAGGGGGAGGGAATGGGTGGTAAGGTGAACGCTCACATCTGGCAAGACAGCTGTCCTAATCCTGCCGCAGCCGGTCGTTAGTCCGGAGTCCACCGCTCACCCCCCAGAAGTGTAACAATAGTAGTATGATGGGCCCGGCTCTGGTCGGTGAATTCCGTGGCAGCTCCGTTTGTACTTACTTCTAATCAGAGCCACAGTAGTATACACAGTCAGAGCGGCTTTACTATGTTAGGCCGAGAACTTTTTTACCTCGCTGTGTACGACGAAAAGTTTATTAAATGCAAACATTATTAGTAGATTTCACTATACCTTATACCATTTTTTTTTCATTTCCGCGATTCTTTTCGAAATTTATTTTCAATTTTCTTGTATAATTGAGGCAATGTTTAGATAGGTACCTACCACTTTCTGATATATTCGAGGAAAGGTCGCTTAGCTTGGCCCTCTAGCCTCTTCTACGACCGATGAAGGACAATATAATTTATCATTAATTTTGTCAAAGATGCCCTTTCGGTAATTCCCTTCAAAGGTTACCTCGTTACCTTATTATTTATTCATCCAATTGCTGCGCTGCACTCGATCGCGATCGATGTAAGTGGCGGAATCTCTTGAATATTGCATGAGATAGTGGCTCACTGCAGCTCCGACCCACTTACCCTGTTAACTTCCCAGAAGTCGTCCATTATGTGTGGTTGTGGATCCGTATTCGCGTGCGTGACAAACCTGTTTTCGATCTCCTCATTTTTTCCAGCCTCTTTCGGAGGAGAAGGGGTCATTTTAAAGCGATTTGCTCTTCGCGCGGCTGAGCCTCCTCGACCGGTCCTGCCTGCCCGGAGATATTACGTCGGAACTCGTCCGACCGCTCGCCTACAATACAATACACAAAACGCCGATTCTTGTTCCATTTATTTTTTTTGTATACTAATTATCCGATATTGCTTGAACCGGAATGCTATCAGAATCTTAATACATGTTTTAGAGATGGCAGTAAAACAATAAGCATCGTATTAAGAGTGGTTCGTCGTAGAAAGGGGTGCTTCTTTATGAAAACGCCAATGCCAATAACTCCCGAATAAAAAGATTCAGGATTATGAAATTTAACATAACGTTAAATGGTAGAAGCGTAGGATCCTAATGGTTCCATGCAGCTTGGGTTGATTATGGCCAGTGTTATGTGATCTTTGATCAGCCTAACTCACGGTTCAACTCCCATTCGAGAGCCTCATCTAAGAAGGACTTACCCCGCCAGGGCCACAGTGACCTCTGCCTTCGACAGTATCCTGCAGTGGGGGCATGTGCGGCTCGGGCCATATGACCATTTTCTTATCCGGTCGGCCCCATCCGGCAACCTCCCCGAAGAGAGGCTAATCCGGTGAAACCCGCGTTGATGTCGGACCTGGGTTAACACCTCGTGCACCCCTGGGCGGTTGATGTATATTGGTCTGTTTACCAGCCTACCCGGAATGTTACATACCTCAAGTTATCTATCCTTAGAAACGATACGTGGGCCAACCGATCTCGGGTGCTGTGCCGAGAAAAGGTCGCCCGGTGTTTGCGATAATTCCAGTGAGGAATTGCCGCTTGCTTAAGGTAGAGGATCGCGCAAGCGATTTCGAACCCGGAGGAATACGACCAAATCTGAGAGTTAGAGTGGGGCTAGCCCGCTGGGTAGCTTGCTTTCCGGTGTCTCGCTATCAAGGCGTCGGCTTCTAACGGGCCGTGGTGTAGTTTGATAGTATATTTGTGCCGCCCAAATTCCGTGCGCTCATCTCGGGGCAATATAGCGATAAAATTCGTTGAAACGCCTAGGGGTGACTACCCTTGGAGTCTCACGGGCTGGCGGCGTAGCTTGACTGGATTGTGTCGTCCTAAAGTATCTGCGTTCATCTCAGGATGATATAACGATCGAGTTCGTTGAATCATCCTGGGTTGGCGAGTTCGCCCGTACCTTAGGTAATCACCAAAGTCCGTATTAGCGCTCAGTTGCAAAAAAATAGTTCTTACGTTTTTTTAGAAAGTTTCGTAGAAAAATGATCAATTTTTCTTTAAATCTTAAAATCAAAATACTTTCATTTTAAAAATTTTATCGAAAATATACTCAATCTGTACACTGTTCAATGCCGTGATCTAACGCTTTGCTAATTTTCAGGATACTGCGATTTTTTTATTCATGCTTTATGCGTGAAGACGTATCCCTTCACCGCCCCCTTCAATTTATTATTTATTCAAGAAAATATACAGCATTCATGCAATTACATTTAACAAAATTATATAAAAAGCCAATGATATTTCATTTGGTACATCAAATATCTACTTTATAAAAACCGCATACTATAAGATTAATGATTACTTAAATTATAAAGATGGCTGGTGCATAGACGGTGCTCGGTTTAGGGCATTTTAGACGAATAAAATGGCTGATACTCAAACAGCTGATTTTTTGACGATTGTTTGGTTGCGTTCGGGTTTGAATGTGAATGTAACCTTTTCGTTGACATCTGTCAGATTTCGTATTAATTCATTAAAATCGGAAGATATGGAAGTATTTCGCGATGCACTGGAAGAAGTTAATGATATGGAGGACTTGGAAGTCATGGAAACATACGTTCGAGCAATTGTGTGTTCTCGACGATTTTAAACGGAAATACCGATTTACGAAGGCATACGTTCGAACAATAGTGTGTTCTCGACGATTTTAAACGGAAATACCGATTTACGAAGGCATACGTTCGAGCAATAGTGGACTTGCTCAGGGATGATTTACTTGGAGATCCAAGTGGCGGAACTATTTCCCCCTAGTGTTGCGACATGACACTGACAGATGGCGTTGCTTTCTTCTTTTGTGGCGATGTGCAAATCAAGAAATACCGTCGACTTAATTGCGATTCTCGAGTCGACTTAAAACTTCGACTTTTGCGTTTATTTGTTTTAAATAAAACATTGTGTCAAATAATTATTTTTTTATAATGTAGCATATAAGTATATTTCAACATCTAAAGTAATATAATGTCAGCTGTCATATTTAATTAATGAGATGACGTCATAATTAGTAGAATGGAAACAAAGTAGACTCAAATGCAATCAATATTCGTCCACCGCTTGACAAACATCCTCCTAGGTAAAAACTCTACTTGTCTGAATTGGTTGTTTAGTTAAACAAAGCTTAAAGTGTGTTTATTTCTCAACGTACTGGCACATGCGGTAAACGGCTCTTAAACGCGTTGAGTAAAACACCCTGTCAACGGCGTTTTACACATATTTTTATTTCTACGGCGGAGAGGTTTTTGTTGTCTGAATATTTAATTTTGAAGCTATATTAAGAAATGAACAAAAAATTTAAATATTTACATTAATGAAAAGTACTCGTGTATCTATATTTATCCTGTCATTAAAAATGCGATTCCGATGGCAAACACTTGGAGTTTGAAGCATTTTCCTGCTCAAGTATAATATCCGTACGATCGAAACTCGAGTCACAGCTAATTTTGAATAGTTATTTATAGTCGGTTGGTTGGCCGCGTAAACCATGGTTCTGCCTAAGTAATACTGTCATCGTAAAACAGTCGATTTCGCAATAAGTGTCCATAAAAAACCGTCCCAGTTTATTGGTGTGCGTAGGTGCTTGAATTGTCGTATCGTCATCCTATCAGCGTTATTGCTTCATGTCTTTTCAAGTATTTCTAAAAAAAAATATGGCCTATCAAAAATAATTATAACTGCCATGTTTATGCTCTCTTTTAGTCACGTTTGCTAATTTTATAAAGAAGCTAAATTTTTAATTATACTCCAAAATTAATGCGTATCAGGCTTGTTGTTCAATTTTATATCAGTTTTAAACATGGTGAAAAGTCTCCAAGAATTTCAGAATTTAAAATATGTATTTTTTTTCGATCGATTCGATTATTATTTTTATTAACAAAACTACAGGAACAAACTACTTTTGTTTTAAAAAAAATGTCGTTCATATTTTCAAAATTGAAACAAAATAATAAAAAAGTATCCAAGTCTTAAGACAAGACAAAATCGCAATGTAAAACGTTTGGTGAAAAGGCCCTTACACTTTCACTACCTGCCGCAATGATTTTAAGTGAGCGTGTCCCGTACGTGAACGGCCATCTCTTTAACATTCTGATTTGAACCTTCCGCGACAACACCAATTTATTGATTCACCACAGCGCGTGCAGCAGGCCCAAATGATGTTTGATGATGACCGACAAACGTGCAGCATTTGCGTACCGTCTCTGCAAAATTCTCACCATTTCTGTAGTGAATGTTCAGAATTTCTAATGCTTTGTTGATGTCAATTAGGAAATGTCAGCGTTCCTTGTTTGACACAATGAAAATGATTGCAATATCAAATTAAAAGCCGGTCTTGAGACATCCTTTATGTCTCACCGTAGTCGGAAATTAAATGGAGGACTGATGTTGGTAGTTTTTATGCCGCACGCTGTCTTTCAGAAGATGTTTAGAGAGATAGAGAGAGAGAGAGAGAGATATAGAGATGTCTCTGGTGCATTATGGCATACCTTCGCCAGGTGCATTCGTGACACCATAACACACTTCGGCTGGATCCGCCGGCGTTAATCGAAGCTAAGCGGAATGACCTCGTTGAACCTTTAAGCACATTGGCCGAGTTTACAACTGTGATGAACAGCTTCAAATATTTTTACTACCTACCGAATAGGCTGCATAACGTGGCAGAGAGAGAGAGAGAGAGAGAGAGAGAGAGAGAGGGGGGGGGGGGAGAGAGCCAGTGAATAACAATGCGC
>JAOPUG010000090.1:1920089-1930699 GCA_027564375.1 Micropterix facetella | reverse complement strand
TTATATTGATAATGTTGTAAAATGGGCAAATTCACTTCTATATTTGGTAAAGAAAGCTTTTCAAGAATTAACGATACCGACATTTTTAAAAATTTACAAAACCTACAATCGTGCTCTGCTCGAATAGGGTTTTCAGATCTGGAATCTTTATTTTTCTGAGGACATAAATCTACTTGAGAGTGTGCAGTGTAGAGTGATAAAACAGCCAAAAACTCTCAGAAAAATGCAATATGAACAGAGATTAAAAATCCTTAAACTGACAACTCTGGACCAACGAAGACATAGAAGAGATATCATAGAGACATACAAAATACTGAAGCGACACTATAACTGCCCAGAGTTGGAAAGCATGTTTGTGTTAAAGTTCAAACAATCACTTAAGAGGTCACAGCTTGAAACTCAACGTAACTAGCTTTTCAACCGAAGCAAGAAAGCACTTCCTAGCTAACAGAATTTTGAATAGCTGGAATAAACTGCCCGAGGAAGTTATTAAAGCACCCACCGACACATTCAAAAATAGGCTTGACAAGTATTAAAAAAAAACAAAAAAATAAACACCGGTGATCATCACAGACATAAACACATCAGCACATACGCTGTTAATTCATCAAGAAATAATAATAATTTGACTGGGGTATAAGGGATCAGCGAGGTAGGGTTCTTTGAAGTTGGTTATGCGTTTTAATTTTCGTGTGTCAAATCAAGCGACTTGTTTACAACTAGTAGGTACAGATCCCGCCAGGGATCTTGAACTTGATCTTGATCGATCGATCCCTCAGCAACTGACTCAGATCACATGTATTACATTTATTAAACACCAATGCACCTAATCCAAAATGAGAATGAGGGAGACGCTCAGTTTACGGGCGACATCATCGCGTCGGGGAGCTTGCGCTGGTACAGGCACACGCGTAAATAATAATATTGTCTTGTGTTGTGCTAAAAGCCTGTGTTTTGTGTTGTGCTGAATATAGAATAAAATTTTATTTTCTATTATTTCTTGTGGTGATTGTCGTTTAATATGCTGTTAAAATCAAAGTTGAGAAATGAAAATCTGAACTCCTATAAGAGGATACGTTACAATTCATCAGCCCTTTCATGGGTATTATGAAGAAGAAAAAAGAAACCGGCTACTTTAAAAATGAGTAGCTTCAATATGATGCATCAGAATATTCAAAGACTGGAAAAGAAATGCCTAAACCTGGAAGTTATATATCTAACCGAACATTGAATGACAAACGAAAATATAAAGCTATTACAAGTCAACAATCAAAAATTAAGAAGTCACTTCTGCCGTTCCAGCCATATCAGCTGCATATTTACAAGACAATATAGAAGGTACAGAACTCACCGATGTTATTGAACTGTCCATTGAGAAGATCATCGAGATTTCGTGCTTCGAGCTAAAAAGTTTAAACTTTTTTTGTATGTATATATAGAATACCACACTCGGATTTTGATATATTTATGTTACATCGTGTGATGGAAATCTTAGTGCATAGTCTTCACTAGCGATTATGGGAGATTTTAATATAAATTTTATGCATAGTAGTACAAATATGTCTTTATAAACGAATTTTTTGCAGCTTACGAATTAAATATGTTTATTAACTTTCCAACTAGAATCCAAAAAGTCAGTGCAACCTACATCATCAACGTTTTTTATCAATATCGCAGGATTTATATAATATTATAAATGTAATCTTAGATTTCTCTGACCACGATGTTCAAATTGTTAATATCAAGTGTGAAAACTTCACGCAGAAAATTAATCATTATATGTGTAACACCAGTATAATGCTGAAAATTTGGAAGCATTCAAGAGTTTATTAGCAAAACAACATTTACAACCCACGGAAGCCTATTCAGATGATGATTTTTCAAATTTATTGAGATTGCTTAATATAGCAGCTAGCAGCAAGCATCTTTTCCACCCAAACTTCAATAAATCCCACGAGACACCAAAAACAACTCTTGGATTACAAAAGGCATCAAAGTCTCACTTGCTAGGTTACAGGTTTTGCACGACTTACAAAAATCATTTAATTCTAACGAAGTTATAAAATCTATTTATATCCAAATATAAGAATATAAATGATGACCTAATTAAAACAGCTAAGAGATTAATCATTGAAAGAAGAATTAATGAATCCTCAAACAAAGTTAAAACCAAATGGAACATTATAAATAAAGAATGTCACAATATAATCCAGAATGACCTTCCAACCTTTCTAGGTTCCAAAGTCAATACGAGATTTAAAACCAAAAATATTCGAATATAGAGTTAAACACTGGCTCATCACACATGCTATTTATAAGGTAGTCGGCATCGAAAAAATATTACAATATCTTTATGTATATACATATATGTATATATGTAAAAGTATAAATAAGAAAGCTTTCGTAATTGATTATTGTTATATTAAAACACAAGTACGAGGTAAATCTCGTAGGATTAATAATGTTTAATTTTACATTATAATTATTGTCGTTTTACGTATGTGATTATTGAGCATTTCTCTTTTATTTTGCTTTCACACATTTACATTTAGCTTGCTTTTCGCACATTTACCAACGGGAATAACTGGAATTGTGAAATAACTGAAATAAATGGAACATTGGAATAAATGGAATTATTACCAACGGGGAAAACCCATGTGTTATCTGGATTTTGTTGTTTAAAAGAAAAATATGTATTTGTGGCATACAAAACAGTGACATTTCGAACAGATTTTTTGACATAACCCCAGACATCACTGACAGATGTGGTTTTATCGAAAAATTAATGTAGCAAAGTGTGGTTTTGCCAAAACCACTCAAATTTTGCCATAAAATGTCACTAACTTGTAAGGTTTTATCGCAAAATGACAAATTAGGTGATGCTAAAAATGCCTGTTGAGCGCTAAAAATAATAACTTGTTTTTCAGTACGTAATGTCAATTTGAAATATGCTGTCGTTGGTTATACCCAACGGGTATAGCTGGCGATGTTAGGCGTCGTATAGCAGCTATAGTCTTTCACAAAGCAATTTGATTTTCTGTCTCGTGCGGTGTTTTGGATGAGTTTATATTATATATGTGAATGCATTTTCAAGCTAGTGAGCGAGGAATCTAGAAATTTGGCGCAGATTGTATACCGCCTGCCCGCAGGAATAAAACAACCCTGACTCAATGCTGGTACTTCCAATAGATCAAAGGCGTTGTTACACTGGTAGTTCTATTTACACTGTATCGGGGTGGGACCATATTAATAGAAAAATGTGTTTATTGCTTACATAGTCGCTTGTCTATCCCTGCTATCCAAAGCCATGCTGCTACTTTATCTTATAGAAATGTGTTATACCATATACATATTATTGTTGTTGTTTTCACAGACTAATATTGACGGTGAATTATTCCAAATAAAACATTTGCTGATTCTTCGAGAGCAAATTGCGCCGTTTCAAGTAGACTTTGTGGTAAAAGAAACTAGCCTTGACTTCAGCAATGTGAAGACGGCGGCTTACGGCCTCATCCAAAACAGAGGACATATCTTTGCTCTCAACAGCAACAATGCTTTACTCGAGTTTCTCATTGAGGGCACTCCGATGGTTAAGGAGCATCTACTCGATTCGAGAAAGGAGGTCGATCGTCAGCTAAAAAGCTCTTGTGAAGCTTTTATCGGTAACGCTACTGATATATTGGCCAAGCCATTACGGGACTATCTTGAAAAGGTATCTATTTCAAAATGTGTGATAACTATACTGTTCTAAGCAGGATTCCTTAATTTAAAGATACTATTTCTGGGGCCCCATGAGGTTTCTGTCATTTTAATTCTTCGTAGCTTCGTGAGTAGCTTCGTGATAAGTAAAGTTTTTATGTCGAAAAAACTATTAATTCACAGTTTAAAAAATGAGATTAAAAAAATTACAGCTAAATAAATTCACAGAGTAAAAGAGAAATTAAAAAAATTGCTATTGTATATAAGTTTTAGCAAAAAAAAAACGGACATCAAACCATCGGACATCAAACATTGTTATAAATTATGTTAATTTATAACAATGCTACCTTCAAACTACGTTAGTTTTAAACTATGTTGGATATATGGTAGCACTGGCAAGTATAGTGCGTTGTAAATTATTGCATTTTTATCACTAAAATACAGATAATATAAAATTATAAAATTTCAGAAAGGTCTCAGGATCATACAAATATGGCCAAGAATTGACATTTTTTAAAAGTATTTATTTCTGCTGATTTATTCCAAATTTCATATAATAAATAACAAAGCGTTTCTCTACTAGCTCTTATCCTTCGATGATGATAAATAAAATATTCAAAAATATAATACGCGGCTGAGCAAAGAGGTGTATACTCTCGGCAACTCTTAAGAAGTGTATACTTTTGTTTGTTGATTATTTTGTTTATATGAGTCGAAGAACATCTGAAACATTACAGCATTTGGATTCCCAAAAGTTCGACTTGTTAACAATTTGGTAGAAACAAAATAATCAAAAAAATAAGTGTATAACTATCAAAGATTTTATTTTTTGACCTCAATGAATTATTTTTGAAAAATATCTATTCTTTGATTTCATTTTGTCAATGAAATATAGTACTATTTCGAAATTTTTTCACTGAGATATAGTAGTTTTCTCAACATAATGACTATTTTTGACTAGAATTCATTCTTCCTCATTTTTTCTAGAATTTTAGAATGCATTTTTTCAGTGTACATGAAGTTTTTTTAGTAAAAATGGCAGAAACGCTATTGGGACTCGGAATCGCCCTCTTAAATTATGTTTTCGAACCTACATAGTGCAAATACAAAGCTGGATAATATGTAATATCAAAAGGCTAACTTTTGAAACAAAACCATTCTAGTGTTGTTATCACTGACTGGTTATTCATTTGTTGCTAATTTTAAAAATCATTCTATCATTACAGGGAAACAAAGTGGAAACCAATGAAAACATTAAGCCGTCGGCAAATCGCAACGATGTAGACGAAATAGCCGCAGCGTTACGCGAAACATCCAGACGAATCAAAGCGCATTTGGCACCGCTACAAAGATCAATGCAACTTTATTTAGCCAACAAGGAAACGGAGTTCATTTTATTTAGACCAATAAGGGTGAGAAACAACTTAAATAGAAATAGATTAAATAAACTTACATATCTTTACTAATCTCTACTAACACCAAAGAGTGCACATCAAGGTTGGCTAGAATATTTCTGAAGAGGGTAGAAATATGATGCGGAGTCAGATAGGATTGCATAATATCACCTCTGCTTTTTAATCTTCGCTCTTGAGTTCATCTTTAAGAAGGCAATACATAAATCCGAAAGTGGGTCAAGGTAAATGGCGTAAACTTCAACAATCTTCTATCTATATTAATAAACGGCAGTGTCTATGGTTTTTCGAGAGTCCACCTAACCGCCCGACTCCAGTCGGTAAATTCCATGGCAGCTCCGTTTGTATTTATTTATTCTATTTATTACCTTGGTTGCAATTTGAAGGACAACTAGGAGCTGAACGAAGAGATAAAAATCCACATTGAAAAATCCTGAAGTACATGCTTTAAGATGAAAAAGTTATTTTACGGAAGAAACATCAACCTTAACATCAGATTTTAAGATGTTACATATTCTCAATATGAGTATATGGGTTGAAAAGTGGAAGGTGGTCAGTTCCAGATACGCTGTTGAGAAAGCTCAAAGCCCTCGAAATGCGGGTTGTATAAACTATGTTGATAGAGTCAGGAATAAAGATGTCTTAAAACATGTGAACAAGAACATAGAATTATCGGGGTCAATAAAGATCCGCAAACTTAAATACTTCGCTCATGCATCATCCCGAAAGATGCAACATTATGCATCTAATAACTCAAGGCAAAATAACCAGAAGAAGAGGTCCGGACGAAGTAAAATATCTTGGCTCCGTAAAATACAGCAATAGTTTCAGCAATATACCTCATCCTTGTTTAGAGTGTCGGCCAACAAAGCTCAGTAGCGGACATGGCACCTGAAGAAGATAAAGAAGACTACTTAAAATCTCATTTTGAAAGCTGACTAAAATATCTCTCAATTTCTTTTCCAGAATAACGTCATCGGCTACTTCATTCAGATAGATCAAGTGTTGCACAACGGAAAATACACCCCCGACGATATAATCGTGGCAAGTTGCCCTACAGCCGAGCAGGTGACCGTGTTAATTTCATCGGCAAGTTTGCTAGCGGGTTCGGAATTTATGCTTCCGTTCGGAAAACAAAAACGGAGGACAAGCGCTGTGCAAAAACCTTCAGTTTCGACGGAGAACGAAAAACGAAAGGATTCAGTCGATATTTCGCAGGGGGATAAGTCATTTGTTGTATAATAAATTGTTATAGTTGCATAAGCATTTTTTTTCAAACCGAGAAATGGATAGTGAGGATGTGTGTGCAAAACTCTTTGTAAATGGTGACTGTTCCTAAGTGTGAAGTGAATGACGCACCGCCCAAGTGAGCATTCGTACAAAGCTCGGTGTGTGAGATCATGTAAGTACAAATGGAGCTGCAATGGAATATACCGACCAGAGTCGGGCCCATCATAATACTATTATTACACGTTTGGGGGGTGAGCGGTGGACTCCGGACTAACGACCGGCTGTAGTAGGTTTAGGACAATTGTCGCCACATGTGAGCATTCACATTACCACCCATTCACTCCCCCTTCGAAGCCATAGATAATTTTTCTAGGAATGTTCCGCGTGTTCTGGTACCAAACAAGCGGATGGAGAAATCCGTTTAGCTTTGCTTGCCTAGTGCCTCGCTAATAAGGCGTTGGTTTCTAAAGGTTGTGGTGGCGTTTGATACGAGGATTTATTTAAGCATATACATATACATGTACACGCATGTCTATGCATATACATATACACTTTATGCATATACAGCCGGAATAGTTACGATAAGATACGCTAACTTCAACAATTGGGTAAAGGCATCTTCAAGGCTATTCTAACTAATGAAAACAATTACTTCAAAAACATTGCGATCTGTCAATTCTGGATAGGAATACAAACAAATCAACTGGTTCTTTAAAACTTGTTTGCATAAATATCAAATATTGAATTTAACGCCTCTGTAGGAAAATCTAATAAGGTTTGTTGTTAATAGACTTCGATTTGAAAAATTTCGAATATCGATCGTCAATTTTGCAAAATATGTTGTCAATTACCTGGAGAAATCTCTTTTGTATTCAGTATAAGCACAGCATACGTTGCGTCTCAAACGAGAAGCTGAGTTATTTTGCAAAATGCTTTCATAAATGTGATTAGATTCAGATTGAAATTTAAGATGTGTCAACCGAGTCTGAAATTCCTTTATTTTGTTGCTACAGTAACCCTCGTCGACTTGTGATTTTTGAAGAATATTGTACAAGCTATCAGTTTTTTCAAATATTCGGTGGAAAACGAGGAAGAAAAAATTTAAATTGAATGATCGCAGCGAGTCTTCAAAATTCTCAGCGGCTAAAACTGTATACCCGTCCAAGTCCTGCGGGTTTTCACATATGTCAGAAAACAAAGTAATAAGAATATTTTTTGCTCAAAAATTGTGTTTATAGTTCATGACATGTACGTCCAACGAGTTGCAGGAGCAATAGGTAATTTTTTGCTCCAATGAGTATCGTAGAATGCAGATCGTTTTGTACTGTGGCAAAAAAAATACACAAATACTGGAGGGCTGAAAGAAACGAACTGATTTGTCCAATTCTGTTACATGATTTAGTCAACACCAGAGCCAAAATGTGTGCATTGCACCAAATGTAAATTGCTTGTGGCCAAACATCTTTTACTTTTTGTTGGACTCCGTTTCTAAAACCGGACATTACGCTAGCGCCGTCATAACTTTGTGTTACTAATTTGGTGGTGCAGTCCTGTTTATTCAGCAATTCTAAAATAATATCATAGACAATGTATCCTCTATACGACTTTCAGATACATTAACGAACCCTTAAAAACGATAATGAATGTAACTTCTTTTGCTCAAAACTCAAAGATTTTACATAGGGCTGATTGACATAGAGGCCATCTTGAAAAATCCTTTATCCCATCTTCTGGCAACATAGATTTCTCAGGCACCCAGCAGACCAAAGTGTACAGAGTAGACGCACAACACCAGCACTGCAGATGCAAGCACTTCAGATAACTCGTATACCTCTCCCAGTCAGGGACGGCTACATGGCTCGGCGGTTGTTAAATACAGACGATGACTAAATGACGAATGATTTGTACATTTGACATATATTTTTCTATTTCTTCAATAAAGACATTTAAAAAAATAACATAGGTTTTGCAGCATAGAAAGCTAACATGAAGAGGAACTATATTTTTGTAAGCTTTAAGAAATGCAGCTCTTCCTCGTCTCTTTAGTTCCCGAGGTATCTTAATAAATCTTCTCTGAACGAATCTCTCGAGTCAATCTATATAATTTTAACTATGTTTTTATTAGGTCGCTTTCTTGTATGTCTGTTTGTCCGGTACAAAGTTTGCAATCAATTTTAAACTGACTTCCCGATATCAGATCAAGCTGAAATTTTGCACACACCTTTGATTCTGGAAACAATACAATACAATATATTTTTAGTCCGTTTTAAGTTCGATTAATAATCAAATTCAATAACCAGCTCCATCTAGCAGTGGTGGTCCGAATTACGCTGCAAGAAAACGCAGCGCTGCCATCGGCGGAGGTCGCTAGGCAACGCTTCACTTTGCTTGAAAAAATTAAAAAAAAAATTAGACTGTCAATTGCATTGGAATGTATGCACTGAAATTTTTTGCTTTGACGCGTTCATGATTTGCCCCTCTGTCTCTTAATTCAGAGATTCTGTACCATTCTGATTCCATTTGTGAAATATGCGCTTCTGTAGTCTCAATCGCTCATGTTTAGGTATGACGAAGTGCATCATTAGCAAGTCGAAGAATAGAGGAGCTTGATTGCTTAAAACTTAGTGGCAAGACACCGTGCAATGAAGATATAATGAAGGAGTTGGAAATTTTTAACGGTTTGAGACTGATGCTTCGCTCAATATTTTAATATTGAAATAAAATCTTATAATATTAATTTTGCTTGTTTCTTTACTTTATTTTTCAGTTGACCAGTTACTAGTAGCCTGATACTGACACTTGGCCCTTCATTCAGAGTCTTTGTGTATCCTATCTAGTGCAACCAGGTCACACAATACCAATCAATAATGTCAGCTTCCCACAAAACTCAAGCATATATCGTAATTCTTCCTCTCCTCGCAGAATGTTCTACAATTATGTAAATGAGACATAATTCTGTAGATGTATATTATATTTAATTTTTCAATGAAAAATCACAGTATATTATGTATATCTCTAGTTCCAATAGTTATTATCGCTGCAGCTGCGGTGCTCGCGGCTTTATGCTGGCTGGGACTATAAACAGCCAACGCCCTTGAGCGCGTACCTTTTTACCCAGGGAAAGGGGCTTGCTTCTCATCTCTCCCCTTGTCTTATCTCGCTCGTATTATCGTTTATTTTGATATAATTACAGGTCTAAGCATTCGATTAACTCGCAAAAGAATAACACTCAAGAAACTCTTACGGTGTTAAAATTATAAATTTACAAGCTGCGTAAATTACAATTAATTTGTGTGATTTTTAAGTAAATTTAAAAAAATAAATATTTTCTACGTCGTCGTCTGCAACAGTTATTAAATACAAATATTTATATTACAAATATACATCTACATACAAACTAATTAAAAAATTAGGCTTTTCCACTATTTATCATCTACAAATCTAATCACGATCTATCTACATCTATATCACAACCTCATACCAATATCTAAAGAGAATATAAAGTGTTATAATAAAGCCTGGAAGCGGCCGCAATAGAATATAATACTAAATAACATATTGTACGGAATGTGATCGTTCATTTTCATAACTAGGAATTTAGAGACCGCTAATAGATAGAAACTAAGAAATATGTCTACATAATGCCATTGTTAATTGCAATTACTAGGAAGAGGCCGCAATAGAATATAAAACTAAATAATGTATCTTTACAGAATGTGATCGTTCATTTTCATAATTAGGAACTTAGATACCTCTAATACAATAGAAACTAAGGAATATGCCTGTACGGAATGCGATCATTCATTTTCATAACTAGCTATTTTCATCAATTCATTTAATTTATAAAACTTCGCTTGTTTTTAAAATATCATTTGAAAATTAAAGAAAATAAAGTCGGTAACAGTATTTTGAATTAGGTGCCAAGTTATCTATGATGAATATAGTACATTCTTCAATATCTGGATGTCATAAATAGTAGATTGATATACCTACATTGTCTGATTCATAATGCACGAAGCTTTAGATAGAGGGTAACTCTGTACATAAAACTAAACAGTCAAATACAGAACGTTTAAAGGACTTTTTGGATATTGTGTTTTTTATAGAACATTGTTCAACGTGAAAACCTGAGTTAAAAATAATGTGCTACTTTTTTAGTAAAAGCCTTTGTTACCGAAGAAACCAGTTTTCCAACTATCGGATATTTCTCAGTAACTGTTTTTTCGGTAGTATTTTTCTCTATAACTAAAGCGTTATTAAAAAAATATC
>JAOPUG010000090.1:1642149-1652449 GCA_027564375.1 Micropterix facetella | reverse complement strand
GCCATTTGTTCAGGGATTTGGATTATGCCCTTGGCGGCAGACAAAACCTTTTTGCTGTAATTAAAACGGTTTTTGTCGAGCAGGGCTTCCTCTTTGTATTTGAAAAATGCTGCCTTGCGCTTGTTGTTTTGCGTAGCGAATCTCAGAACTTCCGATTTCAGCATACTCCCTTTAGAAGCTCTGACTTAATCCTATAAAAATATCTATATAGCCTAAATATCTAACATAGCAAAAATATCTATCATTTCTCACAATATCTATCGCTTCTCACAAATTTATTTTTTAGGCAAATGCGTAACTAAGCGTACATAGGACCAAGAAGATTGGTGGAACCTCTACATCCCGTAATATTGCCACTCACTTTGATTTTTCGTTTCCTTGGTTTATCTCTATGTTCAAGGAAGGCGAGCGATTCATATGCAAACCAACGACTCTTGTACCCTTCCAGTGATCCTGTAATAATTTATATAATTAAAACTTTCTTTAAAATTCAACATTTTATTATAATAAATATTCTTGTTAGCCTATTGAATGTGTTTGATGCGTCAGTACGTAGACGGATGCACTGACGCACCAAATTACTGATTATAGGGAATATGCATTTAATTTTATTTAGTTCTTTATTGGTAAGTCTGTGTCCTGTTGACTTGTTTCCATTTTACATTTTCGCCACAACAAGATGATCAAAATCCTCCAAGAAGTGGGAATTGAAGATAGAGACTTGCGAATCATTACCAAACTCTACTGACACCAAAGAGCGCACATTAAGGTTAAACAGAATATTCTTTAAGAGGTGGAAATACGGCGCGGAGTCAGACAGGATTGCATAATTTCACCTTTGCTTTTCAATCTTTACTCCGGTTACTTTTACCAGTGGCATAGCGGTTAGGTCGCTTGATCTTACATTGTAAGGTTCTGGGTAGTCTGGGCTATACCCCGGGTAGTCCGGGGGATCATAATGGTTCCATGTAGTCTGAGCTATGATAGCCGATATATGTCACTTGGTTGGCCCAGCTCGCGGAGCAGCCCCTATCCAGGAGCCTCCCCGAAGAGGGACCGACCCGGCGAACCCGCTGTGCAATGGATCTGGGGACGGAAACTCGGGCTGATCTGGACAGCTGGCGCACAGGGTGGGCAAACTGGCCGCGCTGCCACTGACTGATACCTGAAGGAGTTTAGAAGTGTATGCTTCTTAAGAAAGTGGGGGTAAGTAGGTACCTGACGTTGTTTATCCTTAGAAACAATACGTGGGTCACCCGATCTCAGATGACACGCCGAGTAAAGGACGACCTGTATCCGCGATATTCCAGTAAGGAATGCCGCTCGCTTGAGGTAGAAGACCGCGCAAGCGACCTAGACCCTGCAACCAGACGGGTAGTCGGAGGAATCTGACTAAATCTGAGAGTTAGGGGGTGAGGCTGCCCGCAGGGTGGCAATCCCCTGTGCCTCACCGTAAGGCGTTGGACTCTAACGGGCAGCGGTGGAGCTTGGTACGTAGATTGTCTTCGTCCCAAGTCTCTGTGTTTCGCCTCGGGGTGATATAGCGATATAGTTCGCTGAATCACTCCGGGGTGGACGGGTTCGCCCAAAGCAGGTGACAAACAATAAATCTGTAAGATTCCTGGATCGATAATTATTGCATTTTCAATTCTGTCGATCGAATGCAATAATAAGGCCCACATGTTACACGGACACATACATATAAACACTTCACAATATGGTTGGTTATAACCATTGTCGTATGATAATAAACCCGCCTATTGTGAATTTTTACAAAAAAGAGTAGAAACAAGCAGATAAACAATCTTTAAGAAAGTGCTACATCTGAATGTGGGGTTAAGGTAAATAGCGTAAACATCAACAATATAAGATATGAAGATGATACTGTACAAATTGCCAGCGGCGTTGAAGAACCCCAGCTCCTCATTCATCTGTTACAAGAGTATGTAACGAATATGGGTTGAATTTAACACCCCAAAGACCCCAAAGACCAAGTACATGATAGTAAAGTACCCATACGCACACTTACAGTTACAGCTTACAGAATACAACCGGAGAAGACTGTTACATCTCAAATACTATGGCTTCGAAGGGGGAGTGAATGGGTGGTAAGGTGGCTCTCACATGTGGCAAGACAGCTGTCCTAAACCTACCACAGCCGGTCGTTAGTCCGGAGTCCACCGCTCACCCCCCAAAAGTGTAACAATAATATTATGATGGGCCCGACTCTGGTTGGTCAATTCCATGGCAGTTCCCTTTGTACATACTTACTTTACTTTGGTTGCAATTCGAAGCACAACTGGGATATAACCAAGGAGATAAAAATCCGCATTGAAAAATCTTCAAGATGAAAAAGGTATTTACCAGAAGAAACATCAACCTACATCTGAAGATCAGACTTCAAAGATGCTACATACTCTTGATATGGGACAACTAAAGACGTCAACTAAAGCTGACAACTAAAGCTGGACAACTAAAGACGCGCGCTGTTAATAAAGTTTGAAGCTTATGAAATGTGGCCCTAATGGAGTATACTACGTATAAGCTGGGTTTAACAGAATCAGGAATGAAGATGTCTTAAAAGGTTTGAGCAAGAACATAAAAATATCGAGTACAATAAAGATCCGCAAACTTGAATACTTCCCTCATGTTATGCGTCACCCCGAACGATATAACGTTATACATCTAATCATTCGAGGCAAAATACCTGGAAAAAGAGGTCTGGGACAAAGAACATCATGGCTTTATAATCTATGAGGTAGGTGTCAGTAATTTACCATAACCTTCTTTCGAGCAGCGGCCAATAAAATTATTATAACCCACGTTTGGTAGTGGACATGTGCAATAAATAATGTAAGGAAATAATGTAGACATAGTCTTAGTGCTCTGCGTGATATCAATTTGTTATCCTAGTAAACACACAGCTGCTACAGACGTCTGAAATCTGACATTCATTATACTCACGTAGATGGCTATACATTACGAGTTGATATTATTATAGTGGACCAGAGTTCGATTTAAGGTTTGTACTATGGGAAAACCCGCCACCAACGGGCGTTTCAACGAACTTTATCGTTATATCGCCCCGAGAAGAACGCAGAAGATTTTGACAAAACAATCCATGTATCCAACTAATCCCACTGCCCGCGAGAGGAGGGTCAGTAAAGCACTTAACACCGCCTTGGGCCGGTCACATCAAAGTTTTGCGAACACATCCTCATTCCTAGATCTTTCTTAGAATCATTAGCATAGAGTATTGTATTGCCACCTATATATCAATCAAATAGTTTCAAACACATTTTTCAAACCGCTTTTGATTCTAAACTAGATGATTGCATACAAGGGGACAATTATTATGTATTTTACTTACTGTTGTCATTTTGTTTATTTTTTAATTCCTTTGCTTTTTCTCTTCTATATGAAGACAGCAAACTGAGCATTTTATTGTGGCAGACATCCATGCTGCAAGTCATTAACGTTGATATTTTCTTCCACGCATTTTCTTTAGCCGTCTTTCTGTAGTAATTAACATTTTTTGGGTCCCACAATATTGGAAAAGCCTTGTAATGTTCCACTAAGCGTAAACACAGCTCATCACTCCACTCCATAGCGATAAGTAAACAAATACGGAATGGCGAATTTAAGGCTCGTCAACAAACGGAAATCACGACCCGCACGATGCAAACGCACGGAAGAAGCACGTAGCGCGCGCGTAGTGTGCGCTTGCGCGCACAAATACAAAATACCAATAAATAGGTTTACTTACGTCCAGTTTTCCGAATCCTCTTCGCACAGCCGAAGGATTCTGAATATGGATTCTTTTCGACAATAAATTACTGCCATAAGCGAAATACAGAAAGCTAGTGCCGCCCATTGTCTAAGAAATTCAAATGTAAACCAAAATATGGAAAAACGAAAAAAAGAAACGTCAAAGGAAAACATATGACTTGGAAAAGTTGCCTACTGCAAATTTCGCCCATATCCATTGAGATGGCAACAGTATATTTCACGCTATGGCAATTTTAAAAATTTGGGTTTGGCCTTGCTGATGTCACTTTGAAAGAATGCTATCGTGCTATTTTGGTTATTATTGCTATTTTGAAGTATGGCTATGGATAGTTGGCTAAATTACATTATGCGCACAAACATAAGGCCGCGTTCGCAATAGGAAACAGAACGAGCAGATTATAGTTTGAATATAATAAAGTGGAGTTTTGGCGCTCATAAAATGTTTTTTGTTATGTACTACATACCTATTATTTAAAAAAAACTATTTTATTTGTTCATCGGGAAACCATTGCTCTGGTAATAGAGAATTCTAGTATATTTTATAATTCCTCGATTTTGGAGAAAATCGCTTATATATTGCCGATTGAGAAAAATCGCCGATCGATTGCCGAACAGTAAAATCGCTTGATGCGACTCCATTTGTGATCCTGACGTCATAATTCATGTTAAGTCTGCGAATCACAAGGGCAGATCTTACATTTTATTATTATTAGAAGAGCTTTAATCAATAACAGCCGTTTGTGAACATTATTAGGTACTTCCTCCACATGTATTTTTGGTAATAAATCCAATTTTGCTAGTTCGGAGATGCGTGGAGTTAAGACGCGGTGTCCGTCTCGACTACATGCCTCACGTCATTTTACAGGACTTGTTCCTTGACATGCCATTCGTGAAAGTAAACTCCGTTGCGCACCATTCATATTTATCGTATACCATATTAATATTATTGTTTCGTTCTGGTATGACAGTCATCATTTCATTCCTTGAAAAATCTAGAACCGCGATTTCGGAATATTATTCTGTTGTCATCGAAGGAATGGTAAAATTTCAGAATGTTAAAATGACATTGAAAATTAAATGATCCACCTTATTGCGGAAGCAATCTGTGTGCCTGCTTCCTAGCGGTAAGAACTTCGGAGACTAATTCTGGACTGTAGATTGTAATAAAAAAATAAAAAACTTATTAAAAAAAGTAGTTTTCATTGGCACACCTGTTGTTGCTGCGGAATGTACCGAATATACCGTTGGGGTATCCTGCTAGTTGCCAGGAGTTCAGTAACGTAATTTTGAATCTATTTTGTTAACCCCCACGCGAGAGTCTTCGGCGTCTTGCAGGAGGCGAGAAATAAAACGAATCGATTCCTTCGCGATGTGTATGCATAAGTCATACTGAACGTTTCTGGAACTTGCCACTTACGTAAACAATTTATAAAACATAATTACAACATTTAAAAATGGAACTCTTTGGCTGTGGAATAAAGTTTGTTTCATGTAACTGACATTTGATTTTTCGTTGTGGCGTCATTTAAAAAAAAATATTTTTCTTTATTTCGATAGATATTCTTCGTGAAAATAATCTCTGTATGATTTTCTACGATTTCAAGTGTAATTTAACAGCTCAGCAGAGCCCCGCTCGGCTTCAAACTGTTTTAGCGATAAAGCACCAAGCAAGATGACAACTTACAGGTATCCAGATTCAAACACGGTCATGTCAGTCCCAGTGACGAATATCGTGAAGGTTGCCAGTCCACCGCTGACAACAACAAAAACATCGATGCTGTGCACCGTAAGAACGAAACATAAATGCATGTGACCTACCATGAGATCCAGCCGTCCTTAGGCATAGGCATGAGTCAGGTACAATCAATCCTACACGAACATTGGTCTGTAGAAAAGCTGTGCTCGCGGTGGATCCCACAAAATTTGACTGAGTCTCTAAAACCGGAACGCGTCACTTGGTGTAATGCCATGCTTACCAGATTCAATGAAAGAGAGTCAAACTTGGCATGGCACAGAACGGGTCTCGAAACATGGATTTACAGCTATAGCCCCAAAACCAAATTGCACTCGACCATTTGGATATTTCAAGACGATCCAAACCTAACCAAAGTGGAGCGTGTGCAAAGTACCGCTAAGCGGATGATCGTTCCTTTTTTAGGAAAACTGGACACGTGGCTACTGTTGCTTTGGAGAAACATCGTACCTTGAATGCTGGTTGGTACACGACCATTTGCTTCTAGTAAATTAATGTCTAACTCCGTAAAAGCAGCCGTAAACGTTGCATTATATCGTACATAATAGTTATTTTTTGTGCAATTTTAATAATCCAGGATAAAGGTTCGGTGACAGTTTGATTGATTTGAGTCAAAAGTAGTTTTCTGAGATTAAATAAATTATATATTTACGGGGTTAACGTTTGGTGATAAATTATTTTTGTTTTGTTTGTCCTCAGTAGGAAATAAAGGACTAACAACAAGAATATAATAACACTAAAAAGATATCGCAATGATTATGCTATGCGCTATAAATTACATCTCTATACATGAGTCACGTGATCAGTTTCTCCTGGCGGCAACGGCCAGTTTGTTGGTAGCGGCGTAGCGTAGCGTTTTCTTGTCGTCTGTTTGCGCGCTTGGGTCCGGTGGTGAAAGTGTGATTTTGGTGATTTTATGACGTTTTGTGAATCGAAGTAGCGTGAAAATGTCGTCTAAAACGAAGAAGACGACGCACACGGCGTCCAGCATAAGTGTGTCGAGTATCCAGTCGCCCCAATCGACAAGTACACCGACGCCGGGCAGCCGCCCCTCGAGTTCAGCCGGCCGGCCTAGCAGTCCGCTCAGCCCGCAGCGGACGAGCCGCCTGCAGGAAAAGGCCGACCTGCAGAACCTCAACGACCGCCTAGCCAACTACATCGACACCGTCAGGCGGCTCGAGAATGAAAACTCGGGGCTGCGCCGGGAGATACAGACGTCGGAGGAGACCACCGCCCGCGAAGTCTCCAACATCAAAGGGATGTACGAACATGAGCTGCAGGACGCCAGGAAGCTGCTCGACGAAACAGCCAGGGATAAAGCCAAATTGGAGATTGATTTGCGGCGGCTCTTCGAGGAGAACGAGGATCTCAACAAGAGGTTTGTCAAACTGCTACTTTTTTTAGGTTATGTTAATGAATCATCCTCCAAAATCCGAGAAATTAGAAAATGACATAAGTAGACTATTATTTCCGCGGTGCAGTCGCATTTTGACATAACAGAAGAAAAATCAAATAAGAAATCTGCTTCTTGTTTATGTAGGGTACATTTTTTGTAGGTATGTGTTGCATAGTCGTTACTTTAGTAACGGTTACTTTCTTGTCGAAGGATTGAGCGAAGACGCCCGCGTCATTTCATATTATTAAAATGAGTACTTGTGAAAACCACTTTTCAGGTTTACTGATTCAAAAAACGACGTTTTTACGTTTTCGCGTCAGCGCAGCTGTACTCGTTTTTCTCTACTTTACTTGGTAATGGATATTTTTTTCTCAACCTTCGATAACAGGTTAATTTTTCCGCGTTCCTTCCAATTTCAAATTCCGCGCATGGCGAGGAAGAAAATGGCGACTGTAATGATGTCATTTTCGTTTCGTGCATACTTTATCAGTTCTCGGTTCCTTTTGCGCTGGTGACGTTTTCGTTCGCGGCCTTCGTTTCTCAATTTCATGACATCACGACCGAATATACTGCGCCTCGGTGTCCTCCCTGCTTTCGGACGGACTACGACACCACGCGAGAAACAGCGTTTCCCAAAATGCTGTTTTGTTTTAAAAATAGACATCGACGCCGCGACGAAAAATAGACATCGGCATATCCATTATGCTAATTACGTAATATTGCCGGTATGGAGATAGTGACGTCATCGTTTATGGGGGGGGGGGGGGTGACGTCATGGGATAACAATGCATGACTGAAGAAGCAGGTTATGTCAAAGGCTCAGAACTGAAGCACACAACTCTTACAACTACAACGTCTTTATTACTATCGGTGGCAGAGTGGCTAGGTCGCCTGATCTTACATCATAAGGTTCCGGGTTCGATTCCCGGTTGGGTCACCATTTTCCGTTGGGATAAAATTAACGGAATTGCATTTCAATTCTGTCGATCGAATGCGATAACAAGGCACACACTGACACACATGTTACCCGCACACATACATATAAACAATTCATAGTAGGATTGGTTGTAAGAGATTGTCGTATGATAATGAACACGCCCATTGTGAAAATTTCACAATAAAGAGTAGAAACAAACAAACGAAACAAACAGGATAGATATTGACCTTATGCTGTATATCCTTAGAAACGATCCGTTGGGCATCCAATCCCGGTGAGAAGCCGGGTAAAGAACGACTCGAATCTGCGATAAATTCGTTACGAATCGACGCTCTCATAATATAGAAGCCGCGCAAGCGATTTAGAATCTGTGACCAGACAGGTGGATGGAGAAATCCGTCCAAATCAGGGAGTCAAGGAATGAGGCTGCCCGTTGGGTGTTTGTTCAGTGCCTCGCTGTAAGGTGTTGGTCTCTGACGGGCATGTTGCGTAGCTAGGTACGTAGAATTAATTGTCACTAAGTCCTGCCGGTGCCTCGCCATTAAGGTGTCGGTCTCCAATGGGCCGTGGCGCAGTTGGATATGTGGATTTGTTTTCGTAAAAATTTCTAAACGATAAAGTTCGTTAAAACGTCTTGGGTTGGCGGGTTCGCCCGTAGTGCTGATCTTAAAGTTATCCTGTCCACAAGTCCTTGCGTTCGTCTCGAGGTGACAAGACGATGAAGTTTTTTGTAACATTCCGGGCCGGAGAATTCGCCAGTAGCATTGAGAACCTAAACTGACCCTGTGAAAATAGCAAATATAATTTTATCGAAACGTGTCGGGAACACAACTACTAATTCCACACGCTATGTTTTTCTTTCAATTAAAATGTCAAATAATGACGAACATTTTAGAGTTTATTTTTTGCGGCATTACATATTCTTTCACAACCTCTAAATATTTGTCTGGAAGAATTTGAGTTAAATTAATCCGCCATTTGTATTTCTTTTAAAATACAATAACGGGTTTCATTCATTCATTAAATCATTTACATTATTTAAGCCAACCTGTATACAAATTTCAAACTTTCTCTCTCTCAGCGATAGGTATAAAGGAAGACGATACATGTATTTTATTGGTCCACATTTATCTAGCAAGATCGTTTCACCTAATACGGCACGAAGAGTCCACGTTGAGTGAGGTAGGCCCAGGACGTGATTCCGCCGGCGCATCTGTGTGAGTGTTCAGAGCGTACGTGCCTGTGTACATTTAATTAAATTATGCACCTGAGCCGGAACAACTTGGACTCGAGCCCAGCGTGACCCGCGACCTGGCCACCTTTCACTCCATAACCATCTCACTCGCTGCGGCTCACTCACTCGCTCGCACGATCGAATCGAATCGAATCGATTAGAGTTGCTCGATTATTGACGCATGCCTAGACAGGCGATCTATTTTTTGTTAGATCTCTTACGGGTAAGTTGGATATAATGTTTGTATGTACTATTCGTAGTAATTGAAAAGAGAAAAATCACTGTTTTTTGCTTGGCTAATACGGAAATATACGAGTAGTATACATATGTATGCATAGTCCTGGCTGAAATATGAAATAGTCGTATAGGGCAAAATACTGATTTTCGACAAGCATGCATAAAAGTCCGTGATAATTATCGTAAGTATTGGAATTCAGAATAGATGCAAGGAATATTTTAGAGTTGAAAATATCAACTCTGCTGTAATTTTGTGTCCTGGAAGCTTATACACACGTGCTTACATAAAATCCAACAAAAACACACGGCAGTAAGAGGCGTATATAAAAAAAAATACACAGAAATCGCATTTAAATACTACAAGGTCTTATATTAATTTATACAAATAAATTATCAATTACCAGAGTAGAAAATTGTATAATAAAATACCTGATATTATAACGTCAATTTATCATAAGCAATTTTATAATAAAATGGAGGATTCTTTGAACGAAAATTGTCTTTTTCCTATTTACCAAATTGGTTATAAAATGTCGATCAAACTATCAATGAAATTATTTATCCTTTTACTATTATGTTATTATTTTATAGGACTATTATTCTTTTACTATCTTTTACTAAAAAGTCCTATCTATTGTCCTATACCATAACTTCATTTTACTATACTATACTATAAAGTCCTATCCTTTTACTATCCGTTACTATACTATATTATGACGTATCCTTTTACTCTTATACTATCATATTATATAACTATTATAAATTGCGACTATTTAACTAAAATTTTAAATGATTTGTGGTTCAGGACTAAATTTTAAAAAGATTCTAATTTGTTATATTAATTTTTTTCTGATATTACGATCATGTTTAATTCATGGCATTTAAATTACAATATTTTTAAGCTTTTTTTATTTTATGTCATGTTATTAATTTTTATTGTGATAATTTACAATG
>JAOPUG010000090.1:1603008-1618946 GCA_027564375.1 Micropterix facetella | reverse complement strand
CCAACCCCATAGCTATTTACATTATTTTTATGTGTTTTATTTCAATTTATAGTTGTAAGAGTCTAAATTGTACACATCTAAAAAAAACATCGAAAAAAGTTTAGATTAGCAAATTGCCTGTCAGAGGCAAAAACAAGAGATTTGATAGGTTTTTAACTCCTTTAGAGGATTCATCAGCTATTGACTTATACATTGACACTGGGATGTTATTTTTCAAATCGGAATCTGAAAGTCATTTTGGCTCGTTTTTATCGATATTCTTTTATCGTGTATTTCTCATAAGATATAAAGGATTATTAAATCAAACTTAGTCACTTAAAACTTTAGACTTTTATCTTATCTGTTCATTTAATATTTGCAGTTAAAACATTTGTTTTGTAATTATACCTTTTATTGTGATTATGCGATGTTAGGGATGTTTATGGTGGTACTCCTACTGATTATTTCGTAACTTTATGGACTGCTGACCCAGATCAGAGAAGAAATCAACAAAATCGCTCATTTTACGCTCACAATAAAATAAAATAAAACAGACGCGTCTGTACCTAACCTACATTCATTTCGATCTCTTGCACGATTTCACACATCGCAGGAGTCAAAGATCGTAACTTTTGCGATTTTGTACGCGCGATGAGTCTGCCATTTAAAATTATCGCCGTCGCGCGTAAAGAATGAAGAAACATCCGCCGTTTTATTATTTTTTCAGAGCACATGCTCGAGCCGAGGGGGAGCTCGCATTTGTTATTATTATACATACCATACTAGCCACTGTTTTTGTATTGTCAGAGAGTGAGACCCCCGTGGAGTTAGGGCAAATGAGCAAAACTGTTTTCGATGTCTAGGTATCTTCGTTTTGCATATAATAGGGGTCGTTCACACGAGCGCTTTTTCAACGCGCTTTTAATTTCTTTTACTCAGAGAAAAACAGTGTACAACGAAAAAATGTTTTCCACTGAATTAAATTAATTCATTATTAAATAATATTATTTAATATAAAATAATATTATTATTTTAAAAAAATAACAAATTAAATTAAAAAAAAACAGCAGGGAAACCGGGAGTAGTATAGAAAGGGAGGAACCAGGGAGGGAATGAAAGATATCCAAAGCAATACATACTTATATACACTACACAATACTTACTGAAATGATGACAAGTAGAATGAGTTGTGATATTAATTTTGATGAAATAAAAATACCGTTTTTTTTTTGGGGAAAAATGCGTTCTTTAAAAAAAATGTTGCTAATCAACAATACATATTTATTTACACTACACAATGCATATTCATATGACAGATAAAAAGTTGTGATATCAATTTTGATGATATAAAAAATTCCGTCCTATTTTTTTGGGAAAACTACATTTAAAAAAATATATATTTGGTTGCTAATCAGCAAGACATACTCATATACACTACACATTACATACTGATATGACAGATAGACTGAGTTATGACGTCGATTTTAATGAAAATAAAAATGCCATTACATTTTTTTTTTGGGAAAATTGCATTTTTTCAACAATTTTTTTTGGTGCTGATCAGCAACGCATACAATAAACAATACATACTTACATGACAGATAGAACGAGTTGTGATATCAATTTTGATAAAATAAAAATGCCATTTCTTTTTTTGGGAAAATTGCATTGTCTCAAAAAAATGTTGCTTATTAACAATACATTTTATTTACACTACACAATACATACTCATATGGCAGATAGATGAAGTTGTAATATCAATTTTGATGAAATTATAATTTTTTTTTCTTTGAAAACTGCAATTTTTATAAAAATAATGTTGGTGCTTATCAGCAATACATACTTATATACACTACACATTACATACTGATATGACATATATACTGAGTTGTGATGTCAAGTTGATGAAATAAAAAGTGCCATTTAATTTCTTTTTTGGGAAAATATGTTTTTTTTTTTTGCTAATCAGCAATACATACTTTTATACACTACACAATACATACTGATATGACAGATAGAAAGAGTTATGATATAAATTTTGATGAAATAAAAAATGCCTTTTTTGCAATTCTCAAAAAGAAGATTCGGTGCTAATCTATTCAGTGCCCTATTTGAATCAAATCAACCAAAGGAATCTTCGGTGTAAAGTAATCTGAAAGTGTCTAAATGAACATTTAAAATTTCGTACTTAAATCTATGCTACGTCCAATACGGAACCGCGCATGACAATTTATTGGAAATTGTAACAAACATTAAAATACACTGTCCATACACTCTTCATACAATTTATAAGTTATCAAATAATCATAATAAAACCAAATGTTTAACCCATTTTAACCCGCCAATGCTGCAGTGTTGAGAATAATGGAATATTTGAAAACAGGTTTTTTCCTATGTGCATAATAGATATGCAAAGAACAAAATTATTATAATATAACCTAAGATTATGTCATCTACTTAATCAAAATAAGAATATTAATTATTAATAAAATTCTAAGATAAATTTTTAGTTTGATTCATATTTTATCTAATTAAATGTTTAATATTTATAACCCATTCTTTTAAATACAAAGATTCAGTCACTTTAAATCTCTTCTTTTGTAGTTTTTGAATCCGCATTCTACTGATTGAATACAATGCGTTAAAGGAAAAAAGCTACTTGTCAATTTTTTGAGGTATCTTGTTTGGCTTTTCTTTTGTTCGAATACAGTGGCAGTACTCAGATATATCGAAAATTTATAATAAATATGCATTGGAATGAAAAACCAGGTAGGCAAATAACCTACAAGTCAGAATTTATTTGATTATTAACTAATCATTATTCAACATTAAGTTATCTTGAGTTGAGATAAATGCTATTACTCATTAATTAAAATGCTCCCAAATATACAGTAATGTGATTTTCCTCATTACAACCTTTATAGCACACATTTTGATAATGTTTACTTTGCAAGATGTAGCACAGCTACTGTACCCAAACATGAACATTTCACCAAGGCTATGTCATTTTTCTAATTATGTCAATTTGATCACAATTTCACTTTATACTTGAAAACATTGAGGAAAACAAAAATTCATGTGTACTCATTTTAAAAACCCTTGATAAATAATGACTGCACAATGCAATTAAATATGAAGGGAAAAGAACTGGAGTTTTTTTTTTTATTTTTTTTTCAAAAAGAATAAAAGCAGCATGTGATGTTGCATGAAAAATAAGCTACCTCAAATGAAGTTTATGACAGAAATAGCACTTCGATGACTCTTAACATAATACTATTGCCGACATTGCCGTTAGATGTTAAATAAAATGTAAGGAAAGTTTCCATAAGTGATAAAATCAATGAACTGCCAAAGCTCCCTTTTTACTCAGTTTGTATGAAAATGTTCCAGGTGCTTTGGTTCAAGCGTCAACTACCTTCTCATTAAATAGCACCATTTCCCTTTACATTATTATAGGTATTTATTTTGCTATTAAATGCGCCCATTATCAATAATAAAAAAAAACAGGTAAAACAAACCTTTGTCAAAGTATAGGTCCCTCCACGGATCTTGAGCCCTTGCACACTCCCTCAGATCACATGTATTGCATCTATTAAACACAAATGTACCTAAACCAAGTTGCCGGCGCCAGCTACCCGGCCGAGGTAGCTGGCGATGTTAGACGTCGTATAGCGGCTAGTCTTTCACAAAGCAATTTGATTTTTTGTATCGTGCGGTGTTTTGAATGAGTTTGGATTATATATGTGAATGCATTTTTGAGCTAGTGTGCGAGAGTCAAGAAATTTGTAATTTGTAGTCAACTATTGAGTTTGGTAATAACAGTCTTCGTTTAATATTTATCTGGTAATAAATCTCTGTCCTCCTGGAGTCATTGTGCTTTTCGAGCAGTGTTTGTGATTTTAATCTTGGCTTTGTTTTCGCAGGTTGGATAGGAAAACTAAGGAATTAATAACTGCTGAAAACTCAGCCAGGATCTACGAGCAACGCTCCAATGAGCTGTCCAACAAGTTCAATGCGGCCATCGCGGACAGGAAGAAAGCAGTCGATGAGGCCGCCGTAAGTTATTTTTTAAATATCCGTCCACTGAACTGAATCTAAAAGCTATAAAGAATAGACTTTCACTGGGTGTTTAATTCGAGTGAAATATAATTACGTGCAGTAAGCAGTACATGATTCCTAGGATTCGTGATTTACTCTGAATTGCTGCGATGGGATGTACATATCGACAAACTGTGCGATATGATGATACATGCTTTGCCCTGTGGAGGCTTACGCCGATACTGCCAAAATAAACACTTCATCAATGCTATTTCACATATGGATATTCCATTCTTTCATATGGAGTCGAACTATGTGCACGCGCTGCCGATCGCCAGTGGGTTTGTTTTTGTTGTATCCGATATCCGAGTTTTTTTGTTGTATCCGATGTTTAGCACAATGGCCCTTGAGAGTTTTTTTAAAGTATTCATATCTAACACTTATTATGTGCATGTACATCCTGGCTTTTGTTATACTGACAAAGATAGCTTCACTGTTAATAACTCATTCCACTCATACCCAACCAGGCAAAGCGGAGCATTACTCAGGCAATCACTCAATGTTCAGAACCAATAACTGAACAGTTATTGAACTGAACATCTACAATAAATTGTTAAATTTAGTAGAGAGTTCGGTCACATTGTAGGGATTAAAAAATCTGCCAAAGTTTTTCTACTACAAAATAGTTTTTATTTTGTTGAAGAATTTTTAAAATTAAAGCCTAACAATAATTTTAGTAAATTGTAGTTAAATTATTGTAGTAACCTAACTTTTATTGAACATGTATGTTTATTACATATAACTCGACTTATCAATAAAGATATTTTGTTCTTATGTTATAGATCGGGTATTCTAGAAAGCTTACATGATAGATGATTGACCCTGGTAACACAGTAGTACACTCTAAAGTCTCTTAGGAATTTACCCTATTCAAGAAAATAGCTTTTTAAGGCTAACAAAAATGGTAGACCTATCTGTAAATATAAGAATACGATGATATGTAGTCTTGGGGAAGACATTCACAGATTGGTGCCATCTCCGTCTAGCCTAGAATATCACTAGCTCTCATCGTTCTCTGAGGACCAGCTATTCAATCATATAGAGCCCATCGGTCTCTCCTAACATTCAGTCTTTCTATTCTCAGATGCCATTCCACGCAACACGGCATAAATGCAGAAAAGCACTGCCTACCCAGGTGTAAAAATTTACAACATACATTTTTCATTGTAGTTATACAAAAATCGCACTCTCGACCATCCACATTCCTATATTGTAATGCTGGGTGTCTGCGGGACGGCTCGGGGTAAACCACATAATACAAGTTGTCGGGCGCGCACGCTCGCAGCGGTAGAGGCACTAACTAGAGGTGCTTGGTGGTCACGCATACATCTACATCATTCCTTCTTGTATATACACGCTCGTGTTTTATTACTATGCTCTAAGTCATAGTCACTGTGCGAGTGATGCTAGTTTGTGTCTTACTGTCCGTTCCGTTATGATGTAAAATTTAAACAATGATGTTTTTATTTATAGTTGTCCTTATTAATTCGGTGTATATTCTGAAACGGATTGCATACTGAATTAATTCAGCATTAAATATGCAACGCTATTTGAAAAGATGTAAATATTGTTACACGGCGTTAAAAGGCCATCCTCAAATCTATTATGAAAAGTTAAATGGTGACTACTCGGTTTAATCCTGTCGATATGTCTATTTATATCTTTGTTACAAAATCTTCACCAATTCAGAAAAAAACATGAAAAATCTATAAAAGTCATTCAACAGCTCTAAAACCACCTGTGGCTCCCATGCCCCCCCCCCTAATCAAAATTTGGCATATGCCTATCTCACTGCACGCCACCGATTCCAGGGCAATATATTCCAGGGCAATACCAATCAATGCACGCCACCCATTGCAGGACTTGCCTGCCGTCTACATTGACTAAAATTAAAATTTGTTTATTTCAGGAACTCGGCAAGGAAAATGATAAATTGCGCAAGCAGCTTGCGGATACACGCAAGATCCAAGAGCAAGAGACTCTCAGTCGCATCGAAATGGAGAACGCCTTGCAGAGCCTCCGAGAAGAGCTCTGCTTCAAGGACCAGGTCTTCCAGCAGGAAGTGCAGGAGACACGCACGCGTCGACAAGTCGAAATCTCTGAAATCGGTAACTATTTTAAATACTCCACACTGACCCAACGGTTGGACCAATCTGGTGAAACCGCTGTGCGGTGGATCTGGGGATGGAAACTCGGGCGGAACTGGACGGCTGACGCACGGGACGGGCATACCGGCTGTGTTGTCACTGGCGAATACCCAGGGGGGTTTGGAAGGGTAAAGCGACTTAAGAATGCGGGGGTAAGTAGGTACCTCAAGCTATCTACCCTTAGAAACAATACGTGGGCCACCCAATCTCAAGTGAGGTGACGAGCAAAGGATGCCCCGTATCCGCAATAATTCCAATGAGGAATTGCCACTTACTTGAGATACACGCAAGCGACTTCGGACCCGCGACCAGACGAGAGGTCGGAGGAATCCGACCAAATCTAAGAGCAAGGGCATGAGGAGGCCCACAGGGTTTGAAAATTCCCAGTGGCTCGTGGTAAGAGCTAAGGTGGAGCTTGGTACGTAGATTTGTCTTCGTCCACCAAGTCTCTGTGTTGACTCCAGGGTAATATAACAATAAAGTTCTTTGAAACACTCAGGGGTGGCCAGGTTCGCCCGTAGCAGTAGACAACCTCAATTGACCCAATGAGCTTAATTTAATATGCTAAGGGACGTTAGTTTTTTTTTTTCAAAGAAAAAAACTACATGCGTATATTAGTTTACTGCTTCCTTCATGTCGAGAAACCGATCTATGCAAATTTTGTCTTAAAGAATCAGTAACATCACTCCATTTTCTCTGTGAATAGTGTCTTCAGATGCAATCAATGGGACGACGCAAGACGAAGATAAGTTCAGATCAAGTGAGAACAAAGCAAGATCTCTCATTCCAAAAGAATCGTTCCAAAGATACAGTGTTAGTAGAAAGCATGGATCTGTAAAGATCGCAGTACACCTGGATACAGAAGTCCAGATTTGAAAAGGCATTTAATCGAATCTAAGCTCATGTTTCTACACAGTAAACATATCTCTAATCGATAAGAAAGATGTTATTCATACAATACATAATAGGGAGGTAGAAAATGTTCTCGATCTAATAGTGGAAGACAATATTTTTAATGAAAACACACTTTTTATATCGTTTTTTCAATACTTCGATCCAATAGAAACACCACTTTGGATCATTGCTATCTAAGTACTTGTCAACGGCGGTATGAACCTCTTCATCGGGCGAAAACTGCTTGCCTTTAGCTATTGCTTCAGGTTTAGAAATAGAAAATAGTCACTTGGGGCCGGTGGGTGGCCAAGCGCTTCGAAGCAGCAATACTTCATTGCGCCCATTGCAGCTGCGACTTGTGAACCGGTGCATTGTCTTGCAAAAAGAGCGCACCAACGGCGGATGGGTCCACATCTTTTGTCAAAGTTGGCGTTGCGTAATTTCTTAACAATATCAGTATAATAAACGCTTATGATCAAGATTTTATTGAGTAAATAATCAATTAGCATTATTCCCTCAGCATTCCAGAAAACGGAGTCTATGTTCTTGTTGGCGTTAGGTACAGCTTTAAATTTAAGAGGTGAATATCACTTAGAGGTGACCATTCACCTATCGTGAAACTCAGTCCTTGACGCTTGTTTTCGACCTTGAGCAGTTTGTGCACCCAATGGCAACTGACTTTCCTTATTCATGCCTAATTTTTCAACCGAGATTCGCAATAACTTTCAGTTAAGATATTTAAGATCTAGACTAATTATTTCTTAGTCAACCAATTGTTCTCCAAGGTGAGCTCTTCAACTTTTTGATAATGTCATCTCCAGTTGTCTCGACCGGGGGCGTCCACTGTGAGAGTCGTAATCCAGTGCCTCTCTGTCAAACTTGAATTGGCGTGCCCAGAATTTCATGATAGAAAATGAAGGAGCATGAGTCTCATAAAATCCTGCAAGCGGTTATGATTTAGGTCAATGCTTTCCAATTTTTTGTCAGAAATTTAATCACCACACGAATGTCTTTGAACACAAAATATCCTACAGGATCAGAAGTGTGCAGAAGACGAACAAACAAAGTACCTATAAAATGTACATGTTGTGAGATTCCTGAAAATAGGAAGGTTCGGGTGGATAGGGCATGTGGAAAGGATGAAAAAGAACAGCCGTTGAAACGCATTCTTTTTGGGAGACCAGATGGGCATCATAAAACCGGATATCTAAAAGTGCGATAGCTTGATTCTGTGGTTTAAGACCTAAATGCACTTAAGAGTGAACAACTGGAACACCAAAGCCTAGGATAGGTGTAGGAGTTGTAGCGCTAATGATGATGGGGGTAGACTGCCAAACCGATAATCACTGAGATTTGTACAGTTTGATACTAAATATCACTGACCAGTTTGATACTAAATATCATTATGGCTTCATGGTGACAATGGATTAAGCAAAGTGGTCTTGTTACAGATGGTCGTCTCGCTCAGCAGTACGAGGCGAAGTTGCAGCAGAGCCTACAAGAATTGCGAGAACAGCAAGATGCCAACATCCGTGCTAATCGGGAGGCCATTGAAACACTCTATGAGAATAAGGTTTGTATGTTGTAATATAAAATTAACTGAAAAGCGATTATGGTGCTCTCTCTGTCTTAAAATGTCCTGCCACATAGAACTCTTTACCCGGCTGTTTCGCCCTGAATGGTATTTTGTATTATCATTTTTCGTCATTGATGTGTCTTTTGATGTTATCAAAAGCAGATATCAGCGCATTGATGATTAATCCATTTAGGTAGTTATTAGAGAGTATTATTCTATTACATTTAGATACTCAATTTATTTTTGTCTCGCAGTTGACAGCCTTACAGGCGGCTGCTTCCAGGAAGACCAATGCGGCAGGACTCGCCGTCGAAGAGATGAACACGGCTCGCAGCAGGATTGAAACTCTCACTGCTCAACTTTCCAAACTCGAATCCTCCAATGCTGTACTTAACGTAAGTATATATTACTTATTTAAAAGTAAATACAAATGGAGCTGCGGTGGAATTCACCGACCGGAGACAGGCCCATTGTAATTATATTACACTTCTGGGGAGTGAGTGAGCGGTGCACTCTGGACTAAGGACCGGCTGTGGTAGTTTATTTTTGAAATCAACTCTGAGGTATTTTATAATGTTTTCCTTTCAAGAACCTGCACAATTATAGTATAATTGTGTAATGCGAGCTCTTCCAGTGTGATATTAATGCAGTCTATGTTTAAAGCCATGTTCGTAACCTTCACTTCAATATTAACAAATGTTCAGTGATGACATACACAAGATTGCCGGCTCATCTGATGTATGTGTGCACACTCATCGCTGGGTGTGTGCTTCCTAGAGTGACTGAAGTCGAGGACTTGGGAGCTTTTTCGACTCCCAGTTAAACTTTAATAAATACATTAGTCGACTATCTTTAACTTCTTTCACTTCAATAATATTTGGGTTATGCACTGTACAACTTGTTACAACTCAATTGTTAGAAGTCGTATGAAAACAAATTCAGCTATTTGGAATCTGCATAAAGATACCTATATCCTCATGCTCAAAAAGATACAGAAGTGTTTTTTTTGGGATTTTTGTACTTCAAGCAGTAGGGATATTATCCATTTTTGGATCCGACTGCATTTATCACAGGCATGATTGGCTATAATTCTCTATCTTAGTGGAGAAATGCTGACCATGTCCTATATTTTTTATCTGATTCGAGGTAAAACTGATAACCCTAGCTTACTTTGGGGTCTAATCGGGTCGAGCAGCTCGGGTCTTAATAGCCAACTCTGTCTATCAAGGTCGGCCTGACTCACGGTTCAACACATTTCCGGTAGCCTCCTTGAAGAGGAACGAAACCGGTGAACCCGCTGTGCATGGCGGCTGACCCAAGGGAAGACCTTGGGTGACCCTGGATGCCTGAGCACTGGTCGGTATGCTTGCCTTTGCGTAGCAATCCTGAAGAGAGGCCCTCCACTCTCAGATATATACGATGATCGACTGGTCTGGTTCGAGCATATCCACGGTGATGCGGCGTATGCACTCGGCGAAAACTTCGGATGGATGGTTGTCTGAAGCACTGGTCGGTCTGTCAGCCCTTGCTCAACAACGAATGGCCAGAGGTATTTGGAAGTGCGATGCGACCTAGGGAACTGGAGGTAGTTAGATACCTTAAGCTTTCTATCCTTAGAAATGGAGGTCTAATGGGGCCGTGCAGCTCTGGTCTTAATGGCCAACTTTGTATATCATGGTCGGCCTGATTCACATCTCAACACCTATCCGGCAGCCTCCACGAAGAGGGACGAAACCGCTGTGCATGGCGGCTGACCCGGGGGAAGCCCTCAGGCGACCTTGGATGTCTAAGGGATGGTCGGCATGTTAGCCTTTGCTTCACAACCTTCCGGAAGAAGGGCCCTCAGTAGCCTGGTAATGTGGTGACATGGCCTGAGCCTCCAATAGCCCGGTAATGCGGTGACTCGGGGAGAAAATTTCGGATGAATGGTTGCTCGATGCACTAGTCGGTGTGTTGGCCGTTTTGTCATCAATTAATAGACAGAGGAGTTTGGAAGCGCAATGCGACCTAAGGAAGTGGGGGTAGGTAGGTACTTCAAGCTATCTATTCTTAGAAACGATTCGATGGTCACCCGATCTCGGGTGGCAAGCCGAGCAAGGGACTCAACGGATCCGCGATAATTCCAGTTAGGAATTGCCACTGTTTGAGGTAGAAGACCGCTCAAGCGACTTCGAACTCGGATTTCGGAGGTCGGAGAAATCTGACCACATCTGGGAGTAAGAGCGCGATGGATGCCACATTGGGCTTGAAAATTCCCAGTGCCTCGCAGTAAGGTGTAGGTCTTTTACGGGCTGAGGCGGAACTTGGTACGTAGATTGTCTTTGTCCTCAAGTCTCTGTGTGTCATCTGGGGGTGATAACGAAAAGATCGTTAATACGCTCCAGGGTGACTGTTTTCGCCCGTAGCAGTTGACAATCTCTCAACAACCCTGGCTTACTAGTTAAGGTCTTTTCGTGCCTAATAATTATCTTCACGCTCAATCCCACCATCTTTTCGCGGAGCGATTCTCACACACTAACCTTATGAGGTGGAACTTGTTGGCGCATGCTTTGCAGCGCTTAAATGACATTAACTCGATGGCACAAGATTTAGATATTTTTACTGCCAACTCTCATTTATTTAAATTACAGACAATTAATATTTATTCTTATATGATAGGTAGTATTTCATGCGACATTCTATTTGAATAGTTACTAGTTGCTATCTTTATTACTTTTCAATGCATTGGTTTTTCTGTAATGTTGATTAGTAATAATTGAATAAACATGCATACCTGATGTAACTGACAATCGATCATTTTGTTGGATTAAAATCGAGTTGCCCCATTGGTTAGGTTCTCGGTATCATCCTGCAAGTGCATGCATAACCTTATGCAGTGACATTCGATCCTTATTTATTGTGGTTTAACATGTTTTCTGTTCACTCATGCGTGTTCCATTACATAGTTGGATATTATGCCATGACTGTTTATAAATTTAGTTGAAGAGTTAGGCTTGCAGGGAATTATATAAGGCACTTTAGTAAATTAAATATTAAAAACACAAGTTTGCACAAACTGTAGTCTCACCAGTGGTTTGGGAGTTCTCAAAGATGGTAGGAAATAGAAGTAAATTGATTATTATGTTATTATTTTATTTATGGTATGGTGATTATTGTGATATTTTATTTTATTTTTGGATGTGCATTCCGTTTGGTTTTGCTAGATAAATTTCCCAATATGAGACATACGAGGGTTGCTATTTAAATTTCTGGCCTAACAATGAAAAAACAGATATTTATGATCGAAATTGGTTTTATTGATCAAGATACATTTTTGCATGCGTTTAAACTAATTTTTGAAGCACTTTTTCCACTCCGATTGAGGTAACTCCAAAACCATGCATTTTGAATGCATCAACCGCTTCTTCGGGTGTCAAAAATTGTTGACCACGTAATTTATTTTTGATGTGCGAGAATAATAAAAAAAAGGTATTGGGTGCCAAATCAGGGCTGTACGGCAGATGGCCCATTAATTCGAAGTTTTAGCCAGTCAAAAATTTCTTTGTCTGAGCTGATGTGTGAGAGCTCGCATTGTCATGATGAAGAATGATTCGCCTTTTCTTTTGCTTTTTTCGAATTTTTCTGATGGCAAACAAATGGTCGTGTACTATTCAGAATTGACCGTCCTGCATTGCACTAACGCCACTGTCACCACGTGACCGGTAATGCTGAAGAAAAAGTCAACCATTTGCTTCAATGTTGACTTCTTCGAACAACTTTTGTTAAATTTGGCTCGTCTTGGAAGACCCATACAGTCGATTGCTGTTTTGTTACAGGCTCATACGCATAGATCCATGATTCGTCACCTGTGTAGATGTGATACACAGCCTTTGATGCAACTTGAGTATTTTTTCAACATTTCCTCGGACCAATCGACACAAGCCTTTTTTTGAGCGTTTGTCAGATTATCGGGATCCAAGGCGAACAAATATTTTTTATGGCCAAATGTTCATGTAATATCTGATTGGTGCTTGTCATACCAGTGCCCGAAGATGCCTCAATCTCATGGTATGCCACATGACGATCTTGCTCTATCAGTTCACGCACAACATCAATATTTTCTGGCACAATGACCCATTTTGGATGACCTTCACGAACTTCGACCATGATTGAATTCATTATACCAGTTTTTTTACAGTGCTGTAGGATGGTGCTTTATCGCCGTATAAAGAATTAAGTTTATTGAAGCACTCTTGTCTCGATAATCACAGAGTCAATTCCATTTTTTGCCCGAGATGAATTTTTCAATTTACTATAAACAACACAAATCACGCTAAAATGGCAAAACATTCTAAAAAGGTTACGGTTTAAAATATCAAACTTTCGATTGGAAACGTCAACGGTCGCCTGGCAACACTTACCGTTGCCAAGGCCAGAAATATAAATCGAAACCCTCGAAATATTGTAAATTATTTTCTTCGTTTTAAAAATTCCATCACTGCCAAATTTAATTCATGTCTCATTTGATGCTAAACTGATTCATTATAATTACCAAATCAAGCACGGAATCTGCGTCGAAGAAACACTTCCTGCGATAATTTTCCATATCTTAGGAGGAGCGGAATTTTATTTAGAAACATAGAATAGCCCCGAAAAATGACTTCCCATATCTAATGACTATTTATTTTTATTTGCAGAACAAAATTCGCGAGCTGGAGAAGCAGTTGGAGAACGAGCGCGCTCAGCACGCTTCGGATTTGGCCGTTATGGAGGCCGAGTTGGCTCGGCTGCGTGAGGAAATGGCCGACCAGCTCAAGGAGTACTCATCCCTCATGGACATAAAGTGTTCTCTGGATCTGGAGATCGCCGCCTACAGGTTAGCATTACCTTATCCTGTGCCCGTTCCGTTACTTTTTCATCTGCGAGTCGTTAAGATGACTAGTGTAGTGAAACGTACAACATTCAAGCAAATGCACATGAAAAATGAGACAACATAATGATTTCACCGAAGTGTAGGAAAGAATCGAAGATATATTTTGTATTTCACCCCATTTGGCTCGTTTATTGCTACAGAGAGAAGGGAGATAGCCAGGTAATTTGTGATGCCATCCATACGAGTCATCGCAAATTAAATACTCCATTAGATTACATTTAAGGAATGCATAAAAAGAAACGTAGCCATGCATTCTCTATATACATGGAAAACCTAGCCATCCATCTAATATATTTATCTAATCTTTTGAGATTGAAGATTATAGCGGTCATTCGACATTATAAAAAAGATTCCAGCGGTATGCAGTGGGGCCATTGCAATTACCGTTTTGTGAGCCGACCCACTGTCTCGGTAGAAATTACTGCTTCGGTTGGCGCCCAATTGAGTTATAGGATCAGCATAGTTATCTCCGTTTATAGTTTTGCCCTTATGCGAGTACTCTACCGTAAGAATATCTTTACGATATCAAAATACTGATGCCATCACCTTTCCAGCTGACAAAATTAACTTGGGCTAAGACAAAAATGGATTTTACTGCAGGACATGTTAAAGCACCGTTATCCAGGATAGACTACTGTCAGTTGTCATCCGCCGTTGTTCTGCGGGGATACTATCTACTGCTGTTACTGCTCGGATTATAGTGTTGGGGAAGGCGGCAATTTTGAAATTCCGCAGTCCACACAACACACTGTATCTCGTTTCGCATCTTTACACTCGGTGATGGACATTGAGAATATTTTGAGAAAATGAGTTTGAAATCTGATGATGATAGGATAGATTGATAGATAGATATAAACTCTTTATTGCACATTTTAAAATGAAATATACAACAGGCAGACTTATTGCATAAATTACAATTTCTTACAGCCAACCTTCGTGGAAGTGAAAGAATTTAGGTGCTAGTAGAGGAAATACACAGAAAAAAATAATCCTTACTAAAAAATTATCACAAAACAAAAATGCCAATTTTTAAAGAAAATAAGTAGGATTTAGAGAAAGGTCCGCAAGAAGCGGAGGACAAGAGAGGATGAGATGGTATATCGGATAACTAGGAATTTAGAGACATGAAATGCTTTTTCAGAGACACCTGAAAAGTAGAAAGCGTTGGTGCGTTTCTAATATTGGATGGAAGCTGGTTCCATAGTCTAGCTGCATGAATGGTTAAGGAATTTGTCAAAAAAGAAAAATTATGAGTAGGAATCGCAATTTTACTATCCTAACTACAGCGAAGTGGAAGACTTCCTAAGTGGGTAAATTTTTCGGTTAAGTATGAGGGAGCGGTGGGATTGTTGATGATTTTATAAAGAAGGGAAAGAATATGGCTCCGTCCGTCGTGGATTCTGCAAGTGGTCGTCCAGGCGACCGGTTGCAGGTAGTGATAAGACTAGGGGATTAAGCTATAATGGCCCTAAAAGTGGGATTAAGCTGTAATGGCCCTAAAAGTGTGAGTATCCTTCTGCTCAGTGTGAGTATCGCCCTGATATTTGATTTAGCTGTATGCAATGGATGTTTGGTACAGGGCACTGCTGGAGGGCGAGGAGAGCCGCCTGAACCTGACCCCGGGCCGCGAGTCCAGCGCCGCGGTGTCATCCTCGCGCCTCACGCCAGCGCGCCGCGGCACGCCGATGCGCGGCGCCCGCAAGCGCACGCTGCTAGAGGAGAGTGAGGAGCGCTCGCTCAGCGACTTTAGCGTGGCCGCCTCAGCCAAGGGCGACATCGAGATCTCTGAGGTCTGCTCCGAGGGCAAGTTCGTCAAGCTGCACAACAAAGGAAATAAGGTAAGCGATCCTTCCGTCAATCTCCAATTGACACGATCGGCAATTATGAGCTTACGGTGGCTAGTATATGTACATAATGACAAGTGATCGGCTACAATGCATTTTTGCAGAAGACCAAACCACCTTTAATAATATGGAGATAATATGGCTTAAGTCGGCTTTAATAACATGGAGGTAATGATATGGAGGGTTATTATTATTTTATTTTTATCTATACAATGTAACACCCCATTTCAAAACACCTCAAAACGTAATTGTAGGTTAATCCATAAAAATAAAAAATCACATTACATAACTACATAATTAATTAAATAAAATTATATAAATGAAACACCCATAATTAATTGTGCAGAAGAGCGCGATTCAAAATCAGTTTCAATCCCAGCATAGCAATGTGTTTTAATTAGCCTGTTGACCGGAATACCGAAAAAACCCACCTAACGGAATGGAGAAAAAACGAAGGATGCAGGCAAACAAAGATCGCAGTTCCGGAA
>JAOPUG010000090.1:1582888-1594907 GCA_027564375.1 Micropterix facetella | reverse complement strand
ACCAAGGATTATTCTTAATAGATCGGTTACTAAATCATTACCCCCCCCCCCCTCCAAATAAATTCTGGGTGGCAATGTTCCCAATAGGTTAGACCAAGTGAAAGTCTGCTCTTAACAAAATTCTTCAGCGAAATTTAAAAAAAATCGCCATCTATCGGCTATAATTCTAATCACTTGTGTTTTAAGCAAGCTTTCTTGTCAGCCGATAGATGGCGAAATTTTAATACCTCGCGTAACGGTACTTCGTTTCGTCGATTCCTGCTCGTCGACAACCCATAAGCACGTAAAAGAACTTGGTTCCAAAAATGCATTTTCAATTCAATTCTAAGATAGCAACTCTTTTTTCTGAGATCAAAACGGCTATGGCATACGCCGCGCGCAGGCTGCGGTTTGGTGCAAACCTGAAGAGTATGATTAGTGGCAATACCGGTTAGTGTATTAGTTGGCAAGTGGCAACACTGATCTCAGCTGTCAGATTTCGGCGTCGGCCGGTTTTGAGTTCCGTTATAATACACGTTTACTTGCATCCTAATTTGGGCAACCAAGCTGCTTATCTGTGTAAAACGTGCCTGAAGTATGTATTATTATAATATCTATTCTTTATTCTTCATTGATGACCAAATAAAAATAATAACACTTACTGCGCCATCTATCGATTGATTGGACAGGTAGTACGCTTTCAATCTAATAGATGGCACCACCTGTCCTTCCTGGAATATTTGCCGTATTTTTATTTGGAATTCAAATTTATATTAGTGTTGTAAATCTATTCAGCATACTCCATACTACGGCAGTCGTCCGCCACTCGGCATGAATAAGAACTGCATGATAATAATGCATATTGCGCCCACTTGCCGCGCTTTTTATGTTATGTGTGTGGGTTGGCGACGCGGTGCACACGGAATGCACCGTTTGCATGTGTTGGTAGCGTGTCTGCGAGCCAAGCGGTCATTGACTGTGAATCTTAGCTATATCTACGTCGTGCTACGCTGCACTACGGAATATGTCGTCTCGTGGCGAGGCGAGGAACCCGGATTACACCGCACGATCTCAAAAAAAAAATAACAAGAAAAATTAAATAAAATTAATTCACGTTATTATTTCGTACAAGCAAATCATGTCCTGAAATAAAATAATTAATCAACACGTATAATATGAAACCGAGTATAAAATAGAATGCTTATAAAGTATAACCTCGTAGTCTAGAAGTTCTTTATCGTGTAATAGAGTCTTACGTTCCGGAACCACCTTCCTCTCCCCATTTTATGTCATCCTTGGGCATTATTCCCCTCTCCTTACCTTTCTCTTCTCTTATAGGCTCAGAAATCTATAATTGAGTATGGAAACCTATACACATTTATTATTGTTGAAATGTCTACATTCTCTTATGTAAATCGCAGATACCAATACCAAAAAACATTACATACCTACTTATATAGGTACATATTAAATATTTATACCTGGGTTCTCCTTTCCTCTGATCCCTTTGAAAGTTAGTCATGTCTTTAAAACTCTCATTGTACTCGTTTGCTAATTTCGATGTCTTCTGTCTACATGGCGATGGTCTGGGTCCGCGTTTAATGATTTCTTTGACGAGAGAGATCTCAAGTCTAAAACATAATATGTTATTGTTTGACGGTGTTTTATTTTATTTATTTTTATTTTTTATTATATTCAGAAAACTCACAACTGTTTTTTTCTCAATAGTCAATACAGTGTATGTCAAAGGTCATTTTTGTTTTCGCAAATGGGTAAATATATTAATAATAGGACAAATTTTGAATTCTTTTAACATCATGAGATTGATGAAATGAATTAAATGTTAATACAGTCTGAGAAGCGCATTGGATAGATATCGCTTGGATGAAGATATGCTGCTGTTAAGAACGTCTAAATTATTACACACTTTGTTAAAGTTATTCTGAGCTCTCCAGAAGAAGCAGTTCTTCCTGTAGTTTGTTGCCACAGTAGTGACATGGAGAGCTTTTTGACGACGGTGAGATATGACCGGAATCTTAAGGCTAATCCTGCTCAACAAGTCGGGGCAATCTATGGATCCATTGCAATACTCATCAGATATGTTATGTCCGCGATATCTCTTCTAATAGACAGGGGAAGGAGATGTTGCTTTGATCATGTCTCTTTATTCTGAGATGAAGGTGTTTTTGTTTTAAAATTCAGATACCTTAAGAATGTTCTCTGGACGGATTCGATTCTATTTATATAAATACGGTATCCAGGGTTCCAATATAATCCTCTAGGATGGCAATATGGTATATTCTGCCCCATCGTAGATTTCAAGTATGTCTTGAAGCGGCGGAGGGCGCTTCAAGACATACTTTCTCACTCTCTAAGGATCTCTCTGCCGAAGCTTTAATATAAGCACGTTGCGGACCAATTTAATAAATTTGACAACTCCGGATGCGTGCTCACTATTGTTCACTGCTTCGAATATCTTGCAAATGGTCTCTAGGTCAGGTTTCAGGATGTTTCAAGGTTGGCGATGTGGCTCACTGTTACCTGGCTGAACCTTCAATTGCAAGAGGCGGTCGATGACAACTCTTACGCGTATTTTACATAATCATCTCTTCTCTTATCTAACTTAAATATGGGTACTTGAATGCCATACCCGCTGGTGTTGGCAAGTTATTTCGCGGGTGATACAGATGGTATTGGCTGGATTGATGATGCAGTTGCATACTTTAGTCAGTTAGTCATTTAGTCATTTGTCATTCAGTTTAGTTAAACTTGACATTAATTGTTATTTATTCCAACGTCCTGAAGGCTGTTTAAACTTCGTCGTGTTAGAAACTTTTCTATCAGTGATGAGTTCTGGTTTACATTTTTTCACTACTTGATAAACTGCAAACAAGGCGGTGTCAATCTACTGCAGTAAGTAAGCGGATATACGTGGTGAAATTCAATTCAATTCAATTCTTTATTCGGAAATTTAAATACAGTTAAAATACAGTTTAATAAAATAATAAAACCGATTCCTGATTTCAATAAAATTACAGAAATTACGTTGACAACTACTGAATACAAATAAAATAACTAAAATTGTACGAATACATAAGAGGTCTGTGTTTAGGTTGTGTGTGTGTGTGTGTGAATGTGGAGTGTAGCGTGAGAGTTAGGGTGAGGGTTGGGTATCTAGAATTTCCAACATATTGTGTAAAAGTTCTTGTATAAATATTGTGTTCAGTTTATAAACTTATATAAAATAATAATAATCATGGTCATAAAAGTATAATAATAGTAATAATAATCAGTAAACTAGCTAAAACGAATAGTCAGTTAATTATTTGATGTGCGAAGTATTTATAAGGGCTTATGGAAAGTTTAAAAATGTCAATACTATTTAAAGCACACAGCAGCGAGTAAGTACTTCATTTCTGGATACATTTGTTTTAAAACGTAGCAATCGAAATATGTCAAATTTACGCGTAGTTCTCATTTGAGCGTTAATATTTATCTTGCCCACCATGTCAGAGCAATCGAATATGCCATTAATTATTTTATAAAGGCATAGCGCATCATTGAAGTTACGCCGGCAAGGTAATGAATCTATTGTAAATAATTGAACGATTTTATCTGGCAAAAACGCCACTCGCTATAGTAACAGCTCTTGCACCTGTCCTCAACACCTGAGTTTCTTTGATCACATTGTCCACGGTGTTCGTTTATTCTATATGATATTTTATTCTGAGAAGAATCCTGGGAGCCATTTTGGAACCCGGCCCATGAAATTTAAGGTGGGAACGTGCCCACCTGTGTGCCCGCTGTGTTCGCAATATGACTGAAATAGCCTACATTTCGTCTCTTAGTGGATTCTGTGTCCGGGCTGTGGGACGCTCACTGTGGTCTCGAGGGTTTCCAATTCGTATCCGCGTCTTGAGTTCATCAGGTAGGATTCAGATCATCCAGATGTTTCATCATTAACTCTGAGCAGTTAGGGTTTAAAGATCCACAATGTCAAGTTGTAAACAGCTCTGTACAGTTTATGGATGTCCCCTAACTGCGATTGAAAATACGGTTGGTCGCGTCCGTCGCGTGACAGAGGCAACGCATGGCGTGCAGGCATACAAAATGATTGTTTGTGTCGGTTGCATTGCTGTCGGCTCTTGTGTTCGAGGTCGAGATCGCGGAGCGCAACGCACAGTGGTTTCGAGTTCCAAATGGAACTCTGGAAAGTAGCTTACATTCTTTTGATCGTAGTAGCAAGGCCGTAGCCAGGGACAGAAGGGAGGGATTTTTCTCAAGCCAAAGCCAAGTGCTTACAGGATAAAATAAACTTTCCAGAAAGCAAATGGCGAAACATATTTCAGCGGCGATGTGCGAGATTCGTGGGATTGATATTTATCATGGTATAATTGCATTTAAGGAAATTTAGAAATATCAGAGTACGAATGAGAGGAACTACGAAATGTCACGTAAAGCTTCTTTTTTTAGTGCGACTATTTCTAGCGATTTTTTGGTTATTTTTTTTTTCTTATACATTCGCGTCGTGTCAGACTATGTAAAATATTTAAATCTCCCCTCTGTGGTAGATTTAGTAGATTTAATTTTAAAGTCGGTTAAAGATACCTGGCGAAAATATTTATTCAATAATGGGCAACCTATTTTACATTTAACAGGTCAAGTAAAAATACGTCGAATTGTAAACGAAGACAGGGCACAGGCCAAACTAAGTATGCGGTCGAGATCCTGAAACATATTTTAAAATAACCATCCAGGCGTTTATTTTTAACCACATCTCAGATTCTATTTATCAGGTTTGCTCAGGATTTAAAGATCAAAAACTGATATTTCGTCTCTCTGCGTTTTAATCACATATAATTGTAGTGAGTTATCTTTCAAAAGGACTGCTCCTAATTTATAAAAGTCTTTAATTGGGATTCCTTTAAAGCAGGACTCTTTAACCCTCAGCTCAACCTTAACCTATTTACAAAATCATTAACTCTACATCTGTTTACAGTAAAACTTACTTCAATGCAGAAATCAGTCTAAATGTTGCCTGACAATTAATTATTTGTTGTTGTCCTATTACTTTCACCGCTGTTAAGTAACAATTTAGATATTTATGCCATTTTAAATAAGGAAGTAGTTATTTTTAATGTTAGAAATTTTGATATCCCTGGATAACCCCCCCCCCCCCAGCCGGCTACGGTTTTCAGTACTAGTTTTTATTGTATAATTAAGAAAATTATGTAATAAAAAGGCACATATATAAAAAACATATTAGCCATTTGCCTCTTTTTCTCAAACCTTTCGACAACACAATTATAAACGACGGCATTAGTTAGCATTAGTTTGCACTAATTCATCCCAAGTCTCCTCCGAGAAAACGGTACTACACGGGCTTACGCGGCCCAGTAAACAAAATTCTATAAGAAGTCAAACCACTCTAAAAACATCACATCGCATAATCAGAATAAGATATATAATTATAAATGTTTTAACTGCATGTGTTATGTTATACACATAGTTAGATAAAGATCTAAAGTTTCATGTGACTACAATTTATGTAACAATATTTTTTTATTTTATGACAAATACGCAGAAATATAATGGTTTTCAGTTTTCGTTTGTTATAATGACATAACAGTGTCTATTTATAAGTCATTACGTTAACGAATCATCTAAATAAGCTAGAAAACTTTGAAAATTCATCAGTTTTTTTGGTAAAATACAGCAGTTTTGTAGCAAAAATAAGACCTCCGCAAAAATGAAATAAGTGATTTTTTGGAAAAAAAATATTTCCATTTGTTTAGAGTGTACTTCGATTCTTTGACTCTGGGATTAGCTAAAGCTTTTAATTTTATATCAGAGATTATTATGATCTTCACAGGAAAGCCTTTCTAATCATGTTTACCGAACTTCGTCCACAATCGTATATGTAAAATTTATAGCATAATATCTCGATCGTACCTTGGCTATCTGTCGATATATAATAAAATTTATAGCAGAGTTATTTGTAAGAATGCTCAGAACATCATGATTACAATAAATACGACCCACGTTTATTTAACTATTTACTTCATACCTAAGTTTGAAAAAGCAAAAGAAACTTTTAAATATCGTAATTTAATGCGACTTCTAGGGGTATATTCTTTGTCTACTAGAGGGCTCTTCTACAGTCAATGTTTGTAGAACCACCGTGCGACGTACCATGGACACAGCGGAAATGTATGGTAATCGGTCGTGTCAAGGATCATTCATATATTTTTCCAGCGCAACCAGCCACGTGCCAGTGCGACTCGTACAAATGTTCGGAAATGTCGTAAGACGCTGTACTTTGGTTGAAGTAGATGGAAGATGACTTCGAGAGTCATCATTATCACAGTATGTGATATTCATACTCTTTGATATTCAGCAAATCGAGTAAAAGTTCAGATAAAGAAATCATCGTGAATATCGCACTTATAATATATATTTCAATCTTTTTTAAAAAACTTGTTAAATGCAAAGACTAGAACTTGCTAAATACCTCATGCTATCTCTAACTGCAAAAAGGAAATGACTGTTCTTATTTATTTTATAAGTGGCACGAAAACATTATTCTGAAAAATATTCTTATGCATATATTTTACTTTAAAATATTACTAGTAGACAGATATTACATTTATCCTTGCTTTGAATTGAATCATGATGGTAGATAAGAATTACCATATTGGTAAATTTGATTTAGAAAATATGACGTTTTTATAGTAAACAAAAAAAAACCTTTACTGTAAACGTGAATCAAACGTGACCTTTAAGCAATGTATGGAGTGAGAGCTCTGTAAAAATTAAATAATTATATTATATACTTACTTAATATTCTTCAATACCCATTTTAATGATTTGTGATTTGGCCGCCAATTAAAATGGCAGGATTGCATGATTGCTGCAAAAACATCATGATTTTATGAAATCGTTACCATTCGGCTGTAAAGTGTTCCATCTGCACTTTTTGTAGTAATTCATGTAATATGAGAAGAAGATCAAATAAAAATGCATTTCGACGAAACTGTCACACGCCCCCTCTCTGCAGTGTGCGGTTCAACTGTGATGAACCAATCACGCAGGTTGAACGATTAAATGTTTCCACGGTGATGTTCAAAAGTTGATAAATAGGGCTGCCCAAGAACGTCCATTAGATAACGTACCTCAGGGACCCAATGCTGAATACCGGGTTCTATCCCACTAAAACAGCGGTTTCCAACCTAGGGATAATAACCCCCAAAGGGGTAAAATGGGATTTTCCGAGGGCAAAGATTGAATCATTGTTCAGTCACCAAACACAATTACTAACAAAATTATCTGTTGAGCTGGGTTTGAGGGCGTTTCGATGTTCCCAGAACTAACAATGGTGTTCGAAACAAGAAATGAAAAATCAATAGATTCACAGATCGAATAACTCTCCACTTGTCATCAGTAGTACATTCTATCAGCAAATATTTTCTTGATTTGGAAAGTCGCCAAGTAAATGTTTGGGTTCGAAGACCCTTTTCAGTGGAAGAAGGAATATTTCCTGATACCAAAATTCAAACCAAAACGCAATGGCTTGGACTTCGCGAAGACAACACACTGAAAATAGAATTCTAAAACACACGACTGGAAAAATTCTTGAAACTACTGATCCCATTCGTCACAATTTACAAATGTAAAAGTGGATTTTCGACAATTGTGACAATGAAAACAAAACCAAGGAACCGATTGAATTAGGAGCACGACTTACGATGTGCATTGGCCGTAACTGCACCAAATACTAAACAAATTGTTAGAACTAATTAATATCAGCTGGCTCATTGACTACTTCTCGATTTAATAAACATTGCTAAAAACATGTGTGTTCTTTGTTTGAATGATTAAAACTAATTAAACATATTATTTGTTTTTCGTAATTTAAAAATAATAATAGCTGATCTGTTTTTTAGACTAAACCTTTTTTGGGGGCATTTGCTATTATCTAACCTGCTTTACGGGTAATAGCCTCTAAAAGGTTGGGAACCGTTGCACTAAAACTTTTCTTAGGAAGTGGCTGCCGGTCCTTGTTGGTTTGGGAATCAAAATACCCAACTTTTGGGGAAAATTAATTGAATAATTTAGCAATAGTGGAAAATATAGTGTGTCTTTAAAGAGGTGCTTCTTTCGAGCAATTTGTCCCGAGTTCTGCGACGAAGGTATGCTTTATGAATTAGAGTTTAGATTCAGGATGCGTCTGGGGTCCAGTTCAGTTCAGAGAGAACGTTGTGTTTAGTGGTTACTGATTTCGGACTTTCAGATGGGAATGTCTGCATTTTATTGGAAATGCCGTATACTTTGGATTAAATTCCAAGCAATGTTTTTTTCTGTCCGGGGTTTAGACACAGCCAAGCTGCTTCTATCCCCTACACATCCACGCCCGCAACAATTTATTTAAAAATACAAATAAAGGTCCACGCCATATAATTGTGAGGGTGATATTAACATTATTACAAATGATTCTGCAATAATTCGTTTGTGGACAGGTAGCCAAACACCCAAGGTATGATGTAAACATATATTTACAGAGTAATTGATATGTACTATGTAACGAGAAACCATAGACGAAGCACGGTAAAAATACTCAAAAAGTCTTTCGGTTCCTGTCAAGATCATAATAATCGCTATGGAGATATAAAATGAAATATCCGTTAATATTATAGCCAAAGAGTTGAAGGACACTCTAAATAAATTGGAAAGCTTTTGAAGTTTGATAGTTTTTTACTAAAATTCTGCAAAAAATCACATGGTTGTTTTTTTGCGGAGCTCTTATTTTTTGCTCAAAAAAGTTGCTGATTTCTACTGAAAAACTATTGAATTTTGGCAGATTTCCAATCCCTTTAGAGGATTCATCAGACTTATAAATTGACACTGGGACATGTTATTAAAATAATCTGAATCTGAACATCATTATAGTCATTTGGGCTAGTTTTTATCGATATTTATTAGCGTACCTATTTTTCATAAGATATCGACGATTGCGAAATATGTCAGATGAAACACATATCTTTATTCGTGGTTACATTGTGGTTAAAAACTTAATTTATAATTATACCTGTTAGTTTGATTATGCGATGTGACGTTTAGGGTGGTAATTACAACATTAACACAAGAATTAACATTATCAGCGTGGAAAATTAGCCTAAAACATATAAAGGCGATAGCGAGGCCTTTAGGCTTCAAGGGAGTGAAAAGCGCCCGCGATTGACATACGTCACCTGACATCAATGGCAAGGGTCACCCGCTTCGACAAATTCGTGCGCCATCAAGGAGAAGCACCCGTGTGGCAGCACTGCATATTATCGTAGTGCCGTAGTGCCGTAGCGCGCGCATCCGTAGTGCGCACCGCCCGCTGCCATCTCACCGCGCGCGTAGTAAAACGTAGTAGTGTGACGTCACGAACGTCGCCATATCGACCGCGAGGCCGTCAAAACACCCGTCTCGCCCCGCGCGGCGTCTCCTCCTCCCCCCCCCCCCTTACCGATGCCCGTACCGCTTAAGCGCCTTCTATGTACATACTCATATCACCATCCATGGATTTTCAGTGAAGAAAACATATAGATATGCCGTTCAGGCCATCTTCAAAATCTGAGACCGCCGTAGTGCTGCCATCCGTCCGGGTTTCCCCGGATTTGTGCTAATTTTTAAGCCTTCGGGATGTGTCTAAGCTATATTCTATTAATAAAAGCCTATGTTGTAAATGTCTTGTATTGTCGATAACAAAACTGAGTTGAAATTTTGATCGAAGCCAAATATGTAGGTACACATAATTAGAAATTCGAAATGTAACCAAACTTATAAGATAACAACATTTACAAGGACCAGTTAAGTATAAGCAGGATGAGTTAACTACGTTTTTCGCACTACAGACAAAAGTGAAGTGGCATATAGGTAGTTTATTTTGATTTCTTCTTACGCGCCTGGGCTTATCTTTGCTTTCTTTGTCCGCGCCGCGCGACTGCACCGCCCGCGCCACCGCGTGCCTTTTGTCTATGCATTATTATTTATTTTTTTATTTGAAGGTACATAATACATTCAATTATAATTTTGAAGTCATTAGAAAAAGAGGAATGTAAGCTCCACAATATAGAAATTCTTTGTGTTTATTTTTTTTCAGTCTGTGCCGTCGCCAGTAAGCGCAAAATCTCCGACTCTCCATAAAGTGCTCGAAATATCGCCTCGAATCCCTCCTAGCTAGGCGAGACTGTGATTAGGCGAGCTCGAAAGTTCAGCGACTTCAAGCATTTTACATGGTGGTGTCACAATATATTTTTCTGATAGATAATTATTGATTCACAGAAATTTAAAGAATTCTACGAAAATCTAGGAGTTCTACGAAATTTTAGATGCGACTATGCTTCTTGAATAAAACTTCACTTTTTGTCACGTGTGTAGTATTACGTAGGATGGGACATTTGGTACGATGCATGCTGTGCGTTTGTCCGTATGCCCGAAGACTTCCCATAGACCGATTTTCACCAAATTTGGTATATTTGGGTAATCACCACCAGGAGGCAGCAGATTCAATCAGTCCCGCAGGTGCTATTGCAGGTACATCCTGGTTTACTTGTCCTAGGAGAGAATCTGACTAATAGATAAAGCAAGCATAGCGTTTATGGGTATTTTTGGAATCGTGGTGACGAGACAAACTTTTTGGAATAGTAGTAGTAAAATGAGCGGGAAGCCCCAGCCCTTGTTGTCACCTGGATCTATAAGATCTTTTGTACCTACCCACTGGGTGGTTGAGTCAGTGGTCTACTAGAAGCCCGGTGCCATTTACCAATCCATACACGTCACTGGCCTTCAAGTGGTGCAGATCGCTGGGTTCGAGAAAAGCTCGTCCCAGTAAACTGTCCCAGTAAACGTCCCAGGCAACAGCCCACGATGTGTATACTGTCCTCTGGTTCTTCACCACATATTCGACAGTCTTTGCTCTCAGTCAAGCCAAGGTTGAAGATATGCGCATTTACAGAAGAAAGGATACTGTACATTTTTTCTTTAGCTAATGCTCTTATGGTAATATAACACAAATGACCTAAAATTATTCATCTTGTGGATTTCTCATCTGGATTCCTTAGCTGGCTATTTCGAATTCCAACCAGTCACTATATTTTAAATATAAAACTTTTCCATCTAAATTAATACCAACCATTTTGCAAACGGTTTTAAGCGCTATTTTACTTTAATCACTTAATTCCACTTGGTGTTTTGACGCGATAATTTTAAAGAAATTTCAAAAAATTTCATAATATTACATATTCCTTTATATTTCACATCATCACGCAAAAAATAAGTTATGATTTATCGCAAAACTTTCCAGAGGAGAAAAATCACAAACACAAATAAATGCCGCAATAACGATTTGAAACAACTGATAATCGTCCGCTAGTAAAGAATGTAAAACATGAATTAATATTGCCGTTTAACTTTCTTTCGCCTTGATTGGTTGTGTTATTTCCTATCCCCAATAATAAACGTTTTTGTAGCATACATATTATTAGTCTTCCCTTGGCTGACCCCCCCCCCCCCTTAAATAATATGCTCGCTACGCCCTTGGCTGGCGATGTCGCCCACTGCGTATATGTGGTGTACCTATTGGTACGGAAAGTCCTTCTTGTCGAAGGTCGAGTGCACCTCGGTTGGGCTACTTGTCGTATAAGAGGCTACATAGCAGTCACGAGATGTTTCCGTTGCGAAAACTTGAAGTGACAGATAAGTTATCTGAAGGCAGTATGCGTCTGTCGGACGCATACTCTTACCCAATACTCAATTATAAAGGCTGTTTTTATAGAGGTATAGAACTTTGAAATAGAATAAAACAAAGATGATTTTTTTAATTTGACATGAAATTTACCTTATTCGAAAGATAATCTTCTGGCATTATAATTTAAATATGACTTCTAACATATGACAGCCACGGCTGGCTCGGACGAAGTCTAATCTGGAGGTCCAATTTTCGATGACTTTTTCCAACATTTGTGGCCGTATATCGGCAATAACGCGGCGAATG
>JAOPUG010000090.1:1463572-1477622 GCA_027564375.1 Micropterix facetella | reverse complement strand
TACGCCTGTATCTAAATGTGCGATTTAAGACGTCTTTTAATTTCGAGCTAACGTATAAAAAAATAAATGATTTTATTATTTAGCGATTAACAAAAGCACACAGTATATTTTCTGCCTATTTAAAATGTAAACACTAATATTAGTAATAGATCTACTTGACATATTTCATAGATATAATATTTTTTTGAAGACGTTAAACCACAATTGTCAGTTCTTTCTCCGTTCCAGAACGTCCTAAATGAATAAATGAATTTTATTTCAGACCACAAGGAATTCATATAATGTTAGTAACAATTTTAGCTATAGAATATGGTTAGTACAAGGCACAAACATATACAAAATTTAGTAGGCATTAGCAGGTATCCCATTAATAGAGGGAGAGCCGCAACTGTTCGTGGCGATGAAAGAAACTTGTTGTTTAAGCCTTTTGGATCATTCAGGGGTTACCAATCACGAGACGGACCAAAGTTCCGATATATCGCTACTTTTCCTGTTATTATCGATAGTAGAAGGAAATTTAGGATTTCATTATTATTATATTTTATTATTTAAAAGTATTTTACTATTATTATTATTATTATCATGGATTATTTAAAATCCTCCGCATATTAAAACGTGTAAATCAGTAGTATTTCACTACTGATAGCACTGTGGGTCTAATAATATGGCAAGGGATTGTATATAAATAAACATTGGAAATTTATCGTGCACAATTCTTAAAAAAAAGTATAACATACTGCTAGCGAATAACGCCGAATAAACATGCTGACTAAATATCGGGATCCTCGGTTCCTCTGGATATGGAACGACGCAGTTGGATCCACTGTCACGGTGTTCCACACTTTATTTCCTAGTCTCACCATGGCTAAACAGCCCAGCTACGTCTTTCAAACCAGGGAGGTGGGAGTCACAGACAGTCATGGTCGTCTACGTCCGGCATTGTGCATGGCATTCGATAATAATACCATTGCATTTATTTTTCTTGTAAATAACTTACAAAAACCTACTGACAGAGAAAAGTGATATAATTCCCTCGACTGCACAAGAAGTCTCTCAAATGCAGAGAAAATAATATAATTAATAAAACTGTGGGAATTTACGTAGAGAACACGTAACAGTGATCCCGCAAAAATAGTTACAGTAAACGGCTAGTGAATAACTGAAGCTATCAAAATTTCTCTGAAAATAAATATCACTTTTTTACCCCGCTTTATAACAGCCCACCTTATTGTCTAACGACAATATTATCTTCCAGGCAGCCAGTTATTTATAACATCGGTGTCGGGACAGATGAGGCTACGTCCATTTGCGGCACCGATACATTTGCAGCCCTCTCTTAATTTTTCGTACAATGATAAATTTAAGTGAGACAGTTACAGCTCCCTCTCTATTATTGGGATACCTGCTAATGTCTACTAAATTTTGTATTATGTGTGTGTCTATGTACTAACCTTCTTCTATAAGCTAAAATTGTTACTAACATTATATGAATTAATTGTGGTCTGAAATAAAATTCATTCATTCATTCATAATGGCATAACACAAAAATTTCAATGTCTACGACTGAATTTTCCATCCATTGTTCTATGAAATAATCTTGGAATTTCCTATCATTAAAATGTTACTAAATTACATTATATTGTCTTTTAATGACCTGTTTTAGGTTATCGAGAATATAAAATGTTGACAGTTGTTCTATGAAATAATCTTGGAATTTCCTATCATTAAAATATTACTTAATTACATTATATTGCCTTTCATTGACCTGTTTTCGGTTATCGAGTATATAAAATGTTGACAGAATTTGGAAATGTTTAGTTGCATTTAGTATCTGTGCGTGGTGTGACATTTGAATCTTGAACTCGCTTTAATATTGTTATCGTAATTACTTCGGCCACCATAGTGGCCAAGTCTTGAAATCGTGCGCGAAAAATGTTAGTATGCACGATAACTCGAGTAAACTGCGTCCGATTTAGATAATCTTTCGGGAATCGATAGTTATGGCTAATGCGCAGAGCCCAGTTAATTCGTCGATGTACGTCCTACGGTTTGTATCTTATTGTAATAAGTATAATAATACAATTAATTGATGTGTCACTGAGCGAGCGCTAAAATATTAGGTCATACGCGCTGCGGCGGTGCTTTTACACATAATACGTCATTCGCCACGCCCTAGAAGCCCGCGCGCGAGCGAGAAGCAACGCTACAATCGCTGGGCGACTAATATGACGCGAGCCTACTCATCTCATATGAGCGCCTAATATTGACGCGGGAAAATGACTAGCCACGTGTTAGATAGATAAAATTGATGATGGAGATAGATGAAGATTTTTTTGAAATTGGACGTAGTTTACTCGAGTTATCGTGCATAGTAACAAATCCTCGCAGGACTGTAAGAAGACTTGGCCCTCTCGGGCGGAGGAGGAGGGGGGAGAAGTAAATGTTTCAACTAGGTATAAAATGTTATATTCATAGTTAGATAAAGAGATGAATCTCATGACGTACCAAATGTTCTTCCGCTTTAATTGCTCTGAGAGAACAACCTCTCCAAAAAACTTTGTGTGGTTGATAGTGACCCGTTCGATGTGATGGATTGACCCCAGGTGACATGTACGTCATTATACGCGTCTCGTCATGGCCAACAACTTTTTTCTTTGCTATTTTCGCCGTTTATTCCGTTTGAAACTCTAAAAATGCAAAAAACTGATTTTATGGGGATATTTGTATGACACGTAACTGTGATCCCCCAACCGTAGGCCATACAAACCCCAAAATCAACAAGGCTCTGTACGTTAGCCATGACTATCGATTGGCGAAAGAAAATTTTAAAACAGATGTAGTTTATTCGAGTTACCCTTTTTGGGTGGGCCCAAGTAATATTATGTAATAAAGATAAACATCTGAATTCGCTCTAGTAAACATAGGTAATTTATGTTGTCCGAGATGTGACGGTTATGTGTACTCTTACAGGTGTACTTTTTATTTTTGGTTATTGTTTGTCATTACAGTAAATGTTTTATCGGTTTTATACTTAGAGTTCGTGCTTCTTTTAGTATTTCGTTTAATATTTAAATATGTATCTTTCGTATTTCCTAAATCTTATCCTGTTTGCTTTCTTGAGTGCTTATTGCCTTCAGTCCGTAAATCATTAACGGTACTATGGTCAAGTTAGTTATTCCGCTATCGATCTCCCCGTCTATCGCTTTCCTTGTTGTTGCTGCCCGTAATAATTATGCTGACTCTCGTCTTGTAACATTGCTATTGGATATGTATAGCATTTAAATATAATAATGTGATGTTATCACAAAATTGACCATAATTGAATGTTAACCACTCATAAAGTTAAACAAAAATAATGAATGGCCACTTCATAAAATCACACTACAATTTAAAACCATATTAACGATTTTTGTTATTGTATTTTCATTACACGGGGTGATGTTTTTCATTTTTCAATTATATCACTGGCCACATTTTGCGATGTGACTATCTTCCAATCCACTTTCTTGGTATTCATATCATTCCGTAGCTTTCTTGCAAAGTTACACCATATCAATGCATACAAATATTATTATCATTGATAGGTATATATCCTTTGATAGTTATATATCCTTTGCACTCTGTTCGACGCTGAACATGTTAACGTGCTCCCGACACAACTTGCCCCGCCTTCCCCTACCTAGCCTCCGCTTTTGTTAAAAATATATCTACGAGCCGCCCACTGTGCGCATCGCCTCCGTAGGAATGCCGTCCTCACGACAGAACGGGAACAATCGAACAAGATTCATTATCGAGTTTGTATTAAAAGACCGTCTGAACTGATTCACCACAAGAATCCGCCTCCGAATGACGAAAGTAAGCGGAAAGAATCGTGTCGGACAACGGTTGCCGTCGTATAATATTATTTAATTTCATTTAGATGGAATTCCTACATTCCACCTACGATTCCAGTTGCATTATAGCTTATATCAGCCGGTCTGGGCAGTTAGTTCTGCTATACGCTGAATGTCAGGCAAATTAATTGTTTCTTTTTATTAGTGACTTTCAATACAATCCAGAATGCTTAGTGGTTAATGGCTCCGTAAAGCTTAGGCCGCAAGGCCAGCTTGTTTTTGTGGCCGGGCCGACTGTTATTATTGTTTAGCTCTCATCCGGAAGTCTTCTCGAAGAGGTGAATTGTATGGAAGAATTCTCTCGGGCGAGCCCTGGGCATTGCAACCTACAAAACCAGTGTTGTATGTGGCGAACTACCGGAGAAGTGAAACAACCTAGTTCTAAAATAGAGGAGATGTTGATGATGGAGAGTAAAGGACACTACGGGCTATAATTGCTCACAATAGGCAGATACTAGTTCAAATGACTTCGAGCTGTGGTCGGTATAGTGGAAGGAGTAGTCTTTCCAGAACTGGTAAGCATGAGCGAGCCAGCCCTCTGCTTTTTGAGGAAGGTCTCTGCTGGGCAGTGGCGTAACTAGATCAGTAAATTGTCACGTTTCCAATTATTTGAGACTCATCTCAGGATGAAAAGACGACAACGAGCGTTGTAACGTCATGGGATAGCGGGTTCGCCCGCAGCATCGACAATCTTAATTATCCAGCATACTTCAACATACAAAGTTAATGGCTAATCTTGAATTTTTGTATACTTTTAAATACTGGCCATATACATCGACTTATAGCCAATAAATAAAAATAAAAATGAAAAAAAACATTCATTAGTGTTTTTGTTAACGTTGAACATACACGGTACCAACATGAGCCATTTTACTTTTTTAGAAAATTAGAGCATCGCGCTGTTATTAAATTCTTAACCAAACAAGGTTAAAGCCAAAAATGCATTAAAGAGGAAATGGATGCTGTTTACGGGGAATCTGTCCCTTCGTTATCTACTATACAAAAGTGGTCGAGTGAATTTAGACGTGGGAGGCAGAACATCGAAGGCGACCCCGCCCTTTCGAAGCGTCTTCACAGGAAATTGTTGAAAAAGTGGAGAAAATTATATTGGCCTTTCTACTGGTACCTTACACAAAATCATTCATGACCAACTTCATATGTCAAAATTGACCGCGAAATGGTTGCCGCGAATGCTGACGCCGCATCAGAAACAAGCGCGCGTGGAATGCTGTTCACAGTTTTTGAAACTTTGGGGAAACAATCCAGACGCAGTCATCGAAAGAATTGTTACTGAAGATAAAATGTGGTTTCATAATTGTGACCATGAGAGCAGGAAAGAGTTGATGCAGTGGCATATTAGAGAATCAGCTCATCCCAAGAAATTTAAGGTCGTTCCTTCAGCTGGGAAGGTCATGGCCACCATCTTTTGGAATTATCTGGGGATATTGCTAATATACTATACGAATAAAGGTGTCACAGCGTACTATGCCAATATTATATGGTAATAAAGAGCAGCCATTAAAGAAAAAAGGAGGAAAAAATTGGTAAAAGGTGTGCTGCTTTTGCATCATCATAATGCTTCAGTTCACACTGCTCAGATTGCAAAGGCTACCGCGCGCGACTGCGGGTTCGAAACCATGGACCACCCCATTGTACAGTCGAGACCTGGCCCCCAGTGACTACTTTTTATTCTCGAACCTAAAAATAGATCTCCCAAGAGATTTGGTATGCTGACAATGATGCACTGAATGCGGCTGTGATCGAACCAACCAAAGTGAAAACTACTTTTATACGGGCTTAAAAATATATAATTGACAGATCTAATAAATGTATTGAGAAAAGAGGAGACGACATTGAAAAATAATAAAAAAAATACATCTGCATATCTTTTTTTATATCTTTTTGTTTTATTTTGTATGTTTATATAACCTATACCGAGAATTTATTGAACTCCCCTCGTACTGGGAAAGTTTTGCAATACAGCCTTGTTTATTTAGTTTTTTATTACTTTATTATTTAATTTTTTGATACACCTCTGCATTCTCCGAAACCAATCTTTAAGCCAGATCTCCCAAGTTTTACTAAGAAGTAAAGTACACTCGTTGTCTCAAGCTCGCAGAAGGTCTCCATCACTGGAAAACCGCCTCTCTTTTACCTTCATTTTCACATGCAGGAACTGTGCAAAATCGCGGGTTGCAAGGTCTGGACTGTAGGGAGGGTGCTCGAAAAGTTTCAGTCCTGTCGTGTGTAACAGATTCCTTTTTTGTGCTGTGCACATCTGTTTTTACGTTTTTCCCATGTTGTTCTTGATTTTTTTGGTGATTTTCATCTATCAAAACATCGTTTTCGTAATTCATAATTGCAAATGTCATTTTTGACAAGTAAATCAGTTTTACCAACCGGTTATAACAAAAAATGGATAAATATAAAACTAAAATTGAACAACAAAAAAAATCCATCATAAATCTTTACGATTTTCTCGAGATATGTCCTTAGTTACAAATTTGATTTTTTTGGTTGCCTGCCTATAATGTTTACCTAGCCATTTCTGCCGGCTGCCATACTTTTTCGACCATGGCAGGATTAGAAGAGTTCTTGGACCTGGTAGTCACGCAAGTGAAAATTAATTATTACCGTAAATTTCTCTACATTGTGAAACTAAATTTAAAAACATCATAATCATGGCTTCACCGGATCTCGTTTATTATGCCGCGTCCCATCTGCTAAAAACAGAACTGGATTATAAGTTCACCATCAAGGATGTCACATCTACTCATGTAGAAGTAATGAGGAAACAGTTTGTTTCCCTCCTCAAATAATTTCCTGCCGATTCAATTTTGACTACCGATTTAAACCTAGACGGGGAACGAAGGAATGTTCTATGCGACTGTCCTGCTTGCAGGAATTAGTGGAAGAATTTATAGAGGCAAAAAATTAATGATTATTTAATAGGATTAGTACAAAAACAACTCATCTTTTTCATCGACTGGCCAGAATACATCCGACTTATTTGGAAACAACAAAAGCGGTTGAGACTTCCAGAGGGGAAGGCTATCGTTGCTATGTTACAATCTCATTTGGAGATTGGTCGTGCACCGAGCCCTAACATAGAACCGACTTTAAAAGCTGTAGAATTTCCGCCATACTTTTCTGGAAATCCTTTAGGGGTGATATCTGCTTTGTCGGAAAATCTGGTAGTTCCGGTCTCTGACTAAATTTGATCATGTGCTTAAACAATTGAATTTAGGCTTTGTATACGATGGCAAATCATACGTTGTAGAATTCCTGGAAACGTTAGAGGAAAATCGTTTTTCGCGGAATATTTCAGATGCGAGACTTCTGAAATCTGTTTGTGAACTTTTTAGCCACCATGCCCTTAGCTGGTATCGAGCGAGGGCCTCCAAGTTGCTAAGTTGGAATCAACTAGCGAACGTACTACGTTCAAACTTTGCTAGTTTACATTATGATAGGGATTTGTGGACATTTGTATGTGGACACTGTCGAAACCTTTGTCGGAAGTAGAACAGTTAGAAATTATTCGTTCTAACCTTATGCTGGTTTACCATGTTACCGATTACGTCTTTCGACGAATTGCTCAGTTTAGGGAAACGAGTGGAGAATATGCAACAGTCCATTAATTCATATAATGCAGCGGTACAGTCCCAAAATAAGGCAAAGTCTTTGTCGTAAAAAGCGGTACATGCTGTTGATGAAGTTTCTGCCTCCTTTTCGACGAATGAGGTCCAAATTGTGAAAGGGATGAAAGAATTTAGGGTTTCGTCTAATGTTCCTTCGAATCGTGGTAAGTTTTCACATGGCGGTGCTAGTGGTAATTTTTCCTGTGGCGTTTCTAATCGTGGTTTTATTAGTGCTGGTTACAACCGTGGAGGTTTCTTCCACGGTATAACTCGTGTAATGCTAGTTATTCTCGGGGAGCCCACAGTAATTCGCGTGGCTCTCACCATGGCCATTCACAATACTATTATAGATGTGGAAAATTTAACTATACAGTGGCTCTTGTCCTGATCGTTCGGGTGAAAATAAATCAAATACTTTACAGCCTGCGATTTCAAAAAACTCTCCAGGCCGGGCAGAATAGAGGCCTTTCTGCATTCTGCCTCAATACTATTTGCAAATGAGAAAGATAACCGTCGTCCTTTTTTGGATGTTTCGTTAGGTGATATAGCTGTTTGCGGGTCTACTCGACACGGGTTCGAGTGTGACAATTCTGGGTGCCGATTCAGATAAATATTTAATTGATATCGGTTATACTCTTCATAAGTCTCCGTCGGTAAGCACAGCTAGTTAATTTAGCTATGACAAAAGATAATCATTGCCGTAAAACGTATAAAAATAGTTTTGCTATATGTAAGTATGTCAGAATAAAACCACTAAACTGAGAAATAAATTATTTCTGGCAGGTTGAACCAAAATCAATACCGATTTTCGTACAACTTCACATTTGTACGCGTTACAATTTGCAGAAAGGGGCGGCTGGTAATAAACGGCCTAGGGCGGTAAAGGCTGCTAGTCCGTCTCTGGTTGTGGCAGCCACAAAATCGTGTGGTTGCGTTTTTTTAACAACAAACTGGGGCAGAAGGAAAACCCAAGGGTTTGTCAAACTTCGGCCCATATGATTATTTTCTTGTATGTATGTATAATATATTAAGATGTTCAGGGTAGTTTAAAATAACTACTATTAAATAAAATATTACGCAATAAAATAAAAATCTGAATTCACTCTAGTAAATATATAATGTAGATAATTTATATTGTCGGAGAAGTGAGGGTGTGTATGTTATATCTATGTATATTATCTGTATATTATGTGTGTATAAATGGGTTGTTATTTTTGAAATGTCATGAGGATACATTCAGTTTCAGTCTCCTTTGCTAATCAACCACTGAATGAGGCATTTTTTAAGAATCACCTGTCAGTCCTGAAATGTTGAAGTGATTTCCTAAAATATTCATTAAACATCTCGGAGCTAGGTAATAATAATGCTGTTGTCCAAACGATGTAGACCTCCTGGGCACTATATCGTGTGGTACCTGCGCCGATCTTGTGTTCTTAAGGATACACAGGAACTCTGGTACATAGAGATTAATTAATACGATATGGTTCCACATAAAAAAATACATATTCGTTCATTTAATATGTCTATTACACACGTTCCTTGCACTGGAATCCATTTGTCCAGATATATTACACATCCTATTTTGACAGTTGAATAGTCCTGCCAGCTGAGACATGGTCAAAAAGCACATACCGTCTTAAAAGAAACAAAGAAAAGTAAACATAGAATATAGGCTTATTGTAACTAATCATAAGAATAAAAATAGTGAAAACTATAAGTGGGGTTTAATTTAATTATCTAGATCATCATAAATAATTACAACAATTTAGCGATTGAGCGCCATCTGGATAGCCAACTCCGAACTATTTGACCGTACGGAATCGATATTAGAAATTTAGCGTAAAAAAGATAAGAGTGACATTTAAAATTTCAAAAAAGGCTGATATCATTATTTGACAACAACAGAAGACATAAATAAATAGTACGATTACTAATTAAACTTTATAGAGTGGGTTAGTTTTGGATCGGTCTAAGGAAGATTTTTGACTAATCCCATAACAGACTTGGTTTCCAGAGACGCCAAATGACTTGTCTTCGATTCCTCATCCTAGACTGGGAAAGTAAAATTTAGGAGTTGACGGTGACTTATTGTGACTTTGAATATTGTTGAATGTATCTGTCGTTTAATCTGTACTACTACTACTAATAAGTGCACCGGTGCGAGCATCATCATCCGGGACTATGGTGATCTTGTGCCATAAGAAAAACTGCCTTCTTTGTTCGAACACTCTTCAGATCAACGAAACGAAGGGACCGCATAGCTGCGGTAAATCCGTTTTAAATTCAACTAAATCGAAATATGTTTCAAAACTAACTAATTATTCTACATTTTGTTTCAGGATCTTTAATTTTTTTTCTCCCGAATTGGAGAGAGTATTTTTCAAGGAACATTAAAATTCAAATATTCAGAATCGTTGAAACAGATCGTTGACTGTAGCCAAACGGAAAATACATAATCGTCGGAACATTTTGAAATAACAATTCAACATCGTTAACCTAACGAGGCGGCCTTCTGGCATCGTGAACGAATAACCTGGTTATTGGACAAGTCACAACCTGGAAATTATATTATTCGTCGTATTTAGATTAGTTGTAAAGTATGTTTTTTCTTTTACTTCATTTAATTCCCGTTTTAGTTTGAGATTTGGAGTTTTAACTGCTCGCATGTAATATTCTACGGCACACAATGAACATACAATAATTTTGTAAACGACAGATCTTTGTTAATCTTTAGAAAAGTAGAGATATTCGTTTTTTTATGCGAAACGGCTCTTATTAACACTTTATTACGATCCAAACCAATAAAATGATATCTATTTTAAAAATAACGTGTTTTATTTGATAGATGCAGATTGCCAGGAGTGAATGCCGATAAATATCAAAACTGTAATTTCATGAATTTTTGCTTTTAATGGATTTATGTAATCTTCTTCCCTAGATTTCTCTCGTCTCAATATATATTTTCGTTTCTTGAAGTTAAATGAAAAGACAGAAACTCTTGCTTGTCATGAATACAATGCTATTTAGACAAACCAAGGACGACATTATATTTATACGACTGTCTCCTATCTTAGGCGTCGTATACTCTTGGTGAACGTTCGAGAAGAATGGCATTAGTCAAAATAATGTGATATCTAGACCATATTTACTATTGTTCAAAACTATATAAATTAGCATAAAAACATAAAGCTGATATGATATAAAACTAGGCGACAGTTTACTTTAATTTCATAGCACCGATGTAATATTTTGGCAACAAATCTTTTTCCGCAATTGTTTTGTAGTAGAAGTAAAATCTTGGAAATCACCCAAGCACACCCCTGCCTATCAACAGGCAAACGTCACAAAAGTCAGCGCCTGGAAAAATGCGCTGACAAATGAATCGGTTAGTGGAAGGCTTAAAAGCAACAGTGACGGAAAAAGCGTACGCTGAAATTGACGAAATGAGACATCTATATTTTGCATATCAACGCGCTTTCAAACAGATCGCAACAAAAAAGAAATGGATAAATCGAAAACGCAATCACTTTGACTATAGGGGTGAAAACATTGCTTATTGAGGCGCGGCAGTCAATGCGAGTCTGAAAACCTGACAGAGACTCCGCGCACAGCGGAAGTAAGATGATTGGCGACATCAACTCAACTTGGAAACGTGCTACAGAATTCAAGAAATTCATCGCGTATAAATTACATCACGAAGGGATGGGCGAACAAACCATGCGTGCGGGCTCCGCCGATATAAATTAACGACTATGGCAGTTTAGATATCAATGCTACGGGCACACCAGCCACCCCGGAATGTGATAACGAAATTTATCGTCTTGTCACCACGAGATAAGTCCAAGGATATTTGCATTACACGTACTAGCTCCGCGACATGCCAGTCAGATTCCAACGCCTTAATACCGAGGCACTAGGCAAAGTCACCCACCGGGCCCGCCTCACTCCCTGACTACCAGATTTGGTCTGATTACTCCATCCTCCCGTTTGGTCACGGGTTCGAGGTCGCTTGCGCGGCTTCTACCTGATGTAAGCGTCAATTCATACCGAATTTGTCGCGGATCCGAGGTATCGTTGCTCATCAAGATTACTGCTATCGGCTGACCAACGCATCGTTTCTAACGATAGAAGACATCAGGTCAACATCTACTCTCGCTGTCGTGTAAGCAACGTTTATAAGCTCCCCCAGGTCTTTTCCGATTGAGCAGCATGGCTAGTAAACCGACCAGTGCATCAACCGCCCAGGTCCGCCCGAGGTTTTCCCCCTGATCCGCACTTCGGCTTCTCCAGGTTAAGTCCCTCTTCGGGAAAGCTCCCAGATAGGAGCTGAACCTTGAGTTGAATCGACGAAATTTGATATATATATATATATATATATAGATATGCAATCGTCTGGTCCAAGCTGCACGTAACCGTTAGGAACTCAAACGATTGGGGCAGGCGGCGCTCGCCGTCAGCCACCTAAAACGATGCGATTGAAGCGGACCATACAAAAATTGGCGTGGAACTAAAAGTCTATCACCAAAGCCAGGACGTCGGGAAGTATTGTCATAAGCGGCGCGACGCTTTGTGATGCTCGTGACGTGAGAGCGAGTTGGAAGAGTTTGGGATGGGGTGAGGACACGATCTACTCGCGTCGCAACATGTAAGTAAGTACAAATGAAGCTGCCATGGAATTCATCGACCAGAGTCAGGCCCATCATAATACTATTGTTACACTTTTGGGGGGTGAGCGGTGGACTCTGGACTAATGTCCGACTGTGGTAAGTTTAGGACAGCTGTATTTCCACATGTGAGCGTTAACCTTACCACTCATTCACTCCCCCTTCGAAGCCATAGTATTTGAGATGCGAAAATAGCGGTTTTAGATATTTTTTATATGAATAAGTTAATTATTTTCCGGAGAGACTAAGATTCTTAAATAGGCGAAATAGGCCACGAGCGCCTACTTCCACCCCGTGAAGGTGAACAGTGAAACCATTCCGAGTAACGGCATTTGCGAGATCATGGTATTTATTTAATTTGTATTCGTGGTCTTTTAAGATATCTGATTCCCATGGTACAGTTAATTCTGCAATAAGGGCCATCTTTCGAGATAGGGAGTAAAGAGTTATATCTGGATGTGCTTTGCATCCGAGACTTTCTGGGAAATGATATTGTCTAGAGACCGAATCAACCTCCAGACTCCAATCTGAAGCCTTCTCTGTTATCAAAAATGGTTTTGCAGCAGAATGTTTTTTTACCTTTAGAGCCATCCCGCACAAACTTTATTGGTAGTTTGGAGGGTACTGTAAGAACCTTGTTGGCACGAGCTACTGAGAGGCTAAATACCTCGCGAATAACAGCAAGGACTTTGTCATCATTGTAAGTATGCCGCCCTTGATGTAAAGCCGCATTGCAGCCAGCCAAAATATGTCTCGCCGTGCAAGGGGTATTGACAAAGAGGACATGAACTATCCTCTGAATAGCTTCAACGAGCGAGGTTACTGGGGTCGGGAAATGGACACAGCATCGCTGGTGTCCAGTCATATAACATTATATCCCAGTGCATTGGAGGGGGAATGTCCAGTCTTTTTGGAATAGAAGGCCAATAGCATGAGCCATACTATTGCTGTCGTAATCTTTTCGCAGGAGGAACTTTTTTAGGTCCATATCGCTCATGGTTTTACTGCCATACCCCAGACCTATTCCATTCTGGCAGATTCCCGCAAGAAACTTTTTGTGGAAGTCTACGCGGGCCTGTAGATAATTTGAATCACTACGGCCAAGTTACATTATTCTATGCGAAATGTAAAAAGATTAAACTATTCTTATCCAAACTGGCAACTGTACAACAACAATAACTATGGTATTATCAAAAGATAACAAGCTTACAATAATTTAATCGCGGGTTTCTAAACACGATGATGCATTGACACAGTAAGGATATCAGCGACGGGCAACCACAAAAAGTCTATTTCCAACATGATGACATTTATTGCTTGATACTAATTGTTCTACCATTTGTTAGAAGTAAGCCCAAACCTAGATTTTCATGAAAATCTAAATATTTGGGTAAATGTTTTTTACGTTTTTGTTATGGCCACCATCTTTTAAAATGGTCACACCGCCTTACACGCTGTGGCCGTGGGCCTTGCAGGCAGACGTCTATTAATATTTTATTTTGCTCCGCAATCTTAGTCGGCATTTTGCAATTCCCTATCTCACTCATCGGTATTTTAAACTGACCAACTAGAGCATAGAAAAGTGATTCAAACAATTTTAACATGGATTTAGCAATCAGTGGAATACAGACCAAAGCTTGATACGAGGAATTAGACACAAAGGATGAGTATGAGGAAATGTTGCAAATTTAGGCATAGGAATAATTATTAGATAGTGTAAACATGCTGCTGAAATGGTAAGAATCAATGATCACATAGACTTAGACGTGAATTAAAACATTTGTTATTTACCTAATTAGCTAATCGAACTATTTTCATTGAAATTCCATTTCATTGAAAACAATCGAACTATTTT
>JAOPUG010000090.1:1405728-1418430 GCA_027564375.1 Micropterix facetella | reverse complement strand
ATTGTAGTTACGGTAGACCTATTGAATTGTATGTATAATTATTATGACTTGTGACTTGTTTTATCAATAAAGATATCTATTCATCTATTTATAGATTCTATTCGGTGCTCAATTTCTGAATCTTCACGGCTTGCGTCTATAAATAGTATTGCCCTTCGCGATTACACTGAATTCATTTCGATTGTTGTTCATTATTACCTAGGCAAAATATATTTTAGGCTATTTATACTGTTTGAAATGTATACACGAGTTCAATGTAACTTGTTTTATCAATAAAGATATATATCTATCTATAGATCTATTAGATGCTCAATTTCTGAAGCTTCACGGCTTGTGTCTACAATAGTATTGCGCTTCGCACGTACCCCGAATTCATTCCCATTGTTGTTCATTGTTATCGAGGCAAACGAATTTTAGGGTGTTCATATTGTTTGTAACGTATACACGTGTTCACGCGCACCTAGATCCCGTGCATGAGTGCGAGTGTGCGTGTGTGTGCGGTTTCGTTTTCAAACACGGTCGTCCTATTTCCCACGACATAACCTTATTACTTTTGGGCGAAGAGACCGTGGGAAAAATGACAAACGATACGGAGAAAATGTGTAATTTGATGTCTCACCATATCTAACCCTTTATTATATTATTATATCTTCGTTTGAAACTAGTGCTTGTTTGTCAAAATGAAATACTGATTCGATTGTAAGTATGTATAGCATCTTTCCAACTCGAATTTTTAAATGTATTTTTCCGTTACGTTAACGACATTGGTAGATTGGTTATACCTACATGTATTTGGATTTAAGACTATTGTCGGGCGAGCCCGTCATCCAGAGGCGTTTCAACGAATATTGTAGTTATATCGCCCGAAGATGAAACGTACATATTTTGGACATAACATATCCACAATCCAACTATCCACAGTCCTCGCCCGTCACTCCTTACGGCAAGGCATTGGGAAGTGCCACCCAGCGGACATTTCTGACCCCCTGACTACCAGATTAGTTCGGATTTCTCCGTCCACCCGTCTGGTCCCAGGCTCGAAGTCGCTTGCCTGCTGTAATAACGCGGCATTCCGAAAATCGAAAATATCGCGGACCCGTAGCGTCTTTTACTCGGGAGAGCACGATATTCCCGTCTCGTACTTCAGCCGTCCAATTTCGCCCGAGGTTTCATCCCCAGCCGGGCGAATCCGTCACCCTGAATCCAGCGTTGCCTCATCCCGCGAGAGTCCAACTCCTTAACACGAGCCACGGGCAATTTTCAAACCCAGTGGGTTATCCTCGTGCCCTCGCTCCTAAATTTAGACGGATTTTTCCATCCACCAGTTTGGTTCTAGGCTCGAAGTCGCTTTCGCAACCTCTACCTGGCGTGATAACGCGGCATTCCTCACTCGGAAATATCGCGGACCCGTTGCGTTCTTCACTCAGAGATGATCACCCGATCTCGGGTGGCCTACAGGTCGTTTCAAAGGGTAGGCGATGTCAGATTGACACCTACCCCCGCGCCTTAAGAAGCATTACGCAACTAGACTACCCCGACTATTCGCCAGTTGAGCAACGCCGGTAAACCGACAAATACATCAACCGTCCAGGGCCGCCCGAGGTGTTACCCCCAGGTCTGACCGCAAAGCGGGTTTCACCGCATTAGTCCCTCTTCGGGGAGACTGCCGAATGGGAGCTGAGCCGTGAGTCTGGCCGACCGGGTCAAGATGGTCATATGGCCCGAGGTGCACATGCCCCATCAGGTCCCATCCACCGCACATTTATGGATTTTAAGACCATTGCTCGGGCGATCACCCCGGAGTGTTTCAACCAACTTTATCGCTATATCACCCCAGAGTGAAACACAGAGTCTTGGATGGACATATACAAATCCACGTACCAAGCTCCACCACGACCCGCGAGAAGCCAACTCCAAACCACGAAGGAATGGGAATGTTCACACTCAGTCGGCTCTCCTCGTGCCCTCGCTCCCAAATTTAGACGGATTTCTCCATCCTGCCTGTTTGTTAACGGCCCGAAGTCGCTTGCGCAACCTCTACCTATCGTGATAACGCGACATTCTGTGACTCGGAAATATTCGGAGTTATAAATTGAAATGAATCTAAACATTAGTAAAAAAATATTATTTCTATTCAAAGGTCATAATTGGATAATTATAAGATCATAATATTGGACTTTGGTGATTGGTTGCAGTGTCACCTTCGCTTTTAGTACTGAACAATTGATTTTTCGTACAATTCACTTCAAAAAGAGTTCATACAGTGAATGATCGAAATAAACTGATATTAAATCTAGCTTTATTATTTCACCAGCCCGTTATATGAACGGGCTCGTTTTCTAGTTCTCTATATTCCTATTAGGAGATTTCTTCGCCAGGTGCGTCGATTCCAAATAAAACCAATTATATTGTGTTAACTATACAAACTCTACAAAAATAAGTTAATATGTTTTTACTGGAAATCTTGGTAATTGATAAAAAAATTAAACACCAATATAGATAATTATTTCTTCTTTAATAAATGCTATGGTTCATTATGTCTTATTGCAGAGGAGATTGTCTAGAGGAGACTCTAGACTCTAGAGCAGCGGTTCCCAACTTTGGGTAATTACCCCCAAAGGTGTAAATTAGGATTTTCTGGTGGGTAAAGATAAGTACAAGGATTGGATCGTTGTTCAGTCACAAAACAAAATTATTAACAAAATCATCTGTTGAGCTGGGGTTGAGGAAGTATCGATGCTCCCAGAACAACAATGGTGCCCGACGCAAGAAATGAAAAATGCATATTCACAGATCAAATAAATCTCCACTTGTCATCATTTTTAGATCACTGAGATTTTCTGAGATCTGAGATCACTGAGATCACTAGGTCAGTACATTTTACCAGCAAATATTTTCCTGAGTTGGAAAATCGGCAAGTAAATGCTCTAAGACTCTTTTCAGTGGCCGAAGGAATATTTCCTGATACCGAAATTGAAATCAATGCACTCTTGGACTTCGCGAAGACAACACACTGAAAATAGAGTTCGAAAACACACAACTGGAAAAAGCCTTAAAAAATACTGATCCCATTCGCCACAATCCACAAAAGTGGATTTTCGACAATGGTGGCAATGAAAACAAAAGCAAGGAACTGATTGAATTCGGAGCACGACTTACGATGTGCATTGACCGAAACTGCACGAAATATTAAACAAATTGTTTGAACTAATTAATATCAACTGTCTCATTGACTACTTCTTGATTTAATACCACATTGCTGAAAAACATGTGTTTTTTGTTTGTTTGAATAATTAAAATTATGTTAAAATATTACGTATTTTTCGTAATTTAAAAAAATGTAATAGGTAGATCATTTTTTTAGACTAAACCTTTTTGGGGGTATTTGCTAATATCTAACTTGCTTTATGGGTAATAGACTCAAATGTTGGGAACCGACCGGAAGCCTCAAATGTTGGCCTCTAGAGTATACTGGAAAACGAATATTTTAGAAAAACTGACTTTTTCCGCCATTTTTCCAAAGGAAATAATTTGCCTTTATTTATAATCGCCAACTCAAAAAGTTTTTTTTTAATGTTCCTTATCCCTTCCTGGTTATTCCGAACCGTTTCTGCTGTAGTTTGAATCTTATACCGAAGGTACCTACTATTCATTTAATTATTTTTTTTCTGTACACAATCTCTTTGTAGTAGTCTTTCTAAGGTCTTCTGCAAGACGTCTCGTCTGAGCCAAAGAACAGAATTTGTCTGCAACACGATGTACACCGACACCTTATGCCTGCAACTTAAGAGACCATCTCAGTGATCTAAACATGGTAGTTCACTGGCCAGCCCACTTGCCACGCCTCAACTCCCGGGACTATTGGGAGTACGAGGCTACTACAAATCAGTTGTGTACAGCAACAAAAAATATTCAGAACAGCCATCCAGCGATGCGGAACAAAAAAATAAACTTTTTGAGAAAGTGTCTCTTATGAATAAGGGCCGCCGGACTACAGTTCAAATAAATGCTTATAACAGTTTATATCATTTTGTTTTTGAAAATCCCCTTTATAATAAAAATAATAAAAGTATCCATGTATTGGTCAACGACCATTAATTTGTACTTTGTCGGAATATCAGTTGGTAGATATTTTTAAAATTTTGGTTCACTAATCTGCTGTAGGTACCTATATTGTTTAAAACGTATTAATATTTTGAAAGCTAGATTTTATTTCTGTTGAAAAAAAAAACACAAAATACATGTATTGTGATATGGAAACAAAGTTCACGAATAATTTACTAATAAGATACATAATTATATGTAGAATGGACAGCACTTATGGGACCGGTGAACAAGTAGTTCTTCGTACAAAACGCCAATACAAATTACTCACTAATTTTAAATCGCAGTTCATGAAACATAGCACGGCGTTATATCATAGAACCGTACAGGGTGCGGATAGTGTTGATTTTTGAAACAAAGTTAGTATGATTTTAAGATTTTCATAAACATCTAATCTAAAGTAGGGCAGTAACAGTATTTTTTTAATATTTGATTGCATTGTACGGCAGTTTCTGTTGAAAAATATTATAATAGCAAATACTAAGGTGTAAAAAAAATTGCTGCAAAATTGTTTTTTGTAATTTTCTTGATTAGTCTCATGTAGAGGAGAATCACCTCTCTCTGGGCGGGTACTCGCTAATAAGAACTAACCCTGGCGGCTGAGAATGACAGATGAGCCATCAATTCAAATAGTGCGTGTCAGGTTGAGCGAGGGCATCGCTCTTCTAAACTGTAATTGCGTAGGTTTTAGAACTGACTTTACTGACAAAGACCATTAAATTATACATTTGTATACACATGCGCTATTTTTAATGGGGCGCATCTGCTAATACTGGGTGGCTCCAAACGAAGTTGACCACCATTTTTTCGAATAATTTTATTAGAATAGGATATAGCTTTCAATGTAATATCGTACTAATATTATAAATGTAAATGTCTGGATGTGTGTATGTTTGTGACTAAATCACGCATAAACGGCTGAATGGATTTGGATGAATTGTGGCACAAAGATAGAATATCTTTTGACTTAAAACACAGGCTATATATTATTAGGATATTTTAAAATATTTTTCATTGAAAATGCACGATTACATTCGTCACATATAAACTTCTTCAATTTCTCGAGAAAAAAGAGAGTTATTTCGAAAAGATTTCAAACAAAAGACGAATTTACATTTCTGTTCTACATTTAAACTCAGAGATATTAGAATTGAAGAGACCAGTGCCTGACGTTCAACTTTATATAGCACCTCAGTTCTGAATTATGCCAATAGATGCGGCTGTTTTAATGTTACAACACGCTGTAGTTTGCTTAGTCGAAGTTACCTTATCGGGTTACCTTTCATCATATATATTGTACATCTTTTTCTAATTTAAATTCGTTTAATACTACGATTTGGCTATTCATACGGACTTTGATATGTTTTGAAATTTGGATGTAAATGATCGTGATTAGGTGATTATAGTGATTAGTGTATATAGTAAAGAGTATGTGCAGATATCGTAATTAGTATATTGTCGTTTGGTTTAAAATATGCCGGGGAAACGCAAATCTAATTTGTCACGAAATTCAAAAAGAGCACGAGCTATTAGTCAAGACACTTCTGCTCAAGCGGTGCTGAGGAGGATTGAGCAGGCTAGGCGTCAATCGGCTCTCCGAGCAGCTGATACGCAGGAGCAGGCAGACGATCGACGTCAACGATTCGCTGGTTATATTGCGACACAGCGGGCTGCTGAGATGACGGAATAATCGCGGGCAACCGAAACTCCGGAACAGGCGGACGGTCGACGTCAACAACACGTTGATTATCTGGCGTCCCAACAGGCAGCGGATACTGTGGTGAAAACTGAACCTCGCAATGCGCTATTGCAGAAAGGGTGGCATAGCGACGGCAAACTTTTACTAGAAATACATATGGTGTCTTTAAACACGCTTCTTTTGAACTCCCGGTTTTTAACAAAACTACACCCGGGCAGCGCCGGGTAATGTCCTATAGTAAATAATAAAAGTGGAACTCTTTCTTCGCAATAAAGCTGATTAGTAATCAAAATACACTCCTTTGGTTTTGATGCACAAACGTTTAACGAAATTCCATTCGACGCATTATTCCGTATTTCCTCCATGGTTATTTTATCCCATTCCCGGGTAAATTCTAGGCCCTTGCCTCTGTAATTGAGCATACACCATTGTCGGTGGGATTCAGATTTGACGAGTAGGGTGGCCATTCTTGAAAGCTAATGAAATCAGGAAAATTGTCTTTGCACCAATGTTGAACACTTAAGGCTCTGTGGGCTGGCGCAGTTTTGTGTAAATGTCCATAGGTGCTTTCCAAAATGCTCTTGGCTCCAAGGTACAACCACAGCTTCGAGAATGTCTCGTCGGTATACTTCTTGATTTATTTTGACACCATTTTCAACAAAAAACAATGGGAGTTGTGCCTGTAACGTTTTAGCAATGGAACTTCACAGATTTTGGACGATTAGGGACCCATATTCCATAATTTTGGTGTTTATAGCATTGTTTAATCGAAGAAAAATCGTTTGTAAATACGATATTGTTTCAATTTTCAGCAATGGCGCGTTGTTTATAGAAAACGACATCTTTAGAACTGAACTCTGTTATCCTTCTATTTCGTTTTTTTTCAGTTTGCATCTGTCAAATTGTAGTTAGATTTAACAATGCGTTGCACCGTAGAGCGACTGATCAGCAGATCTTGAGCCAATTTTCTCACCTTGGTTTGTGTGTTGCGATCCGGCCTTCTTTTAATGTTGCGTGTGTTCCTTTACATCCTAATATTCCTTTTTCTTCTTCTCCCGGGACGGTCTCCGACGGTTGTGTCGTTTAGTTAGTAGACGAAGAAATGTGAACTTATCACACTGCCTATTTTCAGCCTCATTTAAAGCTTTTATTTCTCCTAGTTAAGAAGACATAACGAAAATCATTAATTTAGTTTTGATCACACAAATAATTTGCCGCCACATAAAGAAAAAGAAACGTCAAGACAATAATAATGAAAAAAGAAACCTCAACGCAACGCGTTACTTTGTTGTTTTTTTTTCGTTGTACTTTTGTCAACGTTATTTTGGACCACGGTGTAATATGCCGATGCGAACGTCAATGACAGGGCGGGATCACGCGATGGATCGCTTCAAAAAATAGATATCTCTGTCATTTTGCCATACATTCAAAACTGTGTTTAATTAAGGCCTATTGCCAGGCAAAAAGCACTTCCCATAAATGTGATAGCATTTTGCTATAGAATATATATTATAAGGAATAGGTACACCCAAGGTACTAGCGGGAATTCAAGGACAAAATTCAGTAAAAATACTCAAAAAAAAGGGTTTTCATATGAGGATTATAATAATCGCTATAGAATATAGAATGAAAAATCATTAGTTAATCTCAGAGTCAGAGTTGAATATCGTTCTAATCAAATTGGAGACTTTTCGAAGTTTAATAGTTTTTCACAAAAAATTGGTTTTTCCCGTGTTTTTATATTTTCCCGATTTTTGTTCTGGATTTTACTGATTATTGAATTTTGACATATTTCCAACAACTTTAGAGAATTCTACAACTTAACGACATACAAATTAACACGGTGATATGTTATTTAAAAAATCGTAATCTAGAAATTTTATAATAATTCTGTGGGCCTGATTGCGTTACTTCGTGGACTAATATCGGAAATTAATTTAAGCGAACGAGACAGAGCAGTACGGTAGAGTGGAATATGGAATGAACAACCGTCGATTTTCCCGCACTAAAACTACCTGCCGAACATATAACCATCCGAATAAATTTGAATACATTTGGTGCGGTCTCAGTTATAGCTGCTTTATTTTCGGTGGGTAGTTTTAATGCGGACAAGTAACAACCGTTTATATCACATTCCGGCTCTAACGTATTGCCCTGTCCCATTCACATGAACTAATTTCCGATTTTAGTTCACGAAAAAACGCAATTGAGCCCTGTATAGACCTCGATCTTGAGACGCAGAAAGTGTAGAATGCTTCCTGTCCATTCTGGATCTGTATATTGATTTCCAGCTGATCCATTCGATCGTCTTCAAAGATTCGCCTGACTGACAGAGAATCTTTCTCCTCTCTTTGCCAAGTCAAGCAAAGATACCGCAGGGGTCCATTCCAGTCCCTGCCTTATTTTTATATATGTTTACATCGTTTCAAATATATACTTTATGTGTATTTCTTACATATATACATCGAATATACGCAAAGACCAAGAAATCTTCACATTGCTTGACATTGTAATTATATATATTTGTTTAGTTTAGTTTATTTGATATACATTATAGCGATTCCTCAACTTGCGTTAGTGTCTCACCAAAAAATATAAGTTTACTTTCAAACTAGTTGCAAAAGGGACACGGACGCGGCGGTGTGCCCTGAACGTGGCACAGGTGCTGGATAACTTTTGTTTTTGGCGTTTTGGAAATTAGCAAGAGAAATTATATATTAATTCATTGTCTGTAGTTTTGTGGATATTTGCTTTGACTATTGACTTTATTTTGAATTACATTTAGACCAAAATATCTTCTGTACTCATCTAGATATCACACATTATTCTGTCTAATTATAGTTATTTTAATTGAGAATTATCGTTGTTAAATCTTTACAATGTCTCAATGTCTTCCATATCAGTGCCATTTATACGTCAAAGAGAATCTGGTGAATTGCAGTTTCAATCCACTCAACACATCCAAAAATATGCGGCATCAAAATAATGTCATATTGCCAAAAGTACCCTTGACAAGTTATATATTAGTTAATACATGGTTATATATTAGTTTTAAATTGTATAATGCATTACCGTCATCCACAAGAAAACTTGATATAGAGGCATATAAAATATGTTTAAAAAACCATTTAATCAAACACGCCGTTTATAAACTGGATGGCTTTATAATATTGATTCCATAATCGCTTGATTGTTTTTATTAACATATTTTTCGGAATTTTCTTTTTTTTGTATTGAATATTATTTATTACTGATTATTGATTATTTTGTAACCTTTTGAATTATCCATAAGATAACAATTTTAGTATTTTGTCACTCCTTTATCTTTTATAAAAAAAAATGTTTTAATCATCGATTTAAAAAATACAATGCTATGTTTACCTGATTATTATGCTACGCTTAGTGCCCATAAAACATGGCACGTTCCTCAGTATTGTGAAATTCTCATAAATATGAAATAAATAGATGATGATGATGATATGACTCAAATCTTGATGTATTCGTTGGTTAGTTGAATCACGTAGAAAGAGACGCACCATGTATGTTTTGCCAGAATAAATAGTCTAATGAACATGAGAAGGAAGAATAATATGGGTGATTTGCATCCTGTGTGACATTCGAGTATTTTATACACAACTAACTGTACCGGAGCAGAAAAAGACGAATACATATAGCATTGGACAAAAGTATTATGCACTCTTATATTTTTATATAATTTTGGCAATTATCCCTTGGAACCAAATATTTTTTTTTACCAGTTAGCGATATATTTTGAGGATAATTTAGACAACAGGCTAGATTTTATTAAGCTGTAAAACACCTGGCTGACACAAATCTGTAAATCGTTGTTTATTTCGCAAGGCCCCAGTTTGCCATCTTTGCTCGTTGTGGACAAGTGCGTGCATCAGTGCTGTGTGTTTTTTTTATCCATTCGAAGTTTATCTTATTTGCTACAAAATGCCGAAACGAAATTAACTTAGTATGCATCAACGCTTAGGAATCCAGTTGTAAACGGACCAGGCTGGTCGCAAGTCAAAATTGCTAAAATTATAAAATGCTCGCGCTGTCTCACAACAGATAAAGAACAGGTCGTAAAAGGATTACCTCGGACCGTAAGCACCGAATATTGATTCGAGAGTCTTTGAAAAATCGAAAGAAAACTTCTTTCGAACTCGCTGCTGCTTTGGTTGAGGAAATCATTAGTGTCATTAGTGCAAGAAGGAAAACACACTGCGCACTCTTTTTTATAAAAGCCGGAATCTTTGTCACGTCTTCATGTACATTTATCAATGCCTTTTATGAGCCTGATAGTATCGGGATAGTGAATTGCGTTTTTCACTCCACACAACACAGTCACAATACTCTCATAATAAAGTCATACTACCAAAAGTACGCTTAACAAGATGTAAATAAAACATTTTTATAATATATTGATATTAAATTGTTTAAAGCAGTGCTGTTTTCGAGAAACAAGAAGACTTGAGGTTGCATCATTTAAAATCTGTTTAAAAAACTATTTAGACAAACATGCCCTTAAAAAACTAAATGACTGAAATATTTTGTCTACTATTGCTTGATTATTAGTTTCAATCACAATATGATTATCTTTTTGATCTATTTTTAAGTCTTTTGGTATTTAATTTAACTTTTTTGGCATCATTTTTAATTACGTATTATTATTATTATTTTAGTATTGATTATTTTGTAAACGTTTGTATTTAGTACAAAATATAATTTGTCTCGTCTATCCATTATCTTTTATCAAAAAGCGGATTCTTCCTAGAATTGAAACCTTTTTATCATATTTTATGCCTATCTGTATACTAAACAGGAATTGTGTTTAGCCACTAACATAACATGCAAGTTAATAATGTACAACTAACACAATTGGTAATAAACATAAATAAATAAATAAATATCCATTGTTATTATTTCTTTGTCTATTCGATTATTATCCGTTATTATACGTTTATATACTTGCAGGTTTGACTATTTTAGTCACCTCTGATTACAAGTTCATTCTTTTTAATAACGACCTAATGGTTTAATCATCGGATTTTTTTTTCAAACATTACCTTAAAAATATGTTACGCTAACTGCTTATGAAACTCAATATTTTTGACATGTTCCTCAGCATTGTAGAATGCTTATAAATATGGAATAAATAAATGATGGTGATGATTGAGGGCTGTAGACGGTACTTTACAGCACTTCCTGAGGAACGCTACATACATAGTTGCACTGGAACACAGCTTGATGAAATGTATTATTTTATTTTATTTTATATGGTACCCAAACAGAATATTGATAACACATACAATGACACATACATTCATACATGACTACATCAATATCCTTTTTATATGAGTACACAATTAGCGTAATAATTAATAAAAAAATAACGGTAAATAACAAATAATGAAAATGAAAACAATACCAAAATTATAGTATTTTAAAGAGTGTCGCTCTGAAGGAGCCTAAACTATTGTGAAATATATCGATACGATTGTCAAGATGAAATTTATTGTACAGACAACATATACGTGGGATGATGTTATTAACTCCGGTATAGTTTCTCGCTAAAGGCGGTTCAAATAAGTCTGATTTTCGAAGACTTCTTTTAGTGATGTTAAAAGATACTTTCTCAATACAAGAAGTATCGACTTTATTATTTCAAATTTTGTACAGGAACATTAAATCTGCCGACTGCCGGCGTTTTTCCAATGTGACAAATTTATAAGCAGTCAGTCTTTCCTCGTAGCCAGTCAGATGATTCTTAATACCGCATTTGAATGATAGCATTCGCAGAAATTTCCTTTGAATGGATTCGACTCATCGGAATACGTTTTAAAATATGGATTCCATATCGAGGACCCAAATTCGAGATATTAATATATGAGATTATGTTGAAAAATAAAAAAGTATTGTAAACATAAATTGTCAATTTCACAGGCCGGAACATTTCAGACCACCCGTAATAATGTGAGCCGAGATTTATTACTTGTCACCATTTTTACTTTAATATTTTTTTCTTATTGTTGGACAGACTTAAACTTATTACGTAACTTAACTTATTACTTAAAACACGCCTGGCATATGACTCAGTTACTTACTTAAAGAGACTATTATAATATCAATATGTCCTTATAATTTCGTTACTACGCTTTCATTTTTATTATTTGTACCCGCGTCAACTAAATAGTCACAATAACCTTGGCGGTTTGACCAGCATATATTGATACTAGCCAAAAGCCCTGCTATTTGTATACTTTGGTTGATGATAGTGTTTTTGAACAAAACAACAACCAACAACATCCAGTTCATTCTATTTTATATTATTTTAATATTTATAATCGTAAGTGTTCAGTACTCTGTAACTTCCGCCATTTTGGTAAAAGTCTAGCGGTAATGCCGCGAGCCTCTTAACGGTGAATATAATTATTTTATATCAATAGGTATATCTGCTGAATAGTAGGAAGTTAGTGGGCTTTTGAATGACATCCGGTTGGCGGCGGACATCGCATGGCCAACGGTATAAAAGGTGTGAATGAGTCGTCAGTGCCGACCTCCGTGTCGTGAGACACGTCGCACAGTGTATCGTTTGCTTGAATAGTGAATAAAAAAACAAAAATTCGAAAAATTGAAATAAAAAAAAACATACAACACGGATACATTTACGCAATGCGCAATATCTATGAGTATATAAGGATTAATATTTAGTATTACATATTTGATAACATATTATAAACTTGGCAGGGGGAAAATCCAAGGGTTGGTCAAACTTCGGACCATATGATTATTTTATTGTATGTATAGGTTGTTTTTTTTATAGAGGTGTAGAACTTTAAGTTGGCAACACTTTTTTAACTGGCGGCCATTTTGTCAGCTGTCAAGTGATT
>JAOPUG010000090.1:1387506-1399708 GCA_027564375.1 Micropterix facetella | reverse complement strand
TATGGCAAAAATTTACATCATTTAAAAGTTCCTCGATGGAATAAAATGTTTTTTTTATTAAAAATTCTTTTAAAACTTTTCGGAATATCCTGTGATTCTGAATGTCTATTATGTGATATGGTAACTGATTGAAATAATATGGCCCTAAGAATTGGGTACCTTGCCTAACAGTGTTCAAACTCACGCATGGTAAGTTATAGTTATGATTATTTTGGCTGTTTTTATTATGAATATCTGAAAATCAATGTATTTTTCTTTTAAAAATGGGTCTACATATTTCGTTCCATTTAGCCTTGACGATAATTCGTATTGCTCTTTTTTGTAGAAAAAACAAGGGTTCCCTGTGACATACATAACGGTTTCCCCAGATCGCAATAACATAACTCAATGTCGCTTCAAAGTAGAAAAATAGATACTCCTTGTTTGAAATATACTCAATATTTTTCTAATTATTCGCAATGCATAACAAGCTCTACTTAATTTAATCTCTAATTCTTCGCAGTGTCTATTCCATTTCAAATTATCGTCAACGTGTATTCCTAGGAATTTGATGCATTTTGTCTATGGAATGACGTTTTTGTTTATGTGCAAGGTTACTTGTGTGCCCATATTGGAATTTTATAATTTTGAAAATACCATAAAGTTACTTTTCGTTGCATTAAGACTGTTTGAAAGAAACCACCCGTGTAGCTTATATTGAGATTAGCATTCATTGTTAATTTTTCCATATTTACATCTGTTAAGATTAGACTGGTATCACCTGCGAACATTGTGATTTTTGTCATAGAAATTGTTAGGCAAATCGTTAACATATACTAGAAAAATAATGAATCCTAATATAGATCCCTGTGGAACTCTAATAGGGTTTTTTAATTGAGCAGAATGATATTTCTGTATAGTTCAATTTGTGTAATGCGTTATTTCTACTAGTTGATATCGGTTCCTTAGATAAGTCTCCAGCCATCTTAAGCTATTATCTCTGACACCGTAATGCTCTAACTTGCAGAGTAAAATATCATGGTTAACACAGTCAAATGCCTTTGACAAATCGCAGAATATGCCTAAGGTATTGAATTTTTCCATCATTTTTTCACTAATAAATGATATGAAATCCTTGATCACCTTATTAGTCGACATTTTTTGCCTGTAACCAGATTGTCTATTGCTTAACACATCATAAGAATCAAAAAAAATATAAGTCTATTTTTCACTACAGTTTCTATTATTTTGGGAAAAGTAGATAAGATTGAAATTGGCCTATAATTGCCTAGTTCAGTTTTTGGCCCTTTTTTATAAAAAAGAATTATTTCAGATAGCTTTAGATCTTCTAGAAATACACCACTTTCCATAGAAGCATTGATAACCTGTGGAAGAGGATCTTTCAGCGATATTGGAATTTCATCTGTACCAGCAGATTGACTATTTTTTAATTTGGTTACTAGCTTTTCTATTTCATTACTAGTAGTTGGTTTTAAGAATATAGAATTCATTACTTGTGGCACAGTGGTTAGGTCGCCTGATCTTATAAGGTTCCGGTTCAATTCCCGGCTGGGTCACCATTTTCCGTTGGGATAAAATTAACAGAATTGTATTTCAATTCTGTCGATCGAATGCAATAACAAGACACTCACTTACACACATGTTACCTGCACAGAATGTCCGCCCAAGCACAAGCTTTGCTTAGTTGGTCAACATCGGACAAATAAATAAAAATAATATGTATTTTTTATACAAAATGTTTGGTCTTAAATTTCCTTTGTAGAACGGCAAGTTACATAAGGCGCTATTACGTTGTATGAGTGAGCCTCAATCACTGCTGGAAGACTGGAATTTCCCCATATCGATCATGACCGGTTCTGTCTACGTCCTCCTGGGAAAGTCGAAACCTTTTATTGGGGTTGAGGATGTGCATCTTGTGACGGATATCCGCCTTCCCCACAATATTTATTCGTATGCCCGATGATAACGCGTAAATTAAATCGTCTACCGGCCTTTATTATAATGCTTCTCGTAATTTAATAGTCCCATTTCTTGTCTTCACCACTTTGCCAGAAATCTGCGACTGCGGATTCCACAGAACAGAGACTCCGCCTCACGTTCGCCTTCACACATTACTTATTGAAACGTTCACACGGGATCGCACTCGCACCTCGTATTAATGTTATTGCGGCGCCTGACGTTGAATGACGTCATAGAAAACGACGCGCGACACGTGCAAGCGGCACTCTGAATTCGACCATTCACGGTCCTATATTTATTTATTACCAACGAATTGTAGATTTCCAGAAATTGGTTACTAAAGTGAGCCCTAATGTGGTCGCTAATATATTATATAGAAGTAAAGGGACTCAACCAGAACTTGGTTAAGGCGACGATGGAGGTAAAATGTTTGTGTACCTATGTGTAGCTGATGCGAAATGTATAGGAGACTTAGCATTTTCGCATAAAAAGCTGCCTATAATTCTTTTCCTGAATATACTCTTTTTTGTAACGAATATATCTTAATATTGCATTTATGCTAAAATAAAAATATCATATATTAATAACGAGAGACATATGCGAATGAACGTGAGGACTGCATTTTGACGGATTTCTCCATCCAACCGTTTGGTTCCGGGTTCGGAGACGCCTTCGCGGCCTCTGCCTGATGTAATAACGAGACGTTCTTTACTCGGCTCCACCCGGGATTGGGTAGCCAACGGGTCGTTTTTCGGGATAGGTGACATCAGGTCACCATCTACCCCCGGCGTCTTAGCTAGCGTTGCGCTTCCAGAACTACCCCCCCCCCCCCGACTATTCGACAGTTGAGCAAGGCCTGTAAACCGACCAATACATCAACCGTCCACGGCCACTCAAGGTGCTCTCCAGATCCGACCGCATAGCGGTTTCACCGGTTTAGTACATCTTCGGAGAGGCTGCCGGATGGGAGTTGAGCCGTAAGGTTCATTGACTGACCATTGCCACTTGAATTGGCCGGACTAAAACAAGACTAAAGGGGTCATGAAGCTCGGGACCTAATGGTCCCGAACTTCACGACCCCATTAGTCCCCAAAAAAAAAACCAGTTATCAGTCAGACCCCATTAGGCGAAAAAGAACAGTCATCATCAAATTTTAAGCGTCAAAAAATCTACTTACTTCTGATGGTTCCTTCGGAGTTTGTTGTGATTAGGGATGAAAGGTTCCCCTCATTGTTATATTAAATTTAACGAACAATCCAACTATCTAAGGGACAACAAAAGCCGCCAAAATTTTCCACCCTCCCCTAGTGATTGCTATCTCAAACACATTACGCTCGGAATAAACTAATTCTCTACGCAAATTAGTCAAGCGCTCGAATGATTTCGATCCTATCACTCGACAAACATTCATATATTCGTAATATAACAAAAAATCCTAAATGACAGCTGCCATTTTTGCCAATAAACGAGGCCTGCCAATTGTCCGAAACGTCAGACGGGAAGTGACGTCATCGCTTTCAGCTGCTAGGTGGATTGACGCACATCGCCGTGACACAGTATCGATAAGGGCGTATACCAGAGAATCCTATAGAATAAAAAGAAACACTGTTTTAGCTTTCGTAGAGTTACAGCGTGTGATAAAATTATTAGAATCACTTGATTTTTTTAGGGAATTCATCGGGCTGGACCCATTGGACGGAGGATCCACTGCGAATGATTTTTAGCCCACTAAAGCCCTTTGGCTATCATTGCTGGGCTCAATTTTGGTTTCTTGGCTGGTCGACACTACTTGAATCCCTGCTCGGTAAGCCTTCGACGCACTGTCATGTCCGATATAGGTATCCCCGATTCCTAAATAATCTGCGTGAGCACTCTCCTAGGTTTTTCCGTGTTTTCCAATCATACGTCTCGTATTTTTCTTTCATCTCTTGGGGTAAGTAAGCCCCTTACGACCACATTTGCCTCTCCGTCGATATGTCATATGCAAATTTTGATTCTATTTACCGTAGACCGTGAAACTTGACATATTTTCGCTATTTATCGCTTTGATTAGTCATTTTAGCTTCAGGAATATCCTTGAATTTACCCATTTTGATACTTTTTAAAAAGAAAATGTGTGACAATATTATATTCTCGAATGAACTGCTCTACTAGACTGGCTATCAACAAATAATGATATTTTGAATAGAATAAGCTTTGCTGCGTGTTAACAAAACATAAAACACACTTGACACCACTTGAAACCAAACAATTTAAATCATTATATTTTGAATAGAATACGCTTGGCTGGGTGTTAATATAACATAAAACAAAAACATCACTTGAAACCAAACACTTTTAATCGCTATTGTTAAGTGACAAAAAAGTTTAGATTAGGCACTAAAATGATAGGAAGGCACTAAAATGCACCAACTCACATTTCACGTAAACCATTTTTTTATTACAATAAGAAACGCATGCTGCTTTGGCTCATATCCTAAACTGATTTGTTAATACAAAAAATAGTCTTTCAATTGGACGAACGGTTTTTGAAGAAAAATGTCGTTAGCTGGGAATTCCTTAAAAAAATCAAGTGATTCTAATAATGTGATCCCCCACTGTATAATAACTCAATTTTTTCTCCTAGAATCATACGATTCCGATCGGCCTAAGAAAGGAACCCATATAATTTTCATTTATGTTAGTTAATATTTTGAAAAATAAGGTTTAAAATCAGAAAAAAATGACTAGCGGTTGGACTGACAGTGATAACGCATAAATGCATAAAAAATGTACCAGAGAGGACATGTAGGTACTACATACACTACGTCGTGCAGCCTACCATTGCCTTCGCACAGTATAATAAATGGACCTTCCCCTATGACCGTTGTATTTACTCATAATTCGCGCCCGCTCATAGGCTCATAGGCCCGCTGTAGGTTAAAATACATGTGCTGCCGCTAGCGTCAATTATCTATCTGCCATAGCTACAAATAATAACCATTATATTGCATAAAACTTTGTTAATGTTCTATTTTACAGTGGCGATATTAATCTCCCTTTTGGACTATTATGCTTTTTATTGTTTTGATATTATTTTTCCTGTATTTTATAGAAAATGTTTCTGGTATAAAAATAAAACAATTATTACGTTTTCATTATGATATAGATTATAGAACATATATAAAAAGGGATGTTGTAAAACCATGGATAATTACCGCCCTATATCACTTTTGGCAGTTTTTAGAAAGATTCTTAAAAAAAATATTTTCACGAGATTGACCAATTTCTTTTCAGAGAAAATAATATTCTTAACATAAATTAATTTGGCTTCCAAAAAAACCTTTCAGCTCAAGATATGTTGATATATTTCTCAGTTTAACCTTACACCTTCCTAACCATATTAGAATCTGACCAGCGGTTCGTGAGTTTATCGCGATCTAAAAGTCGGACAGAAAGTCGAAAAACCACACACATCGCTATTTTCATTCACTTAACATGTAACTTGCCACTGGTCAGCCCCTTTTTGAGATCTATTGATGGTATTACCACAGCATACAGACAGAATTTGAGTATACAGACAGTATAAAGATTTCTGAATACTATGGTATTACACAGAAATCTTAGTCGAAAGACGCTCTAACGAACAGTGAAAGCCGTATCGAAATCCTTCCAATAGTTGTTGAGCTCGATTAAACAGACATACGCTTTTTGGGGGCTCTGTTTTATAATCGTTTAGATATATAGTTGTTTAGACCACAACTTAACAAATATTTATTATTTTCGTAAAATTGCGAAAGTGTTCACCTTAATATTACCCATATAACTCCCTCGTGCGACGAATAAATAATAAGCGTGTTGAAGGGGAAGCTTCACTCTGCCCTTCTCGGAAGTTTTTGTTGTTTACGTATTCTGGCAATGAAATTGGCTAAGGTTCATTGACTGACCCTTGCCACTTGAAGTTGCCGGGCGAAAACAAGATTTATTTTATTTATTTATTTCAAAGAAAGAACTGAACTACATAAAATGGCCATACTATGTAGATAACGGTTAGAAGTAACATGCTCAGCACATAGCCAACTAGGCCCAATATAGTCTGTAACTGAGCATACGACGTATTGTCTGACCCTGCCTAAGAACCTATCTCGCAACAACCTATTAGTATATGTATATGTATATATGTACGTATGTACGTATACACGCACGTACGCACGTACGCACGCAAGCAAGCACGCACGGAAGCACGCACGCACGCACGTACGCACGCACGCACGCACGCACGCACGCATACATACACACACACACACACACACACACACACACACACACACACACACACACACACACACACACACATACTTTAGCCTAGGATAATCCAGTTTGGCCTAAATACTTTAGACCTAACTAATTTGACCTAGGCCGAACTGATTAAATCGTTGCAAGTGACAAAATAAATACGTTGTAACCTGTAACGCGGGGTTCCCTTCCCGTGCCCCTACCTATCATGCTTTCGTCGTCTATTCACTCATTACGCGCAATAGTGTTGTGACTTGCGGACGTGCACATTGTGACGCTGTATTAATTTAATATTTTGAAAGTTTTGTGTTCTTTTTATATTGTTATTATGGATGAGCCATCGTCTAGTGTTCAAGTTAATCAGTTAGAATAGAGGGAGCGGTTTTAAAAGAAATCGTGCAAAATGAAAATATAAAATTTTCTCATTTTTATGTTTTTTTTCAAATGATAAATACTTAGAACCTATCCTACAAGTGGAAAAGGCTGAAAAAGCTCAACAAATCAAGACACCACTTTATCAAAGGCGACTAAAAGGGTTTGCGATTTTAAACATTGGTTCCGTTAAAAAACTTGTTGCCCGTAGCGAAGAGAACATAACATATATCGGCTGATGAATTGTATGATGTTATTGATGTAGCTTAGAGCTGCCTGACACGGCGAAAGTGACAGATTATTGACGGAGACATCTTTAAAATATGCTAATGTCACAAAACAGATGATTATCCTTTATTTATCTATGTGTGTCAAGAAAAGAATACCAATAAAAAGAGGTTTAGTTTCTAAGCCAATTTTACATTCTGAAATGAACAGTAGGTGCCAAGTGGATCTGATTGATTTTCAGTCTCAACCTGTTGGCACGATTAAATTTATCATGACCACTTGACCAAGTTTGTTTTGTCCCGTGCTTTAGAATCTAAACGAGCTGAAGAAATAGCCTACCATTTGAATGATATATTTTTGGCTATATGTGCCCCATGTATTTTGCAGTAAGACAATCGAAGAGAGTTTGTCAATCGTATTATATGTGAAATGACTAGTCTTTGGCCAGAACTTAAGCTAGTGCATGAAAAACCACGGCACAGCCAAAGTCAGGACTCCATTGAGAGAGCCAACTAATACGCCGAGAACATGATTAGTTGTTGGCTAAAAGATAATCAATCTACTAAATGGTCAGAAGGTTTGAGGTATGTACAATTTATGAAAAGCAGGGCTTATCATTCGGGCATAAAACAATCGCCTTACAAAGCTATGTTTGGTATTGAACTCAGAATTGGTCTTTCAACGATATCATTACTACCAGAAATAATAAAAGATATTCAAAATGAAGATGACCTTCATAAACTTATTGAAACTGATTTAGCTCATGGACATACAAATGATCACAATGATTCAGGAGATGATAGTGATAGTAATAATTCCGAAACTTCTAAAATTTGTGATGATATAAAAAAGGCAAAACAAACAGCTACTGTAAACTTTCATAAACAGGCAAAAAAAATTAAATCTGCTTCTGACAAATCGCATGCGCCAGCTAAAGTAGAAAATAATGTGACTAAGCATAGAATATTTCCCACACTCTATTGCAGGGTAGTTACGCAATTTAATACTTATTTCCTATTAAGTATGTTATGTAATTTAGTCGAACTAGAATATTTGCTTACTACAGAACTGAATTCGACTTTGTATTCAAACATTTCTCAAAGAAAGTGATGTCAATCAAGATGTTTAAAACTCACTGAGGACTGCAGCTACCAAACTTTCAGTTGGGACAGGACAAGGTTTTATGAGGTGCACCTGTACCAAAAACTGTGCTAGAAATAGGTGTCAGTGTAAAAAAAATAATTTTGTGTAATTCGTATGTTTATAAGTTACACTAATCTCAAATAAGTTCATTTTTAATTTTAGTTTGACTCTATAAATTATTTCTATTATTTCATTTGAATGTTCGTTGGTATTTTCGCAATATTACTGAGAATTACTGATTACCTTATTTTAATGTTATGGTTTTGTACAAGTGTTGTGGCACTTCTAATCAATACTGTTTTTTTTATAATTAAGTAGACTATGTTTGAATAAATATTGTTTATCTCATTGACTGCCATTTAATTTTAACCAGTAATTTACTTATTCATTAATTCAAAATCAGCTCGGCCTAGGCCAACTAGTTGAGCCTAAAGTAATTAGACAAAACTAGATTGTCCTGGGCTAAACTAGTATACATGCGTGGGATAAACCGGTTCGGCCTAGGACAAACTAGTTTGGCCTGAAAGGTCAAATATTGTGTTTATACATGAAAATATGGGCCCCAAGGCAAAATCGAAAATCATAGACCAATCTCGATTTTACATGTTTTCAGCGAGCTATGTGAAAAGATTTTGTTCGATCAATATATCCGGCCGTATCATCGTATCTTACAAAGCATCGGCACGGATTTATGCAAAATCGATTAGTCCTCACCAACCTCAGTAAACTCATCGATCGTGTATCCAATTCCATGGATTATCGTCGCCAAGTCGATGTAATATATACGGATTTTTCTAAGGCGTTCGATAGCGTGGACCACGTTCTACTTCTGAGAATGCTACATATCTCAAAGGGTTCATGGTGACATATTGAGGTGGTTAACATCGTACATCCAAAATCGTAGCCATGCAGTTATTGGTGCATTTAAATCCAACTACCTAGTCGTTTCATTAGGCGTACCTAAAGGTTCACACTTAGGGACATTGCCTTTCAATATTTTCAACAAAGTCATTTCAGATTGCTTTCATTTCTCAAATTATATATTATACGCTGATGACCTTAAACTATTTCACGGGGTGACTGGTATAGAAGACTGTAATTCTATTGAAATGGACCTAGCCACAAATAATCTAAGCATAAATGTCGATAAATATCATAAGGTCACTTCTACACGAAATACACGTGTAGCATGACGGAATTCCTCGTGTTGACCTTCGTGGACTATTACCGCACCCCACATGTGATTAGACTGTGGATCATCGCATTCGCTGCACATAGAAATTAAACTCTGCGGCGTGGTAACTTTCTTTTAATACCGAACAATGGAATTTCTATAGAGGCAGCCCCTAACCTCGAATGCATCTCGTCGAACAGATTTTTGGCTGCACTCTAACTTCAAAGCGTCGGCGCTCAACACTGCCTCTCGAGTGGGGACGAATGCCAGCCCATTCCAAAGGGGTCACTAAAATTCGGTTGCTGACCGCGAACCTTAAGGAGCTTCTAAGGGTTACACATTTAAATGGCAATGTGTAGCCGGCAAGTATGGTCGGCAATGTTGTGGCGATATGGTCATATTGCGCGTCAACATTCGGGCAATGCCAGCAATGTTGTCCCAATCTTGCCACAATATTGCTGTTATGGCCGAGTATTGACAACCATGGCGGCTATGATGACGCTGATATCGCCCGCTAGTGGACAATACACAACAACCTATATTATTTTCTGGCTCTTGCACAAGTTATTTCAGGATAAATGTGTGTCACGCATTACTGGGATCGGGCGAGTGGGACGAGTCTGAGTTCTACCACTCGGTAAGTGATATTTACCTTGGCGAGGGCATGGATATGCAATGTAAAATGAATAATTGGTCAAACGAAAAAACGTTAAGTTTTATCAACGACATAAATTTAAGCCCAGAGTTGCAGGACGTAGAATCATCTGAATACACTCAATGACAAAAAAAATAGCTGGACTGATATTGTCGCAAAGTTTGATATTTCAAAAAAATATAAGTCTAGGTATAGACCGATCAGATGCAAAGAACGAGCAAAAGAAATAAAAAAAAAACAATTATAGAATTCAAATTAAATCTTCGAAATTTGTCTTTGACATACTAGTAAAATTCTTAAATGAAATTTCCAGTTGAATTTCATGTGTACCTCTTTTACAGAGGTAAGGCATTAACCAAAGTCTTCTTTTCTTTATTTACTATGTGAAATGGCATAGGCAGCAGCGCACAAGAAGATCTCCAGTGTCGTTCATATCTTCGAAAAGAATACTCGTCTAAACTTAAAATGTTATAAAAGTAATTACAAGCATCAATTAAGTAATACATTGCACAGCAAACAGTGGGCAATAGATGGAGCATGTAGTGCGAAAAAATATTGATAATTTAGAAGCCCTTTTTAGATTGATATTTATACTCTAAACAATCTTAAAATGTAATCTTAATGTAAGAAAAAGACTCGTTAAAGCTTAATCATAATGTAACATAAATAATCTTATGCCTAATGATCCGCGAACGAAGCAGACGCACCAATTGCTTCACGCCGCCAAGACTGTTGCCAGTTGGTAGTGAACCTCAACAAAATTGCGAAACATACAAATTTGATAGAATTTCGGCGCGCAGACAAGTATTGCTATGTTTTCGCCAAGCCTCGCAGCGACCAACTTTCACATTCCAATACCCTTCTTCCGGTCCACAATAGAGATATCGATACAATACGTACCATCCAATATGACTACAAGATTAGCAACACTGTTGTGTCTGAAGGCCAGTGCATCCGCGACCTTGACGTAATATTGGACACCGGACTCACATATGTTACCCATATATTGACTACGAGTATATTGTGAAAAAGATATCCAAACCCTCGAATTTACCTTCATAGCTTGTAAAATCTTTTGTGAAATCAAGTCTCTGAAGATGTTATATACTACAAATGTGCAAACAATCTGGAGTAGGCATACTTTGGTCTCGGCCCATACCTTGTTCACATATATAGGCTCGAGCGTATCTAGAAAATTTTCGTCAATCACTTCAATTATAGAAAGATAAACGTTACCATTGATAGTAATAATAGAATAGCAGGCATATGACGATGGATTGCTATAGGCATTATGCACTATAATCGAAGCGCTGAATCTCCGCATTGAAGACTCCTTTATCTATTTCCTCCGGTATAATAGCTGGTCATCGGAATTTGCCATTTTGGTCGGGATATCCAAAGGATTTTCTTAATTTGGAAGCACATCGACGTCAAGAGCAGAAATCCACACATTCCATCAGCAAAGTATATGTTATAGACGCGTAAATATTCATAAATATATTTTTATGTAATATACGCAGCATACATAACTCGATGTTTTGCTAAATTACTAATCTTTCCTGATAAATTATCAATGTTATTATATATTATGCAAATATATTTATATGTATAGGGAAACATGGTCGCAAAAGCCCCTCGAACAAATTCTCCCCTCTGTGGAAAACTGTATCAAAAATTCGGCCAAATATTCGCTGTTTAATTCCTACATCGGGTCTGCCCTTCGTAAATATTAATAACGAGAGTTGGTGAACAGAAAATGAACGGCGACGGCGGCGGCGGCGGCGGCGGTGAGATTCGAGAAGTTTTTCGCCGCATTTTAGCGTCGTATGGCGTGGCAGTTAACAAGCAAACAAACTTTGGCCGGTCGCCCCAGGAAAACTGCGAGCCGCGTGGCGCTCACCGAACATATGGCGCATGCCGTAGCCGCGGTAGCGCCGAGGACGCATGGTAAGACTTTAATTCTCTTCTGGCGATGAAAATCGTCGACTGCGTAATTGGTTCTTAATTTGTGGGAACAAGAAGTCATAAGGTGCTAGTCGGGACTGTATGGAGGATATAATAGCTCGTGAGTTGTATGTACATTTTTTGCCTTTAAAAATTCGTTTTCATAGCCGTGTGAGTGCTGGCATTGTCATGGTACAAGATGATGCAGCATTTACGGTTGTTTTTGCGGAGTTCTTTAATAATTTCAAGCAAGCAAACTGGGGCAGGAGGAAACCCCAAGGGTTTGTCAGACTTCGGTCCATATGATTATTTTCTTGTATGCATGAATAATATTTAAAATGTTAAACTTTCTGAACTGAGCATATAAACCACGAGAGATCCATTGTGCCACTCCTGTAATGACTCCCTTAATGAAGAGGAATTACTGTGTGGAAGGGGTTCAAATGTTACGT
>JAOPUG010000090.1:1350250-1360855 GCA_027564375.1 Micropterix facetella | reverse complement strand
TAAATGGGTCCATATGCTCCAATGTAACTAGAGGCGGTCGCCGGGCGCGCGTAATCTAAATTGTGGCGTCGTGATTTTAGTACGCTCGTCGGGCGACCGCTGGGCGCCGTGTATAAATATTACCATTTAACGCAATGTTAATTCATTACGCGCGTCGTGCGACGCTCGTCGCCCGACGCGTTGTATAAAAGGGCCCTATGATAACACCTATGACAGAACTACCGAAACGATACTAAGGATGAACAAACCAACAATACTTCAATGGGCGCTAGAAATAGCGAATAAAAACCAGTTGTATAGACCAGCATTTGGTCATAATTATAATAAGTTTTCAGAGCGCGGGAACTTTAATCGTAATTTTGATAGAAGAAACTCGAGACTTGCACCCAATATGAATTAAAATTTTAACAACCCTATGAATCAATGATTTAACAACCCTTAAAATACCAATTACCCTAAATAATAACGCTTACAAGAGAAACGTCAATACACAATACGACAGTGGATAGCGGACGGGACAGTTTCAATAAATTTTGAATTTCTCAATCAGGAAGATATCAAGCACAAGACCCAGTTAGGCATTGATGTCAGCAGACGTGTCCATGATATCTGCTATAAACAAAGGTACAAATTTTGGCAATAGGCACACACATACAAAGCACCTCTACATAAGTATATAGCAGAATAATTATTTTGCCACAAAGAAAACAGAAAAATAATGAAAAAAAAATCAAGAAAATTCTTAAAGAAACGAGCTAACCCAATCTTATTTATTCAACATGATCCATTCAAATACGCCACCAACTACTGCACACAACGCCGCCTGAAGACTGGAAGTACCTAGTACCTGCTAGATAGCAGGTATCGTAATCTAGCAATCCTTCGCCGAAGACGTCGTGTACCTTCTCCCGTTTCTGAGTAGATCTGCAAGAAAGGCCCCCTTATCTACGGGCGCCACAGCAGAGGCGAATCCTCAACCCGGGCAAATGGGCCAGGTTCACAGGAAATCTCGCTAAATAGCAATCGATCGATCGGCCACCAGTAATCATACTAACAAGGCTCGATTGGTGTTAACACGGACCTTTGTGTCTCGGTCTGTCGTTTGCACTAATTTTGTAACTATGGAAATTTTAAAAGCTAGTTCAGTTACTGAATCATAATAATAGTCACTCCATCTGTGTGCGTATTGAATAGTATATTTGTATTAATAAAAGAACAAAAATATAGGTCATTCCTGACCTGATGTATTGTAGTGACGGAGAACTGTTGATTTGGCAGAGCGCAATGTTCGAGGGTCTGGGCGCAAGATTTATCGCGAGATTTTTGTAGCACCCGATGTTTCGGCGATGTACCAGACGCCGTTATCCAGGACAGACTGAAGTGATGACAGTTTTTTTCACTATTCTGCGGGTAGGCGGCATATCGATGATGTTACAGCACATATTATATCGATGAAGAGGGGGGCGAGTTTTGAAACAACCCTGCAGCATATATGCAACCATAACATATGTGCATACAATACGCACTGTAACTCCTTTCGCGTTAACGCCTGCTTGTCATCAGTTGATACCGATGTTGTTTGCCATTCCGCTCCAGGGCTGCAAATCTCCGCGAGCGTTCCATATGTGTTTCTGGCCCAATCTACGGAATCGTTGCTTAGTGTATTTTCTTCCAGGAGCACCTGTCATTGTCTCGATCGTGTATATGGCGACAATTCGCTCGCACCTTGCAGCTGTTCGCGGTTATAACATTTGGAGCATTGCGCATGGCCTGCAGTCATCCGATGGTCTCTGTGCGGAGCGGTCACACCGCTCATTTGCTCGCCGTCGGTCGTTGCAAATGTTGCTCGTCATTCTCTCTCAGGACCTGGGGTCACTGCTGATATCTTCTTCCATGTATTTTTATGTCGTGATCTACAGAAACGTCTGTTGCTGTCTGTCACCAGTATGGCGACGTCTCACTCGCACCTCGCCTCTGTGGCCTGGTATACCGCGTATGTAGTGCCGCTACAATATCTAAATGAAATGAAGCTAAGTTCAAGAATATTTATGTTTACTTTTCGACGGAAGTTATGAAGCTATCGACTGTAAAGCGTGGATCCCACTCGGGTCAGGGCGCAAGTCGAATACGCGCTGATGGTGTCTGCCTAAAGTATGGAGGTACTTCCACGTTTGTGTGACACGGGGCTGTCACATTCATAATTTCGACTTATTTTCACCATTAATGTCATCGTCTTGCATTTATTGCAAAGCTCTATTGCAAACCTCCCCGCAATATTTCCATCCTACATCAATCGAAGTTAAGCCCAATACTAATATCTACCTCTTTAGGAAAATGTTCGCTTGAAAAGAAGAGATGAAAAGACACGTATTGCTTGACAAGTTGAGTGCCGGAGCAATCGCGAAGGTATCGTATGCTGTCAACGGCTGCTTTAAGATCTTCTCCAGGTGCGAATACGGCAACGCTGACGGGTGCCAACCACCTGGAAAATCAAAAGTTATGTACACTTACATATTGTTACTGTGATTACATAAATAATAGTTATTTCGACATAACGCCGCCTTAAAAACATCGTTCATTATTGTACTGATTTTGGAGACCCCTCGTGCCCTGCCTACCAGGTTTGCACGGATTTCTCCATCCTCTAGACTGATTACAGGTTCGATGTTACTTACGCGGCCTATACCTAGTGTTACCGAACAATTTACCATTGGTCCAGTCTTTGTCAGCATGCCTTTCGGGATCAGGTGGAAAACAAGCCGTTTTTAAGAATAGGTGATAGTAGGTCATTATCTAACTTCTCTGCTTAGGAAATATAAATTCGTCGGTTGAGCAGACTTAGTTAATGCCCTGGCGGACAGATCCGCCTAAGGGCCACCAAATGCAGTTCCTCTGCGCACTGCAGGTCACAACTGCAAGTTACAACTGCAGGTAGAGTTCTCCAAGGTTTCATCTGTTCGAGGAGGCTACTGGATAGAGCTGAATGATGAGTTAGGCCGAACAAAGAACACAAATATCCATCAGACCCAAGCTGTATGGAACCATTCGACCCTCAAACAGACAGCGGAAGGTGTCTATCCAAATACTAATATCTACCTCTACGTACGGGCGAATCCGCCACTTCGGAATATACACCCTTGTGCAAATTAATGTGGACAAAGCATATTATTCATACGGGTATAGATGTTTGCTTCAAATTTCGTTATGGCAACACTTAACAGCTGTCAACGTCACATGAGTGTCAGTTAACCTCAATCGTACACACAGGCGTATTGTTGCATGGTAATTGCTACATGAAACTAAGCTAAGCTACATGAAATCCTAGCTACTGTCAGAGTCATTAACGAATGCTATGATACGCATTCAGCTTTTCCTAAAATATGTCAGTAGTAAATTAAAGATAAAACATTGAATATGCGAAATTCAAAAATTCATAATATTGGCCATTAAGTCAGGCGACAAACATAGAGAGACGCGTTGTACAAGACAACGAACGATAATTGCGGCCGAACATAGTGTGGGTAGCAATAAGTAATTAAAAAAAAAGAAATTTTGAAAATCGGTCACTTGCATGGAGACGGTGACGAAGGCCGGTAAAATGGCCTTCGTTCGCCTCACATCCAGAAAGCAGTCGCATTCAAATTGGACAACGATATAAAATAAAGTTATTCATTACCGTACCTAAGAATATGTAAATTAAATTCAGTGGTAAAAGGCAACAAATAAGAGCACAAACCACGGTTGTCGTGGGAAACTGGAAAGTATAGTAAATTCTTAATTCATAGATGTATTTCTTAAAACTGGAATATTTCATAAAACTGGATATTTCTTAAAACTAGCTATAAAAATTGTTAGCTCATAGATTTATTTCTTAAAACTGGAATCTCTCTTAAAACTGGATTCTTTCTTAAAAATAGATATTTCATAAAACTGGATTCTTTCTTAAAAATAGTTATTTCTTAAAACTGGGTATTATAGTAAATTTTTAACTATAACTCTAATAAGAATAAGAATACATAAATTTCTAACTCTAATAAGAATAAGAATACATTGTTTCCGAAAAGAAAAGCTTAAAAAGGTGATATATACAATCTCTGCCTAACTAGGCCCAATCCTTTACCAAGGCAGACTCAACTATGTTAATTGTAAATTGTGAACTTTGAATTGTGCGCACACTTATCAAAGTAAAATTAAGAAAAGTAAAACAAAAAAAAACGTAGGTATATATAATCGCTCTAACAAATAAGCAGTGGCTATGTACCTATATCAAAATTGTTTTTATTCTAGATAACTGAATAACGTAATAATACTTAATACTTCATAATAAAGTGAGATAAAATAGTAATAATAATAATATGTAACTATTATAATATATATAAATAAAAAATTATCAAAAAAAGAGAAACAATAAATATAATTAATAAATAGTCACGTTAACGATGAGGAAGCGCTTAATGGAGAATGACGGCGATGAGCACTAGAATCTCATGTCTACCAAATTCAAGGAGTAGCGGAATAATTCGTTTACTTGCCGCTTGCACGTTGATGATCGTCTTCAGCTTTTATTAAAATTCATTGAAAAGCTTGGGCGCTATATATGTATAATGTCTTTGCGCAAACGTTTTCAATGTTTTGGTACGCAGTGTTTTGGTAACATGTTTGTTGAGGTGCTCCTCGTTTGTGTGGCATGTTTCGTGATTTTGTGTATAAGAGGATTTTGTATGTAGTTTATGAGGATTACTTTTGCATAAATTTTCCTAATGTCCAGCAACTCCAAGTCACTGAACAGGTCACTTGACAATTATCTCCAAGGTTTATTTGCCATAACTCTAAGCAGTGCTTTATGCGCCTTAACGATTGAGTCAAAAGCAGTACGCAGTCGACCTAGTAAGTCAGACTTTGTTTATCACCTTTTTAAGCTTTTCTTTTCCGAAATAAATTGATTCGTATTCTATTTAAAACCTTATTTATCAACAAAAGACACAATAATGTAGTGATATTAAAAAAAACAGTCAAGTAAAACAATATTGGTTTATGTATCAAATTGGTCAAATTCCTACCGTTACCCCATTTCTTAGAAAATTCGCTGGTAAAGAACTTCGTTCGGTTTTTTATCAAGGTTGACTAGTGCGATAGGTGCGGCAATTTTGGAGCGAAGATAAGGAAATGTGACTTTTTCTTTTACGATGCCTCGAATCTGAAGTAAACAGTTGAAAATACGTTTAAAACTTTCCGGAAAATCGCTGGTTTTTATCGTGTGTCCTATATTCCACAATATTTTCGATCTGATAGACAGGTGTCTTCACGTGCACCTGTTCAAATCACACTCTAAAATATGTATATTTTCTAGCGACCATGAATTAAAGATCGTTTTTGAAAGTCGTCATTTCTTAAAAATATACAGAAGTGAATACATTAAGATAAATGTCTTCATTCAATATTTTTTTTAACGGATACTTAATATCAATGAAGTAAAGTCTGGCAGGTGTTTTTGTACGTCATCTATAGGTTTTTGTTTATTGGTGTTCGTTTTATTAATTTAAATATTGAGGCCCGCTGCACAAAGAGCGCGAAATCGCAACTAATCTCTCTAACGCGGCGTTACCACTCTTCATTCGTAGGTACGTCGCACAGACAATTTGACACTCAGAGTTTATTTTTAATATATTTTGGAAGAATAGAAATATTGCGGATATTCAACCTCCGAAAGAACTGTGCCAGCCATCGAATTTATATCAACTCGGATAGCCAGGCAGCTCTTTTAGAACTAGTTTCGGATACTATAAGATCAAAGCTGGTGCAAAACTGCGAGGCACTTTTGAACTCCCTGGACAAAAATAACAAGGTAGTTCTGAGATGTGTTCCCAGTCATGCATGGATCGAAGGCAATGAAAAAACCGACGAACTAGCTAAGGCGGGAGTAAAGGTAACGTTATACTGTCTTGAACCATGCTGTGGCTTACCAAAAAACATGGCAAACCTAATGATCAAAAACCTATGATTAAACTCTAAAGCGCTAATCAAAACTTAAGACCGCAAGACTGCCACGAAGCTTTCGCACTAAAGAGAAGGCGGATGACACTGACTTCTTTAAAATGCTTCAAGTTATGGAGCACAAAGGCCACTAACATGTAAGCGGAGGATATTAGGTCGGCTACTTGCTGCGATTCATATGGCTATTACATTTTAATTACTTCTCCCAGAATTGCGCAAACACTCGAAATATGCATGGAAATGGGAATCAGCCCAGGATTTATACAGAACAGAGCTGAATGAGCTGTGCAATGAATTCTCTTTATCGCAATATCTCCTGTTTCGAATCACAAGAATGCAAGTAACATGGAATAGCAAGCTTTTAAACCGCGTAGACTTCAGAGTTCCACGACTAGGACTAACTTTAGATGCGTTCGCAGTGATGAGTTAAGTGCCAGTAGTGTACTACCCGGACCTGCGGCACTGAATAAATAATTTCAAATACAAAATTTCTACTACTTCGCTATTATTTTATTAAATTACTTTAAAAATATTCTTAGTACATTTCAATTCTGCAATAATGGCAATCTCCAGGGTGGCCACTGTGATTGTCAACTGCTTCGAGCGAACCCGGCCACCCTGGAGTGTTTCAGGGAACGTTATCGCTATATCACCCCGAGGCGAAACACAGAGACTTGATGGACATAGACAGATCTACTTATCAAGCTCCACCTCAGCCCGTAAGAGACCAACTCCTAATAGGCACTGGGAATTTTCAAGCCCAGTGTGGCTTTCAACTCGCGCCCTTACTCCCAGATGCGATCAGATTTTTCCGATCCCCCGTCTGGTTACAGGTTTGAGGTCGCTTGCGCGGTTCTCTACCTCAAGTAAGCGGGGCTGTCTATACTGGAATCATCACGGATCCGAGACGTCCTTGCCACCCAAGATTGGGTGGCCATCGAATCGTTTCTAAGGATAGGTAACTTGAGGTACCTATCTACCCCCTCTTCCTTAGGTCGCATTGCGCTTACAAACTCCTTCGGATATTAGTTGTTGAGAAAACGACCAGCACACCGACCAGTGAATCGAACCATCCATCCGAAGTTTTCTCCGTCAGTTATACCGCATTACTGGGAACTATAGGGTCAGGTCATGTCACTTCATTACCGGGATACAGAGGACCCTTCTTCCGAAAGGTCGTCAAGCAAAGGCCAATATGTCGATCATCCCTCAGACATCTAGGATCGCCCGAGGGCGTCTCCCGGGTCAGCCGCAATGCACATCGGGTTTACCGGTGTGCATTACCGCATAGGTGTTGAGACGTGAGTCAGGCCGACCATGATAACAAAGGCTGGCCACTGAGGCCTCATTCTCCAGAGTGGCAGAGTTTCCATTTGATCCATGAACGTCTTCCTTTCAAATTTTCTGCGTCCGGCTATGTGTAAAACCCCGCGGTATTTGGGAGGGTCGCCGGTCGCTGTTTGTACAAAATGGGTAGGTAGATCTATGGATATCGGAAAGGAAGGTTTCATTAAGTATTTATAAGAGGGCGTCGGAAGGGTGAAGGAAGACGCAGTACGGGAGGCGTGTCCGCAATTGCGTAGCACCCGGAAGTGCGTGCCGCGGCACCGGGCCGAGCGAGCGACGCGGCGCCCCCGCCCCTGGAGTGCCTCCGGCGCCCGCCCGCCCCTCGGCGCCGGGTCAACGGCCGCGCTGCGCCCCCGCTATCGATTGCGATGCGGCACAACCTTGGCTGGCGTTCGGCCCAAGCAGCTCGAGCCCTCTAGCACTAGCCCCGAACCACAGTTAAAACATCACAGCATACCCGCCACACCAGATGCGTCTCTCTAGCACATTTATAGGAACACGTTATAGCAGGGAGTTCTTAGCATGCGATACAAGGGTGCGCCCGTCATTTTGCCTTCCTACCGGTAATAAATATCAAAACAAAATAAAAAACCACCACATCTGACACAAAATGCGCTGATTAAGTAATACTGCGCCGCGCCCCACTGCTCGTCAAGCTGCAGGGAGTCCATCGCGTATAGAGGGAGACCGAGTTAGCGCTGTAGAAGTACCCGATAGGGAAGTGGCCAAATGAACTCATCCCTTTTTGGAGCCGCTCTCGCTTCGGCTGTAGGTATATCACCGTTTTTGGATCGGTTGCACGTTTTTGGATCGGTTGTATTCCGTCCGAAATAACCATATCTTCGAAATCTTGGAAAATCGCAAGAAGAAGAAGAAATACTATGAACACTTCTCCACGGACATTCTTTTTAATTAAAAATTTGTCCAGAATAAAATTACCTCCGTAAAACTACACTATCAAAAGGCAAAACGAATAAACCTATTCCAATTTTGCAATACCGGAGTGGTCGCAAAAATCACGATATTTTATAAAAATGCAATTTGATAGATATTTTAATAATCCAATATTTCTATAATTTTGAGGAATTTATTAATTTTTCAGAAATAAGAAATTTCAATATTTTAGTATTTACAAATTGGTGTAGGTATTGTAGGATATTTTAATTTCTATGGATTGATTACTAATATTTCTTTTTACTCGGTTTATTTTATTATTATTATTTTTCTTACAATATTTATTTTATAGCTATTTTTATATTTGACTTGCTCACATCTCGTTACTATTAGAAGGTATTATTTTATTGTTATATATGCTTTTTTATGACTTTGAAATGATGTCTGTAAATTGGAACGTATTATTTTGATAATGATTTTTGACAACCATCTTGAGACTATCACGATAAGAAAATATCTGCTTTAAAAACTAGCCTAGCTTAGCAATAAAATAATAGCTCGGTATATTTAAAGAAAATAGTTGTAAATGCTGCTAGATTTTATGTGTAAAAAAAAGACATTGTAAAAATCCTCTATTTGTATACTTAACTTGTTTTTGTGTAAATTATTTTTTCAACAATCTACGAAGATTTTTTTGTAATAAACATAATCTATCATATGCAGCTACATTTTATTAATAATATATATTTTAGGTCCCGTCGGTCGATGCCTTAATCTACGACCATACATATCTGAAACATTTAATAAAACTGGAACCATTCGTCGCTTATCTCGTACACTGAAATGTATAAAGGTCTCATTTGGCCCAGTGAGTGCATTGAAGGTTGTAAACAATTATTGAGTGAGAGGTAGTATCGAATGCTTTAGCAAAGGCAAGGGCGCGATAGACTACGCCTTCTGTAGAATTGCCACTGACCCCAGAGATCGAGGCAAATTAATAGGATAATTTCATGTAATGTCGTATCTGATAAGAATATGGGCTACTCTCTTTGATTACTCTGTGCCCACGCGACCGGAAACGCGCCGCCTCGCGTTTCCACCATCCTCGTCCTAATCCTCCGGTAAGTTTTAAGTTTTTATTAACAATGACGACTTGGTTACTGAGGTTACTTCTTAAATATTTTCTTAAATATATTTTGTTGCATTTTTTTGTTACCTCCTCTACAATAAAATTAAAAATATAAAAGAACTTTGGTATTCCTAACATTGTTTATTTATATGCATCAGTTTTAAGAAAATATACATAAAAGTATTCAAAAACGTGCATTTATTTTTTGAGTATAAAAATTATGTTAATTAGTCACTTATCATTGATATTTTTCTGATGAGTGATCATATGACAAAAACTCACTTGTGTCCGCCAATAAATACAATAATAACTGTCAAATTATTATACTACATGATACTACGTACATATGTAGGTATATAAGTCAATATAACAGCCATATGAAGTCTCTAGCTCAAAAAATGCAATTAGGCGGCCAAAGAAAGATGATAATGAATATATATCACTATTCCCTATTATAGAAGAATAATGTAAATTATAGAAACTGTGTTTTATTGTAGATATAAGGAATAGTGGAATTTCCCATTTGTCAATTGGTCCCAAATAATAATGCTATTTGTACTAAAAACTTTGTGAAATATGTTTTTAAAAAAAAGCGCTAGAATTAACGCTAAAATCGCTAAGGTGGCAGCAATGAGGCGAACCCCGGCAACCTAAGGCAGATGCCTGGCAAAGTAACGACGAGAGCCAGCCTATCATTCTATCGGACGCACGATTTCGTGCCTCCGATAGAAAAATTGGATAGAGCTTTTTAGATTTAGGGCTCCGTACCTACATCTATTCAGGCGGGTGCCATTCAAACGGACGAAACTGTCCGACTTCTAAGAATAAAACTACAGAAAGAATTTTTGAAATCAGATTACCGTTCTTGAATGTCAACAGTTGAAAGGCATAGTTTTTGAATGCATTTACTGACTTGAATATCAAATATCGACAATGCGAAGATTTAATTAGAAGCTCCATACAAACAACGCTATACCTTGTACTTACTTGTACATTTTATCTTCCTACCAGTATTTTTTCGACGATCCGATGAGCTCTATTGGAAAGCTTCGCCAAAGAAACCAAACAACTAGTTTTTTTTATTTACAATAGTCCAAACCTAACTAGGCTGCCGCATTTTCCGTTATAATGCAGTCACTACATTATCCCAGTTTATTACTTCGACCACCATAGTGGCCAAGTCTTGAAATCGTGCGCGAAAAATGTTAGTATGCACGATAACTCGAGTATGCTGTATTTGT
>JAOPUG010000090.1:1157183-1174475 GCA_027564375.1 Micropterix facetella | reverse complement strand
AAGTTATTATTGTTATCATTGGTTATATAATGGTTTTTTTATAATCAATCAGTCTTTTATAAAAACCGTTCATTATCAACGTTATTATAGATGGCCAAATAAATTGCTATTAGTTTCGCCCGACAATGCTATCAGCGCCACTTGCATGTTGCCAGCGCAGAAGGGTTGCAAAAAGGTACTATGGAATTGAGCAATATAATACACTATATAATCAATGGTAATATCAAAGTTATGCACTTTCTCTAACTGACTAGTAGATATTGACACTTTATAGCCTTCCCTGGTTGTGGTCTTTTTAATTGATCTCCTTAGCTGGTGTCTGAACTCCATAATCCAATTATTATTATTGCAGGTGTATGAAGGATTAGCGAAGGACATAGAGAAAGGAAAACCATCAATACGATGTGCTGTTAAAACTGTAAATGAACACGCTACCGATAGGTAATTATTTCTAATTTATTTTCAATGAATATTCAATTACATTAATTCAATATTTTCAAAGTGATTCAACTATACTACCCTGTTAAAAAAGTATCAAACCTTTAGTCAGCAAAAATACACTTATTCGTACAAAATAAATTTAATCTGAATACAGAGTAGTCTCATTTGAAATGCACGCATTGCTCCCAGCGTTTGCAGCTTAGGTCAGACGGCCACTTTTTGTCTATTCGGTCGGCCCAACTCACGGAGTATCTCCTATCCAGGAGTCTCCACAAAGAGAAACTAACCCGGTGAACCCGATGTGCTTCGAATCTGGGGGAATACCTCGGGCGGAACTAGGCGGCTGATGCACTGGTCGGTTTACTGGCCATGTTGGTCACGGCGGACACCCGGAGGGGTCTGAGAATATATGTTCCCTAAGACGCGGGGGTAGTTGTTGATCCTTAGAAACGATCCGATGGCCGTTGCGATATTTCCGAGTGATAGAATGCCGCATACAATACGTCAGGTAGAATCCGCGCAAGCGACTTAGAACCCGTGACGAGGCGGGAGGATGGAGAAATCCGTCCAAATCTGGTAGTCAGGGGCGGGAACGCCTGCTGAGTTTTTTTGCTCAGCTCAGGGTTGACGTCTGACGGGCAGTGGCGGAACTGAAGAAGTGGATTGTATTGTCTGCAAAGTCTGCGTTCATCTGGGATGATATAATGATAAAGTTCGCTGAAACATCTTGGGGTAGTGGGTTCTCACACTCTCCAACTGGTTCCAACATAGTGGAAAACACTTCAGGAATGCATCTTCTAGAATGATGTTCAACTGGGCTGTCGCATTATGCATAATATCTTCTCTTGAATCGGTCCCTTTCAGCGGCATTTTAAATGTGTAGAATTAGCCAAGACTGCTGGTAATTCAGAATGCTACATGACCAAGGTCCACACTTGGTCAACGACATTGTCATTTCGGCTTGTTAAAGCCCTACCGGTACATGGTTCGCTGTCTACGTATGTGCAGCTCTCTTTGAAGCGGTTCGACCGCTCTTTTATTCGTGAGATGCTCATGGTTTCATCTCTGAAGGCCTGTTGGATCTTGTGAATGGTTTCCACTTGTGTATTGCAAAACTTTTGGTAAAAACTGATAAAATTCCACCTGCACCGAAGCATGCTTCCCAAACTTCATTTTGTTTACGAGAAAATAAGGTTGGAGAGTTTTTTAAAAGACTAAGGTTTTTGAGACTATATTTTTTTTCAAATAGGGAACGAATTGAATTCTTAAACGAAGCATCGGTGATGAAGGCTTTTGACACCACGCACGTTGTCCGTCTTCTGGGAGTAGTTTCCCGGGGACAGCCCACATTAGTAGTGATGGAATTGATGGAGAGAGGGGACCTGAAGACGTATCTACGTTCGCACAGGCCTGACGCAGAACAGAGACTACTACATCGTGAGCCTCCCACTCTAGTGCGGATATTGCAGGTGAGTTTCTCTTTCTCTCTCTTGTAATTATAGGTGAACCACTCTAAATTTAACCTTCCTATATTTTGAAGGGGTGATGTACAGTACCGGTGTAGGGTCGATTTGATACTATGGAGTACTCAATATGCTTAATATGCTAACTATATATTATGATACTGCTACTACTACTTAAGTAGTAGTAGCAGTATCATAGTAGTAGCAGTATCATAGTAGTTAATATAATACCGCTAACTATAAATTTGTAATTTCTGCAAATTATATTTTGCTTTCCCAAATCGGAAATAACCAAACGTAACATGAATGTACACTGAATGTAGTAATACAAACTAATATTTTTACTTTTGATTTTGGATCCGACAATATCGAAGTACGTAGTGAGTGACTGTAATGATTCGAATGATTTACAAGCCTGGATTCCACAAAAAGTTTCTTGCTGGAACCAGCCGAATGGTGCTGGTCTGAGGTATGACACTACTACAATCATGAGTGATATGGACCTGGAGCAAGTCACTCTTGTGAGGAGATTATGACAGCAACAGTATGGCTCATGCTAGCCTTCACTGAAAGATAATGTTGTTTGACTGGACACCAGAGATGCAGAAATTTTATTTAGATGCGTTTCAGCATACACTTTCAGATCCCAGTAACCTTGCTTGCTGGAGCTATTCAGAGGATAGATTGACCTTAGATCAAAGACGGTACACCTACCGACATGACAAAGTCCTTGATGTTATTCGCGAGGTAATTAGCCTCTCAGTGGCTCGTGCCAACAAGGGTCTGACAGTACTCTCGAAACCCCTCAATATAGTTAGTCGTAATGGCTCTAAAAGCAAAAAGAATTCCACTCCAAAACCCTTCTCAACAATCGAGAAAACTTCAATCTGGATTCTGAGGGTCAATTCAGTCTCCGAGCAGTAACATTTCCCTGAAAGTCTCGGATGCACAACCCTCTGTCCAGATGTAACTCTTTACTCCCTGTCTCGGAAGATGGTCCTTATTATAGGATTAACTGTTCCATAAGAATCAAATTTTCTTAAGATCACAAGTACAAATTAAATAAATACCATGGTTTTGCTATTGCCGTCACCCGGAACGGCTTCACTCTTCACCTTGACGCTGTGGATGTTGGCGCTCGTCAAGTGTCAGTGTAAGTGTCGAATTCCATGGCAGCTTCTTTTGTATTTTTTTATATTTATAGGCTCTATCTAAGATAAAATTATATTGAATTTTGCATTTTTTTTCTCCTGACAGATGGCAATGGAGATAGCGGATGGCATGGCCTATTTAGCCGCGAAGAAGTTTGTGCATAGGGATTTAGCCGCCAGGAATTGCATGGTGTCTGGCGATCTCACCGTCAAAGTGGGAGATTTCGGAATGACGAGAGATATTTACGAAACAGATTACTACAGAAAGGGCAGCAAAGGATTGTTACCAGTCAGATGGATGAGCCCTGAGAGTTTAAAAGATGGGGTATGTAAACTTTCAGGCTTTGATTTTAGAGTATGAATTTGATGACTAGTGTTTGTTCGAAGTGCTATTTTCTTTTAATAGTTTGACTTGAAGAAGAATAATTCATTGGTTGTTATCCCAATATAAAGCGTCAAGGAGACCAAGTGTTACTAACGTCATTCTATATTCAAATATGGAATGCGCGACGACAGTGGGCTAATTTGAGCTTAAACGTCAGTTCATTCATTTGTTTTTTTGTCTCCGGATGTATTTCGCTCTAATATATAACAATACAGAGATATTGACCACGGAGTTTAAATGTAACAGTGTGATTTACTCATAAATATTTATACAAAAATTCGCATTACACTATTGTTTGCTAACTGCAGCATACCTCCCTTGCACAGCTAGACATATTTTGGCTGGCTGCAAGGCGGCCTTAGATCAAGGACGGTATACTTACCGCCATAACAAAGTCCTTGCTATTATTCGCAAGGTAATTAGCCTCTCAGTGGTTCGTGCCAACAAGGATCTGATAGTATCCTCCCAACTAACAATACAGTTAGTCCGGGATGGCTAAGGCAAAAAATATTTCACTTCAAAACCTTTCTCAATAATCGAGAAAGCTTCAGATTAGATTCTGGAGGTCGATTCAGTCTCTAAGCAGTATCAATTCCCTGAAAGTCTCGAATGCTCAGCCTACCATTCAGATATAATTCTTTACTCCCCATCTCGGAAGATGGCCCTTATTGTAGAATTAGATGTTCCACGGTGGTATCCAATACTCCGAAAGACTACGAGTACAAATTAAATAAATACCATGATCTCGCAAATGCTGTCACCTGGAACGGCTTCATTGTTTGCGTTCACGCGGTGGAATTTGGCTCTTGTGGGCTCCCAGCCAAATCTCTGGGTCTCACTACCCTAAGGATCTTGGAAAATAATTAACTCCTTCCTAGAAAAAATATCTAAAACTGTGATTTACGCATCTCAAATTCAATGGCTTCGAAGAGGGAGTGAATGGGTGGTAAGTTGCATGCTCACATGTGGCAAGACAGCTGTACTAAAACTACCATAGCCGGGTAAGTCCACCGCTTACCCCCCAGAAGTGTAACAATGATGTTATGATGAGCCTGACTTCGGTCGGTGAATTCCATGGCAGCTCCATTTATATTTACTTTACTTTCCATGTTAACAAAATGTTTGCATATCGTACCATCAATACTAGCATTGCAAAACGCAATAATGGCAGCCATAAATGAACAGTAACTTCTCGGGAAATGGTTCGGAAGGTGAAGGGCCGCATTATGCTAAATTCTCAGCAGAGGGCAAGAAATTTGGCAAAAGAACTGAAAGTGTCGGACTGGAGTGTTCGTCAAATATTGGAAAATGAATTCCACCTCCAAGCCCTAAAAGATGCAAATAGTGCAAGATTTAACTCCAGTGCAGAAAAAAGAACAGTAGGATAGAAGCCCAGGCACTGAAATGCTTGCACGCGAATGACGTTTTGCCAAACATCGTCCTTTGGGGTGGAAAAATTTTCACCATCCAGCAGCATTTAAACAAACTTATAGTTTTTGGTTAGAAAGAGTCAAACGATAATCTTGAGCAAATAATAGCGGTCAGAAAGCAAGGACCAGCTTCTGTCATGGTTTAGGCTTCTGTCATGACTGCTCAAGGTTGCTCTGCACTTGTTTTCTTCGACCAGGGTGTCAAGGTGAACGAGACCATGTATCTCGAAAAGGTTTTAAAAGAAGCATTGATGCTATGGACACATAAACAATTCGTAACAAGTATATGGACATTCCAGTAAGACTCAAAGCCTTCCCTTAAAGCTCTGGAAAATAAAAAAAATCCTATAATGTTCCAAGGTTCATTTTGGCATAATAATGGCCTACATATTCACTAGACGCCAGTCCATTGGATATTTCCATTTGGGACACTTTGAAGGCTAGGGTGTCCACTAAAAAATACCATAGTTTGGATGCGCTCGAGGTATATCTTCGCCGAGAAAAGCTACGAATCCTGCAGGTCCATATTTGTGCAGCATGTGATGCGTTCATCGGCAGACTCAATGCCATCATCAAGACCAAAGATGGTTATATCGAACAATGAGTTCAGTCAGATCAGTTCAGCTTTTTCAAATAATCTAAATTTGCAATATTACATGAAATTTTCCAATAAAAATATCAAAAATTGATAGAATCATAGCGTTTTTCCTTAGTAACACTTGGTGAATATTGCATTATATGTATATAATGGTGAATATACTTAATTTGATGTATTGTTTATTTATGGATTTTTCACCTTAGAACTAATGCTAAGTTGCGAATTTACATCGTATATTACATATCAAAGTAAATACAGATGCAAAAGAACGACGCTTTGAAGGGTTTGCTGGCGCTATGAAGGGTAGTTATATAGTACATATGTCCATGAGCTACCTTTTATACAGAAGATTAAAATTTTCCCAAGACTTTACTCAGTTCTGCCGAACCCATTTTGGGTGGATGCAGCAATATAAGCGAAACAACCTTAAATGTATGTAAAGGAGTGTAGCGTTTGAGAATGTTCATAGAGGAGTGTAATTCGTTTGCAGGTGTTCACTTCGGCGAGTGACGTATGGAGCTACGGAGTGGTACTTTGGGAGATGGCCACGCTCGCCATGCAACCTTACCAGGTGAGGGATAGACCGAGAGAGTGAGGGAGCGAGGAAGGAATGGAAATCGGTACTTTACCATCTGTCTTTTTCAGGGTCTATCGAACGAGCAAGTTTTACGATACGTGATAGACGGCGGCTCGATGGAGCGCCCGGAGAACTGTCCGGACCGCCTCTACGAAATGATGCGGAAGTGCTGGGCGCACTCCGCATCCCGTAGACCGTCTTTCCTTCAAGTGCTGTGCGGCCTGGATGCGGATGCGGACCCCCGCTTCCGGGAGCAGTCCTTCTTCCACTCGGCTGCCGGACGCGAGGCCCTCGCGCACCAGCCCAACGGTAACGTTGCTGCTCCTCCTTTCGCTGTCATTTTAAAACCTTTTTTTTACCCTTCCCACATTGATAATACTCTGCAATTGCGTCTCAGTGTTCCGCGCCCTGCTCTTATCCTCCCGCCTTCGATAGTTATTAAATTTATAATAAATATACCATACAGGCCTTTGACCTTGTTTGGCACGAGAGCCTATTATATAGAGTAAAGACAATGCTCGTAATAAACTATTACTTATTCATAAAGTACTAATGTAAAGATAGACACTTTTTTGTGAGGCTAGCAGAAAACACCACCTGCACAAAATTACGCTGGAGTATCCCAGACTTTAATTATCGTTTAGGGATGATGCCCTATCTCATAACTCTGTGTACTTCTGGTATAATGAATTCAAACGTGGACGTATTCATCTCCGACGGACGATTTATGCGAAGGCTGGCCGGCGACAGTGGTAACTAAAACTAACATTGTTGCTGTATGACAACTAATTCAATCGGATAAAAATATTATATGGCAAATTAGTACAGCATTGAAATTTGGCATAAGCCAAGTGCAAACTATATAGCACGTACACCTGCAAGTTCGGAAGTTTTGTTCCAGATGGATACTGCATGAGTTAACGGAAGTTCAAAAATAAGAGCCTGAAGAGTGGTGTGATAAAATGATATCGTAACAGGAGACGAAAGCTGGGTGTGCTATTACAATGCTGAAAGAAAGAGTCAATCGGCGGAGTGGAGGATTTGCTGACAAAAGTCAAGAAAGGTCAAAGCACTGGTAAAATAATGGTTGCTTTTTTTTTAGCAAGACAGGACTTTACATGACAATTTCATTTGAAAACCACAGAACGGCCACTGCAGATTGGCACGTTAACATTTGATCACCCAGTGTTTTAGAAAAAGTTCATGAAAAGCATCTTCACAGCAGAGTAGTCCTCCATCACGTCTAAGATGCTCTGCTAAGATGACAATGGCATTTTTGAAGACCTTAAACGTGAAACTGATGACGCATCCCTCCCCCATACAGTCCGGACCTTGCACCCTACGATTTCTTTTTATTTCCAAAAATTAAGGATAAACTTCGAGGTACAGTTCACGACCCCAGAAGACTTTTACTTTATCAGAATCCAGAAACTGTCATTATGGCCTGAGTACCAAGTAGACGGATAGCAAAATCAAAAGGGGGAAAATATATATCAGGTAATTTACTTATTCGCTCTCAAAAATGCAACAAACTGACAATATCAAAAGAAATTCTGATTAGAAAAAACTATGGAAGACTCACTTTAAACAGTATCTCAACAGCGCATATCAAATTCTATGACTTCAAAGGAGGAGTGAATGGCTGGTAAGGTGGACGCTCACAGGTGGCAAGACAGCTGTCCTAAACCTAACACAGCTGGTCGTTAGTCCTGAGTCCACCGCTCACCCCCCAGAAGTGTAAAAATAGTATTATGGGCCCGACTTTGGTCGGTGAATTCCATGGCAGCTCCGTTTGTACTTACTTACTTATTACGGTGACAGAACATGCATCAAACCTGGCTCTTTCTTTATCAATCATCATGACCACCGTACTATTTTTCACCGATGAGTGACCCACAAACTAGAAGAGAATGAGAACTGGAAGGATCACTTGTAACTTTCGGCTTATTTTGTCATCGGTAAAATTGTGAAACGGATCAAGAAGCCTACAAAGACAAGTTAATGAAAAACAACACTGATTATACCGGGATGATTCACAATTTCAATATCAAAATCGCTTGACATTTAAGTCTTGGATTACGCACGGGGCGGCCTCACAAGTTCACAAGAAAAGTTACAAATACCTGTGAGTATGCTATACGTGTCTATAAACAAACTACACAAATAAAGAACTTCATAAATACGTGGGAAAGAATAGGCAAAATGACAAATATGTATAAATGAAAAATGACTAATTCTTTTTCAAAGTACCTCCAAAAACATCAATGCACTTTTGCAGTCACATAAATCAACACGGTAATCCCAATCTAAAAATGGGGTTGTTAAAATTACTAATTTGAACGCTTAGACAGCTTCTTCAGGGTTTTGAATCCGCTGGCCATACGACTTATCTTTGATTCTCAGGGTCAAGATTGCAAGAAAGCTGGTCCGTCAACGCGATGTTTACCGGCTCCCAATCTTCTTTGACATTTCGTGTTGCCTCTACGGAGTTCGGTTATCATTTCTGGCAAATGCACAGCATGCATGCTCCCTGTAAGATAATTGCGGCAACATATCCTAATTTTGAGATAAACGAAGCGATCATTTTTTTCAATATGTTGTGAGAATGGATACATTTTGTAGGTTTATTTCAAAGACCCAGACAGCTGATTGACACTTTCTTTAGCAGAAGCAGATTCTGTAAGTAAACCAGCATTAACTAAGACGAGTAGCTCTTTTGTCTTCAGTCAAATTGTGCAGTATCCAACGGGAAACCAGCTTTCTGATGCCCAACTCATCATGCAGAATTATTTGAATCATAGTCATTCCAATGCTAAAAGTTGCCCAAACATGCTCATATGAAAGGTAATTCCAAGCGAGGGTAGGAAATTTCCTGTCTGACAAAAAAACGATTGAAAGTAGAGTGGTTTAGGGATCAGTCCTCGGTCCAGTATTCTTCTTGCTGTGCATAAGGATTCTAGATCAACAGCCAGCCTTTATGCCGATGACATTGTTTTTCAGTAATTCTCTTCTGTAAACCGAAATATAGAGTGATATCGACCAGATCAAGGCATGGACGGGAGAGGGGCAAGCATGGACGAGAGGCCGGAGAGGGGCAATCTCAAAATAAAACATTTAGAATACTAAACGGCTATTATAAATGTGAATCGCAGCTATCCATCTTCTGCTTCAACTAGAACTATAATTTGCAAGGGTACCTCTTCAAGCTGGACAAGGAGAGATTCACCTGTAATCCCACGAAATTCTACATCAGCAACAGAGTGGTTGATTTGTGGTACAAGCTACCTGACAATTATTAATTTAAGACCAAGCTATGGACGAGCCCACCATCTCGAGGCGCTTTAACGAATCTTATCGTTATGTCACTCCGAGACGAGTTCATATTCACATATCAACGTCAACCGCTGCCCATCAGAGGCCAAACTCTTATGGTGAGGCACTCTCAAAGACATCCTCGCCCCTGACTACCAAATTGTCAGATTTCTTCATCCACCCGTTTCGTTCCGACTTCTACCTATCGTATTATAAGCGGCATACCGTCATTCGGAAATATTGCAGATCTGGGGAGTCCTTTACTTGGCAATGATCACCTGTGATCGGGTGGCCAATGGATCGTTTCTAAGGATATTTATTGTTCGTCACCTGCTACGGGCGAACCCGTCCACCCTGGGGCGTTTCAGTGAACTTTGTCGCTATATCACCCTGGGGCGAAACACAGAGACTTGGGGACGTAGACAAATCTACTTACCAAGGCTCCACCTCAGCCCGTAATAGTCTGACTCCTACCGCGAGGCACTGGGAATTTTCAAGCCCAGTGTGGCTCTCAACTCGGCGCCCTTACTCCCATATGCGATCAGTTTTCTCCGACCCCCCGTCTGGTACCACGTTCGAAGTCTTTTGTGCGATCCTCTACCTCAGGCCGCGGCAATTCCTAACTGGAATTATCGCGGATTTATGGCAATAATAATATACCAATTTTTTTCCTATAAAAAAAACCTTAGGTCATTTAAAGACCAATATTCATATACCAGTACGATTTATGTCACAAACTTGTTCCAAAATGGTAGATTCTCGATCATTTTGGTGTGCTTTAGCGTATTATGGCGCTGAATAATATTTTTTTTCACAAGCATTTTGGCCATTATGTATTTGACTAACCTATGGAACATAATCTGCCACTCGGGCGATGAGCTAACTCGCTTGCCGATTTTTTAAATTAAAATGATGCGCTTACTAGAATGACAAATACATAAATAAACGCATTATCAATATATTTTGAAATATTCAAATGTAGACTTTATTAAAATAAAATATAATTATATAAAATCAGCAAATGATAACAATTTTTTGACGATATATAACCTCCATTGTTGTTTTTCTTTTAACATTTATCGCAGCAGACGAATTCTTGAAATAAAGTGTAAGTAGATAATTTCCCTAAAATCAGCATGTTAAAAAGTGGAAGAAAATATTTTTTTTGTATTACCGCTTCCACACTGTTGTGTTATCATTTTCTGATTGACTTTGAAGCATTTATGAGCGACTGTGAATTTTAATATTATGAAATCTGGACAGCAAAGAATCAAATTATCCTAAATTTCAGTTCCATGGTAAACAGCTCATTTCTGCTAATTTTAAAGTAATTTTATTATACTAACATCCTCACAAATAATGGGGGTAACATGCAGTACAAACTTGAAATTTGCGAAAGTGTATTTTGCGAGTTTTGTAATTGGCGTCATTTGCCAGCATTCTAGGCAGTATGTTATGTTACCCCTTTGCTGTGTTTTGCACGTTAGCTATTTTGCGAACCTAAACTAACAGATTATTTTACATTTGATTACGCTTTGCTAGTGCGATATTGATAATATTTTTATTTACATAAATAAAAATATTTCTACATTTACATAAATAAACATATTTCTACATTTACATAAATAAAAATATTTCTTCATTTACATAAATAAAAATATTTCTACATAGAAATATAAGAATCCAAATAGTGAGAATATTTTATTGTTATCGGTCATAATTGTTTTTGAACTTGTTTACACTATTACTGTTCACTACTTCTCGTCAAAGTCCATTTCAGTCATTCCCCACGCACTACACAATAAAGTTCTGTCGGAGATTAAGATTTCAATTAGGGGTGGAATGATTATCGATTTACCAATTACAATTCCGATTGTCACAGTTCTGATAGAGATCTTTTATCCTGCATTAAATTGTTGCACAGTAGATAGCTTCCGTGTCGTATTATTCCTATAAGGAATCTAATTATTTGTATCTGTTATATACTTATTACCACACTTTTTGAAATGACACAGTTTTATTGATCTAAGTTTTATTAGGTACTTAATTAAGAATTAAAACATATAGTTAAAATTAACATAGAATTTGTAAGTTATTAAGTGACAGGCTATTTCTTAAATTATTCTGAATAAATCCAGCTATTGAAAATAGTCTCCCAGATGTATGCAATTCTGTTTTGGGTAATGGATATTATTGCAATAAATAATATTGTTGTGGTTGAGTTTCGTGGAAGATTGGGTTACTTCAACTCAGCGATATGCCTTGCAATATTCAACAAAGGCTCGAGAGACTCACTGTCTGAATCATTTTTTCGCAAGTATTCCAGATGCCATCGCCTGGTACTTCAGATGAAATTTAGGAATTTGGTATTATATCAGCACGGTTAAGATTTTGTTTTTTTTAAATATTTGTATCCCTGTTTTCTTAGCCTGTTTTTTTTTTTGTTTTTTCTGCTGGTAATCGCTAAATAATGGGGGCAATAATCGACGTCTCAGATTAATTGGGAAATCGCCAATAATCATTCATTAATCGAAACGTAATCGGTTGCAACCGTATTTTCTATCATGTCTCTTCTTAGTCGTCTCTTCTGTAGCGCTGGCAGATTCAACAGTTGGTCCTCGTTCGCAGCCCACATGCATTTTTTGTGAAACAGCCAACAGGACTGAACGCAAATCAATGTGTTTTTCGAATATTTGAAATTCATACTCCAACAGCGGTGGAACATGGGAAAGGTTTTTTGAATGTGATAGAGATTGCTCTTTGAACTGTCAGCAATGTGCAGTTCCCATTTTAAATCATGTGATATGGGGCACCCGATATCTTTCTGACCAATTACTCCCTTTAATAATACTTTATTTTCGGATTGTTTTTGTCAATCCACTTCTACACGATCAAGGTGGAGCACTTGCTGCTTTATCCAGGCAAGATCCTGTCTGGATCTTGCTGTAATTGAGTGGCAGGAGTCAATGGGTTTCCGCAAAATTGTATCATCTTCAAAACATGTAGTAGAGGTTGATTCGATTACCAGGTGTAAATCTGTCAATCTGTGATCAAAAAAGTCAATCTGTGATCAATAAAAGAATTGACCTCCAACCATTCGCCTATTCGCCAGAAATGCTACGATCCATTCCAAAAGTTTCTTCTTTTGCCCAAACGTTCGAGTTTATTCAATCGTTGACGAATCGTGCTTCAAATATATTGGGGAACAGAAATTGAAATGAAATAACGTGACAGTGGCTTTAGCTAGCTCCTTATCTACCATAATATATAGACAAATTAAATACGTAGTTACTATATATATTTATGATTTCTAAAGTATACCTGAAAAACTATATATTTGTTTGCTGATGAATTTTGGTCTTCATATGTATTGCAATATTGTTGGTTTTTAGGGAAATGCAGTCTAAAATCCAGTTAGACATTCACCAAACCAAAAGTACTAGTGGGGGATATTACAAATCCTTAACTTAATTTATTATGCCAAATTTAAACCAAACTAAGATCTATCAACACCAACAATACGGATGTGTATCCAATCGCTCAACTCTCTCTAACCTCTTACTTTGCCTTGACTATTGGACAAAACAATTCGATTCTAAAATTCCCGTTGATGTTATCTATCTAGATGTTGAGAAAACATTTGATATGGTGCCGCGCTGCTTCTTGCGAAATTAGAGCATCTCGGAAGCTGCTGATATGGCTGGAAAATTATCTAACGGGGCGTACATACCAAGTGAGAGTGGGAGGCTTATTATCAGATGTTCGTGACATGCTCAGCGGCGTACCCCAAGGATCTGTCCTGGTTCCGACATTGTTCGGGATCTTCATCTCCGATCTTCCTCAACTCGTTGGAATATTAATGAGCCTCTTTGCTGACGATGTTAAGCTTACTGCCGATGCTGCTTTGAGTTGTGTAACATTAAGGGAAGCTCTGGATGAAGTCACAAAATGGACTCAAGACTGGGTTATTAAAATTAACCCCAACAAATTCACAGTTCTACACTTTGGTAAAAACAATCCTAAAAATGACTACCACCAGGATTGATCAGATTAACAGCCACAAACACACAAAAAGACATTGGCATAACGATAACAGATAACTTGAAATGGGCAAACTATATTGAAAATATTGTAAAACAGGCAAATGCACTTCTATATTTTGTAAAGAAAGCTATTTAAGAATTAACTATACCGACATTTTTTAAAATTTACAAAACCTACATTCGTCCTCTACTCCAATGTGGTTTTCAGATCCGGAATCCTTATTCAAAAATAGGCTTGACAAGTATTCAACAAATTAAAAAAGTAATAAAAAACACAAATAGCAACACCAGTGATCATCATATACATCAGCACATAAGCTGTTAGTTCATCAAGAAATAATAATAATCCGATTCGTTACTCCCTCGACATATGGCAAGAAAACCGGAGCTCGATTTCACTTCTGAGGCTTTTGCGTTTATGCTTCGCGGGGTAGAAAGAAATGGATAAAGACCGTATCACAACCGCACCATAAAATGCACAACAGAAAATCCTCAGGCTTTAAACGGAGCTCCGACATTTTCGCTGTACGCGAAGGGTGTATTATTATTATTATTTATTCCAGAAAGGCAATTTCGCTGATACTTTGAGATCGGATTTTGTAAAGTCGGTCATAAACAATATTAACAAGTTTCGATGTCCAAATTGAGTCTGTTTCTAAATCCATCGACAAACCTCGCATTTATCACTTCGAACGGTAGTTTATTCTGCACGTTCGCTACTCTTATCTTGCAGAACATTCTCGAGAGGATTAGATTTAAAGTTTCCATGGTTGAATTTTTCGCTGTGACCTCGAAGATCAGTGTCGAAGTTGAATTCTCAATCCGGTCCTCTCTTTGTCTTCTTCGTTTGAGAGTAGTCAATTGGAGTAAAACCGAGCGATCTTTGCAATTCCTATTGTTCAGGCCCTCTGGCGTTTCGGTTGTCCTTCGCTGCACGTTTTCTGGGACATGTACATATTTGCACGCGTAGGGGTTCCGGAGCCGATAGCCGTACTCGAGAATAGACGTTCACAGGTCTACGTTTAGAGGCAACAAAGCCAGTACAAGATGAACATATTGGTTGCAGGGCGCGGGGAGGCGTCGGAGGCATCGGAGGAGTCTGAGGCGGCGGAGGCGGGCGGCAGCCGCGTGGCCTCGTGGGCGCGGCGGCTGGCAGGCGCCTCGCCCCGCCGCGCGGCGCTGGGATCGCTGGCCTCACTGGCCTCACTGGGCTCGCTGGGCCGTGAGGCTGAGTTGCGGCGCTCGGAACGGCGCGCACTGGTGGCCGTGGCCAAGCCGCCGCCGCCAAACGGCCTGCTGCCGCAGCCGCGCCGCGACTCACTCACGCTCTCCACGGCGGCCTGCTAGCCCCTGTCCTCCTGAGCTTTTATCTATAAAAATTTATTCCCGACGCCGAATACCTCAGGACGATGCGTCTCCTCCCTCGGCTGACGCTTCGTCCGTCGTGCACATTTAGACTAATTTAATCGTCAACGATGTTCGGTAGGAGACCCGTCGCCTTCGCACGTCCGTGTTCGGAATTGGAAATGTCGGCGCCGCCCCTCGGTCCGTCCAGGGCGATCGCCGACTCTTCGGCTTCCGAACGCGACGCGGGACTTCCGAGAATATTTCTCCGAGGCGACGATAGACGGCAGGCATTCTCTTGAACGCTCCGCTCGCGTCGCGCGACAGACTGCGTAGTATTAAGAATTATAACCGCGCCGACGCGCGCGCTCGGCCGTCGATCGTTTGCCCGTGGACGATTTCATACTGAATTATAGAAATGAGGCGCTGACTCGCCACTCTAGCCCGTCCGATTGACGCGAGACCGATGAATTATTTCCATTTTTTCGTACGAACGCCCATAAATGCGGAAAGAACGCCGAAGATACGATCATGTCGTGTGCGACGATGCTGAATGAGAAGAATGCAGAGAATGAATGAGAATGCGAACGAGTATGCTCATGAAAGAAGTGTGATATCGAACGTAATACGAATGTTGCAGTGAGAATGCAGATTCGGATCGGTCGAATAATGAGTAACTTCTATGAAGATCGATCGATCTGAATTGAATGTATCTTAAATGAATGGTAAAAATGGGGATAATTCAACGCGCTGCTCTCGGACGGTCAAAGAATTTCTTTAATCTAGCGTTAATTGTACGGTTACTTTTGCGTAACGATAGAGATATAAGAATAATTTAAGAATTTCGTAGCTCAGTTAGACCTTCCTATGATTGTAATGAGTTCGTTTTTGTGTTGAATTTTTTCGGAAATAGTAGGAAATTTGCCATTACTAAAACGCAGCAATTTCCCCCCGACGACGGATAAAATATCAAAATAACGATCTATTTTGTGTAAGATAATAAAATTGAAATATTTTTGTCCGATGTTAATATTGGTATTATCGTAAATTAAAAAAAGTGTTGTATATAATAATATTACATGATTATTATATGTAAATAGACAATTTCGTTTCAAGATAGTTAGTTCAATATTTGTTTTTTGACTCTCTACTGATATTTCCAAAGTGAAAATAATTTTTCACAAGTTTGACAGGCAATTTAAAAATTTCAAGGACACTCAAATTATAATATTTGATAGAATTGCCATATTTTACACAATTTAAAAATACTAAAAAAATGGAATTGCAGATACTTTGGCGTAAATTAATGTTTAAACGTGTAAATATTGTAAATCAACTTGTTATCGACAATATACACCAGCGCTTAGCGTGCGGAGCACGTTATTCAATCTTTTATTTGAGAATTTAAACTTTCGTTGACGGGAATAGCGGGCTCCGCGCGCTCTAATCATCTTATTTTTAATTTAATATTGCAATTTTATTGCATGGCCATCAGCGGCTCACTCACACAGAGTTAGTTCTTGTCCTTTGCCGAATTGCCATTATTTCTATGCGTGCAGAACCTAAGATCAAATTATCCCAATCAGTATTTAGGAGAAAAATGCATCCGAAAACCATAGCAAATAAGACTACTATTTTACACATGTATATCGCAGATATACAATACATACAGTAAATTTTGTTAAAGTACAAATATATATTATTTATCTATATGCTTAAGCGATGTTGCATTTTTTATATAGTTCCGAATGTAATAAAAACTTCCATTTTTGATTATTTATTTAAATGAAAACAGTTTATATCGGTCAACAGAAAGTGTTCAAATGTAATAAAACAGTTCCTTAAAATATGTGTCATATACAGTTATCATGTTTTGTATAGTAATTTTTTTTTAAAATTCACAAAATCTACATTTATATATAGCTTACGGGCCGTTTTGTCGTAACTTAAATTCTCAGCGCATGAAAATCTCACTGTGAGATTATTATTATTTGTAATAGCTAATTTTCAGTACCTTTTTACTACTGTATATTTATACAATATGTATTTGTTACGAGCGTGAACTATTTGACAAATATGATGTATCCTATAATGTTAACAAAGAGTACCTACGACCTAATTATATTTTATACCGTGTCGAAAAATATTAGGATTAAAAAAATGTGTCGTGTTGAGAAGTATATAAGAAAAATGTACATTTCCCAAAAATAAAGAAAAAATGATTCCTAAGAAGTGTTGTTTTTTTAAATAAGTACAAATGGAGCTGCCATGGCATTCACCAACCAAAGTCGGGCCCATCATAATACTATTGTTACACTTTTGGGGGGTGAGCGGTGGACTCCAAACTAACGACCGGCTGTGGTAGGCTTAGTGTTTTGCCACACACTCACTTTACCACCCATTCACTTCCCCTTCAAAGCCGTAGTATTTGAGATGCGGAAATCGCGGGTTTAGATATATTTTCTAGGAAAAAGTTAATTATTTTCCTGGAGAGACCAAGATCCTTAAATAGGTGAAATAGAGATTTGGCTGGGAGGCCACGAGCGCC
>JAOPUG010000090.1:1131964-1145715 GCA_027564375.1 Micropterix facetella | reverse complement strand
CAGCTGCTGAGTAGTGGATTTGCATATATCTTCGTATCGTCTGCGTAAAGACTCATGCTTGATGATATACTGGTTCGTAGGTCTATCAAGTATAGAACGAATAACACTGGCCCTACGAATAACACATCCGCCGCAAAATATGGCAGTTTTGTTAGGAGAACATCAAACTGTCGATAATTGAAAATAACTGTATATAGGAGATAATAGTTCAATTAATTAATACATGATGGGGAAATTGTCTAGTCATCATATGGAGTGGGGTGCAATGACAAAGTTACGAAATACGTGATTATAGCTTCGGCCAAATTGTGCGGGAGTTTGACTTTTTGGTATATGGAAAAAAAATGAGTTTTCGAGTAATTCTTGGTTTTCCGGCACACATATCGGAGATATACTATTGAAGTGTTTTAGGGCCTATCAGATTGTTTTCTCTAGTTTTAGCTGCGGCGAAATTGGAAACCCCAAGCCGAAGAACATAATATAAGAACTGGGTGTGTAAATTCACATGAAAATTCATTATAGGTCGCTGAACAAGCTGCTAAGGCTGCCGGCGTAAAGCGAATATTAGTCGCCGAAGGAGATGCGTTCAAGGGCTTCGTCGCTGAGGCGTTGGAGCCGCTGATTCTCGCTTCGCAGAAACAGTTTAATTTCACTCATATTCTCGGACCGGCGAGCGCTATCGGTAAAGCCGTGTTGCCACGCGTCGCCGCTAAGCTGGACGTGTCGCCCGTTACAGATATAATAGGAGTGAAGGATCCCAATACGTTTATCCGCACAATCTATGCTGGTATGAATACCTATTACAGTGAAACTTCCATCTATTGTTTTTGAAGGGATTTTGAAAAATGCATGAAAGTAATGGGGTCTCTGAAAAAACAGTAATATCAGCACCTTTTGTTTTAATAAAATACATAATGGGGTATAAAACATAAACATTGAAAAAGTAGATTGATAAAATTCACATGCAGTGAAATATATATACGTACATATATAAAAAAAATACATAGTATTGAAATTATTAACCTGAGGAGTGTCCCGACAGAGGGTAGTTTTTTAATAACACAGGATCGCCAGGAGTTTGGCGAATGTCTGCGCACACTGAAGCGCGGGACACTATAGATTAAACAACAAAAAAATCAATTATAAAAAATAGTCCTTCATGATTGGTTTTTCATCTGGTTTCTGACAATAACCAAACAATAGGTTTTCTGTGGTACAAGATGATATTCTTCTCAGCTTCACTAATTTTATTATTATATTATAACAGAGAGACAGTTATTTTTAACCGATGCATCTATAGCTGTGGCTCGGCGTGAAGGAAATTTTCCAAACAATTCTTAAGCCGATTGACATTTTCAGCATCCACAATTTGTTCCAGCAGCCAATTCTACGCATCCACTATTCTGTTCACTAGGAAGTGCTTCCTTGGACTGCTTGAGAAATGTGTTGATTCAGATTGAATTGATGATCACGCAGATGCTGATTTTTCTTGAAGATAAAGATGGTACTGGGGCAGGGACAATTATGTATATATCCGTTCAGTATTTTGAAGATCTTGATGTCAAGATCATCTCTTTCATGGCAATTTTTCAGTTTTGGCCATTTTAACCGAGTCAGCCTATCTTCATAGTTAAGCTTCCTAAATTCAATTGGAATCCTCATCGTTTATCGACTCTTTCGAGAGATCTAAATCCTTGACGAAGTATGGGTTCCATATCAAATACCCGAATTTCAGAAGTGGTCTTACATAAATCTTAGGCTGTTACATAAATGCTTTATTTTTTTTAAATGCCACATGCCTCCGAAAAGATTGGTAGAGGCAGTGGATCTTCATCATCTTCAACCACTTAAACTGTCTCCTTCAACACTGTTTTGTATAGATTTTCTATGGTTTTGCGTTTTACGTCGGGCATTGTACACAATAAAGGTGACCTTCTGCTGGTCGCCCGTTTTTCGGAAATTTTACATCGGTATCGGTCGGTATCGGCACACATTGTCGTTGCATCTGCGCCATGGCGGTGCTTCGGCGAGACTTCATTTTTCTAGTAAACTGTCTAAATTAAAAAGTGTCTAGTGCATTGGAAATTTTATAACAGTATAGCCGCGCCTGTACACCTCTTTTACAAATCGATCGATTGAGTGAATTAGCACAATAAATAGCGATATTTCACACGTTCATTGCAGTAAAACGATATATCGAGAAACAATGGATGCTACCTATTTTTATGCTTTTCATATGGAATTAATTTGGACGTTCCTCTGGGGCTATGTCCACTACCGAATGTTCGCTATCATATAGGCTATAATAACTTTATTGCACTTCACTCGAAACAAGGATGTGGTAGATTTTTCGAATCCAGTCTCGTAGATTATGAAGCCAAGATGTTCTTCATTGGACCTCTTTCCCACATTCAACCAAGCTTATACGTAGCATTTTTTTTTCTTCTCTTGTGTTGGGGCTGTTTTAAGGTGTTCTGAGCCTCGTATAGCTGGGACCATCTCTGGTCTATTGTGATCCCCACCTACTATATTTCCATGCTTAGCTTAAGAACCACAATAAGCTTTTGGTACTGGATCGTTTTACCTCTTCAGGTTGGAGATAGTAGTTATCCAGGTGGATGTTTCTTTTATGCAGCAGTGGACTACATTCGCAAACGAGGAGCAGGGGAGTTTCGTCTGCTATTTGGCAGAGCCCGCACACTCTAGTGTCCCGGAGCTTGAGGTTGAACATGTGTTTATTCAGGGCACAGTGTCCTGTGAGTGCTTACACCAATATGCGTTAGTTGTTCCTACTTAGCGATAAAGCTTCGTGGGCAGTCGTAAACTCTGATTAGTGTTTTAGAATGATTCAAGTCTGGTGTGCTGGTCCAGCGGTTAAAAGATTGTTCTAAACAGAGGTTTTTGAGCATTTGATTTGCTACGCTTCTTCATACACCACAGCATGGTTCAGGACTGTATAGCGTTCCTGTTGCCTTTGCAAGTTTGTCGGCTTTTTTGTTGCCTTCGATCCCTGCATGACCGGGAACCTATATCAGAACTATCTTGTTGTTTTCGCCCAGGGAGTTCAAAAGTGTCACACAGTTTTACACCAACTTTGAGCTAATAGTGTCCAAAGCTAATTCCAAAAGAGCTGCTTGGCTATCCGATTGGATATAAATGTGATGGTTGGCGTAGTTCTTTTGAAGATTGATATCCACGCATTCCGTAATGGCATGTATACCTTCGCTTGGAAAATGGAGGTGTGTTTCCCTAAATTTATACTTCTTTCGAAGTTTGAGCGCTCTCCATATATTCTGCAGCCTACGTCAAGTCCCGATTTGGAACTATCAGTAAACCATTTAAGGCTACCGGCCTCCCAGTGAATTTGGTTATTTAGCCAATCATCTCTATGCGGTTCCACTGTAAAAAAAATTAAAATGTGAACAGTGGAAGCATGGTATCTGATACCATGATGAGGATTGGTGTTTCAAAAACCGAGTCTAGGACAGATCTTAGGGCTTGTGAAATCCAGTTTACCTTCTCTCTGGCGGATAGTCTGTACGTGCTAGCCCTCGCCACCTGTTAAATGTGTATATGCAGGGGTGGCATGGTCAGCAGTGCATTCAGAGCTGCTTCAGGTGTGGAGAATATTGCCCCTGTTATAATGAGGCAAGCCGTCCTTTAAAGGCCGCTTGTTTTGGTAATCACAGTTTTCTGATTGGCTTACACCAGACCACAGAGGCGTATGCAATAATTGGCCTCACAATGTCTGTGTATAGCCAGTGGGATATCTTTGGGTTGATTTCCCAATTTTTCTCTGTCACTCTAATGCTTATATCCAAGGCACTTTTTGCCTTTTGTATGGTTTTGTATAAATGGCTTTTTTAAGTGAGTCTCTGGTCGAATATAACTCCCAGATACTTTACTTCATTGGAAAACGGTGTCTGCCTGCTATTGAGACTTGGCATAGTCAGTCCTACCAACTGCCGTTTGTTAGTAAATGGCACAAGGAGGGTCTTGTCAGCATTAACTGACAATTTGTTCTCTTTGCGCACTTGCGAACAATGCTTATCGCTCTGCATATGGTACGAATTCATACTTTGACAGAATCTTCAGACAATGATCACTAGGTCATCGCGTAGCTCTGAGTGTCTATCCTGGTTTCTGCCATTTTGTGCAGGAGTTGATCTACAGCAAGAGTCCATAGTAGGGACGAGAGAACGCCTCCTTGCGGACAACCTCTTGTAGTAGTGACTTCAAGGTTTGTTCCGTGAAGGACTACTTTGGCAGTTTAGTTTGAGAGCGTCACTTTTACCCATTTAGTTGTGGAGTCTGCTTTTTTCCTCTCCAAACCCGTCACTAAAGTTTCAATAGTGGTTGTCAAAAGTGCCCTCAATGTCTAAAAATGCGCATAATTCAGTTTGTTTGTCTTCCAATGTCTTTTCCACTGTCCTAGGTAGAGCAGCTCAGTTTTCGTAGATTTGCCTTTACGGTAGGGATGTTGGTTATAACTGATAGGGTTGGCCGTTAATGTCTCTTCCTTAATATGCCTATCCAGTACCTTCTCCATCGCTTTCAGCAGAAAGGATATAAGGCTGATTGGTCTGAAGGACTTTGGCAGTGCAAAAGTCCTCCCTTCCAACTTTAGGTATCAATAGTACTTTGACCTTGGTCCACTCTTCGGGTATATGTCCCCAGGCATAGCTTACTCTAAAGATTTTAACCAGATATGGGGTTAGGATATCTATACCCTATTGCAATAATACGGGCATGATTACATCGTCCTCGCATGATTTGTAAGGTTTGAAGGATTCTACGGTACGGCCCATTTGACCTGATTAGGCTTTATGATTCTAGCAGCATTCCAGTCCTCTTTCGAGGTCTGTGTGGAGTGGTTACTGAGTATCTAGTCCTCACAGCACCTGGGAAGTGGGGGTCGTATGAGAACTTCCAGTTTCCTTTTCATTAATTTAAAGGATCCATTTGGTTTTTTCAGAAGACTGATTTGGTTAGGTTTGTCTTTTGTGAGCATTCTGTATACTCTAGCTCTATTCCTTGAGGCGTTTTCACATGTCCTCGAAGAAACTTTTCCATGATGCTCTCTTGGCTCTCCTAATTTCTTTATTGTATTCAATTAAGGCTTTTCTGTAGTCCTCTTATTAAGGAGTCTGTTTAGCCTTATTGAATAGTTTCCGGGTTTCTTGTCTTAGCTTATTCAGCTTCGAGTTCCACCACGGAACTTTTGTTTTGGGCAACTGTCCTCGTAGGCATTTATAATGCCATTCGTGGTATCCGCTACGGCCAGCTCTAGAGTCTCGCATGATTTTATATTTTTTTGGAAGCATTTCAAGGTTTCGCCTTAGGTTATCAAGGTAGGCGTCCCAGGTGGTGGCTTTCGGATTCCTAAATGTCATGGGATGACAGGCTATGGAAGTCAGTAGTTCAAAGGATAAATGTCTGTAATCAGACATTGAAGTGTCATCCATAACATACCAGTTTACTATGTGCTTGGCCAAACTTTTAGATGCAAACATTATGTCTAAAACTTCCTGTCTAGCACATGTTACAAAGGTCCGGCATGCATCCCATATTTAATAAATGAAGACAGTTAATTGAAAGGAAGTCACTATGTAACTCACCCATGTTATTGATGTCGGAGCTCCCCCAAGCGATGTGGTGAGCGTTTGCATCACATCCTACCAGAAGCTCTGCATTATGGCTTCGAGCATACTCCACCACGTTTGCCAGCTCTTCGGCAGGATCTCATTTCTCTCCGGATAGATAGGCCGAGCATAGGATTACTCTTGACCCGTTCCATCCTTTGAGGTTGACCTAAGCTGCAACCTGGTCGTCAGTGCATAATTCTGGAACAGGTAGAAATATACGAACCAGTAGTATACGAAATATCCTCTGATAGAAACACATTTTGAAGGCTTCCGGTTTTCTTAACAGCATGTACGTGTCCAGCTTTCCATCCCATATAACTAGTACACAATACGTAGTACTTTAGACTCAACATTGACTGATCTTTAGGTGTAAGTAGATCTTTGATGTTTCTTCAGCAAAATACCTTTTTCATACACTTATTGATAATTCAGACCATACAAATAGTAAATACAAAAAGAGCTGCCATGGAATTCACCAACCAGATCACAGAATCAACTGGCTGCGGTAGGTTTAGGACAGCCGTCTTGCCACATGTGAGCGCCCACATTACCACCCATTCACTCCTCCTTCGAAGCCATAGAATTTGAGATTCCGAAATTGCAGTTTTAGATATTTTTTCTAGGCAGGAGTTAATTATATTTCTGGAAAGACCGAGATCCTTAAAGAGGTGAAACAGATTGGGCTGGTAGGCCACGAGCGCCAACTTCCACAGCGTGAAGGTGAACAGTGAAGCCGTTTCGGGTGATGGCATTTGCGAGATCATGGTATTTATTTAATTTGTACTCGAGGTCATCTTCAGATATAAAGAATGAATAGTTATTTCAAGACGGAGGGCTGTGCATCTAAGACTTTCAGGGAATTGATACTGCTTATAGACAGAATCAACCTCCAAAATACAATCTGAAGTTTTCTCGATTATTGAGAAAGGTTTTGTAGTGGAATGTTTTTTGCCTTTAGAGCCATCACGCACAAATTGTTTTGGTGGTTTGGAGGGTACAGTCCGACTCTTGTTGGCACGAGCCACGGAGAGGTTAATTATCTAGTGAATAACAGCAAGGACTTTATCATGGCGGTAAGTATACCGTCCTCGATCTGGCCGCCTTGCAGCCACCCAAAATATGTCTAGCTGTGCAAGGGATATTGTTACTTGAATAGCTCCAACGATCGAGATTACTGGGCTCTGCAAGTGTATGCTGAAAGGTATTTAAATAAGATTTCAGCATCTCTGGTATCCAGTCAGACAACATTACCTTCCAGTGCATTGAATGAGGAATGCAAAAGTCCTCAACTGTTGTCCTGTCATTCTGGAATTGAATGAAATAGTACATGCAGGAAAACAATTTGGGCAACGACCGATCGAGATTTTTCTATATTGACTAATGCCCAAGTTGAAGGTGCAGAAAATCCAGTTTCTATATAAATATAGTTTATTTTTCTTATAGGTAATGCTATTTTAACTATCGAAGTAAAAGATGCCATCAAAGTTATAACGGTGAGAGGCACGGCTTTTGAAGCAGACACTCTCGAAGGTGGATCGGCGCCATCAGAGAAGGCACCGGAAGGCTCCTACAAAACTGATTTAACCGAATGGGTGTCGCAAGAGCTTTCTAAATCGGATCGTCCTGAGCTCACCAGCGCTAAGAGCATAGTATCTGGAGGTAAGGATATTTAATTAATTTTTCAATTGAGTACTCGGGTACGTCGGTTCAACTGTATTTGCAGACATCAGAGAAAACCCTCTTTAGGTAGGGTTGAATATAAACCAGGCTGATACAGAAGAGACAGAGAGGAATACTTAACCGTAATTATGGTCTAACCGCCGGGAAGCCCTACATTTCAAGTACTGTATCACAATTCACAGATACACATGAACTATAAGAGATCAAAACAAGACTTATAAAAGCTCGGTTCTTCATTGTTCTAGACAAGCTACAATGTCAATTCTGAAGTGATTTATACCACAATAATTTGTCTCCCCGGCACAGTCGGATGTCATCCAAGCAAGTTTTATTTATCCACTGTTGTCACCAATCTTTCACGGACGATGAACACGGTGAAGACCATGATATTCACGCATTGTGTTCCTCCAAAATTTTCTCCAAAAAATAAAGAGGAAGGAAAAATGTGGTGATACATCCTAATTATATGTCATGCATGGTATTTATTATCATCTAAAATGACGTAATAGCGTTTTTTTTTTTCAACTACATCGATCAACAGCTTCATGTCAATATTTGCCTTTGTGCATAGAAGCACATGCAATGTTACCAAAGTTTTGCAATGAATTGATGTTTACTGCGATTTGTAAGCGCACATGTGTCCGTCGTCATTGTTTCCCAGGTATTTCGATGAAGCCTTGCTTTTTTTTTGCAGACTCATTAGTAAAGGGGCGCTGCAAAATAACGATCTGGAATGAAATGAAAAACTTAAGACAATACCTGCGGAAAATTTCTATTGCATTCTGCGATTATTTTACGCAAGTGTGTTGGGGCTGTACGGCTGTTAAGTCTGAAGTAGAAAACTAAATAAATAATTAAGAAAAATAACAATATTACAGAAATGAAGGCCATTGAGCCATTTAAATAAAACTGGGAAATTTTCGAACCCAGTGGAGCCTCTCGTGCCCTCGCTCCCAGATGTAGTCAGATTTCTCCGACCTTCCTTCTGGTAACAGGTTTAAAGTCGCTTGGGCGGCTTCTACCTCAAAATAGCCTCAATTTGTATCAGAGGCGTCCTTTACTCGGCTTCTCACCCGAGATTGGGTGGCCAACAAATCGTTTCTAATGATAGACCTTTTGAGGTAGGTACATGTCTATCCCCGCTCTATAGAAAAGCACACACTAATCAGACTCCCCGGCTATTCGTGGATTGAGCACCGACAAGTGCATCGGTGCGAAGTATTTCCACGGATCCGCCGCACAGGGGATTCACCAGGTTAGTCCCTCTTTGGGGAGGCTGTCGGATGAGAGTCGAACCATGAGTCTGGCCGAACATGATAACAAATTTGGCCATTAGGACCCGAGCTGAACGGCCCCATTAGTCCTCTTAAACTCTGACACCCAGGATTGTATTTAATATCAATGCTACGGGCGAACCCGCCACCCCGAGACGTTTCAATGAACTCTATCGTTATATTGCCTAGAGATGAACGTAAAGAAATTTTGACGATACAATCGACAATCCAACTACGTCATTGCCCGCGAGAGTCCTACTACTTACCACGGGGCACTGGGAATTTTCAAACCCAGTGGGATACCCTCGTGCCCTCGCTACCAAATTTAGACATATTTCTCCATCCACCCGTTTGGTTCCGGGTGCGAGGTCGCTTGCGCTTGACCTCTACCTATCGTAATAATGCGGCATTCCATAATTCGGAAATATCGCGGATTCGTGGCGCCCTTTGCTCGGTCTGCAACCCGAGATTGGGTGGCCAACAGATCGTTTCTAAGGATAGGGGACGACAGGTAGGAACCTACCCCTGCATCTTAAAAAGCATTACGCTACCAGCTCCCCCGTCATTCGTCATTTGAGCGAAGCCGGTAAACCGACCAATACATCAACCTTCCAGGGCCGCCCGAGGTGTTCCCCAGATCCAACCACATAGTGGGTTAACAAGTTTAGCCCTCTTCGAGGAGGCTGCCGGTGTGAGTTGAGCTGTGAGTCTGGTCGACCGAGTTGACAGAATTGGCCATATGACCCGAGCTGCACAGCCCCATTAGGCCCCGTCCCTGATGCCTAGATAGTAGATCGATGACTGGATAGTGTGTCGAAACCTGATTATCTAACTAAACATGGTGGCCGATCATTTTTATTGTTATCCAATACATTCCTACTACAATAATAATTTTGTGAAATTTGTAATATACAGGATGCAGCAGGAAAACCTGCATTTTTGAAATAACTGTAAGAAAGAAACGGTTGCATAATTTAAAATTTTATTGATATGTTAATCTACGTTAAAAAGCATTTAAGAAACATTAATAATTTTTTAAAAATAACATTGTTAAGATGTCGTCCATATTGATCGATGCATTCTTGCAGGCGATGTCTAAAATTGGTCATTACATCACGAAGCGTCTATTGAGGGATTCTTTCGATTTTGTGATGGATTCTTGCCTTCAGTTCTTCAAGAGTATGAGGCCGTTCTTGGAAAACTTTGCTCTTTAGGTAGCTCCACAAGAAAAAATCGCATGCGGTGAGATCGGGTGAGCCAAGGAATCGCTCCATTCCGGGATATCACCCGATTTGAGAAAACTTCATTGAGGAGACGCTCACATGGGCCATGTTGCTTGTGGCTCCATCTTGTTGAAATAAGGTGTTATTTAGTCCATGTTGACGAACGCGAGGAATGAAGAATGTTCGTAACATTTCCGAGTAGCGCTCCGCATTGACGATAACAGCTTGCTCCCTTTCATTTTCAAAAAAAAATGGGCCTATGATTCTCATTGAAGACATTGCGCACCAAACCTAGGCCAAATGGAGAGGTTTTTGCGGATTTTCATCTAGTACCTAAAATTTTGTTTGTTTACATATCCGGAAAGATGGAAATGCGCCTCGTCGCTCATCCAGGGCAAGTAGAGAAGTTCCTCGTTTTCTTCAATCCTTTCCAAAAACGTCTCACAAAACCGCCGTCGAGCAGCAAATTCGTTTTCATTCATAGCCTGAACTACTTGAATTTTGTAGGGGTGATAGTGTAAATCTAACCTCAATATCCTTCGAACAGTCGTATCTGAAATTCCAAGTGAAGCATTATGTCGACGCACTGATCTCCGAGGGCTTCTTGTCACAGCGATTCTTACACGTTCAACATTCGCCGGAATTCGCACTAATCTCGCACTGCCACCTCTTTTGTTTCTCTTTTCACCGATGTTTTCAAAATTTTGTACGCATAACTTTATTGACTTAACAGAAGGTACAGACCGATTACGATTAATCTGGAAATTATTCCAGAAACGGCGTTGCGTAGTTGCATAACTACCATTTTGCTTGGGCCACTGAAACGCTTTGAAGGGAGGAACGCAACGGCAATGTTGCCAACTTGCCCCGCGCAACCGTTTGTTTATTACAGTTATTTAAAAAAATGCTTGTTTGCCTGCCACACCCTGTACTTAGTTGTAAAATGTATCTCATTCTTTAGGCAGGGGCTTGAAATCCGGTGACAACTTCAAGCTGTTGTACGATCTCGCCGACAAGTTGGGAGCTGCCGTCGGTGCTTCCAGAGCGGCGGTCGACGCTGGCTTTGTCCCGAATGATTTGCAAATTGGACAAACGGGAAAAATCGTAGCGCCGGTAAGCTTAACTGACGAAACACTCATAATTAAAGTCCATTTATAGGTAAAATGCACTTTCCGTAGGGGTGATATTGGCATTCTTACAGTTGATTCTGCTATAAATTATATTGGGTTGTTCGGAAAGTAATTCGTTTTTTTCTTCACAGAGGGCTTAATTATATTTTTTCACAGCCAACTTCACACTCCGTATAATCATTATATATTTTGACGCCGATATAGCAAGGCTTACTTGTGAAAAAGTTTAATTGATTCTAAGCCGTAGTTTTTGGTTGGTACCCCTTCAAATATGGAAAGTGAAAAGCAGCATTTTTGGCATATTTTACTTTTTTACTACCGAAAAGGTAAAAATGCTGTTCAAGCAAGAAAAAAATATCCGATATGTATGGAGAAGATGTATTGATAGAACGCCAGTGCCAAAACTGGTTTGCAAAATTTCGATCTGACTATTTTGATGTAGAAGATGCACCACGTTCTGGAAAGCCAGTTGAAGCTGATGAAGACACAATAAAGGCATTAATTGATGCAAACCGGCGAATAACAACTCGTGAGATCGCTGAGAGATTACATTTATCTAATACATCCGTTGATGATCATTTGAAACACTTAGGTTTAATCTTAAAGCTCGACATATGGTTTCTCAATGTTCTTACGGAAAGAACTTTCTGCCGTCACGTTGCAGTTTGTGATTTGCTTCTCAAACGTCAAGAAAATTATACATTTTTGAAGCGCATCATCATTGGGGACGAGAAATGGGTTGTCTATAACAATGTTAAACGCAAGAGATCATGGAATAAAGAAGATGAACCGGCTCAAAGCACTCCGAAAGCCGTTATTACAAAATAAAACGATGCTATCTGGTTGGTGGGATTTCAAACGAATCGTTTTTTTTTTTAGTTTATACCGGACAACACAACGATCAATTCTAAAGTGTTCTGTCATTAACTGGACAAATTGAATGATTCACTTAAACAGAAAAGGCCAGAATTGATCAATAGCAAAGGTGCAGTATTCCACCAAGTTTGTTAACTCGCCAAAAGCTTTTACAGCTTGGATGGGATGTATTGTAACACCCACCATATTCTTCAGATTTGGCACCTTCAGATTATTATTTGTTGCGGTCTCTACAATTTTTTTAGACAGTAAAACCTTTACTTTAAATGAGGGGGTCAAAAATCACCTGGATCAGTTTTTTTCCAGCAAAGAACAAACATTTTATGATCGTGGTAACATGCTACTGCTAGAAAGATTGCAAAAGGTATTTGACCAGAATGGGCAATATATAATTCAATAAAATATCGATTAACTATAAAAAAATCGTCTTTCATTTTCATAAAAAAAAAAACGAAATTACTTTTCGAACAACCCAATATAAAAAATATTTTTAATATTCCAGGAGCTCTACATTGCCGTCGGCATCAGCGGTGCCATCCAGCATTTGGCAGGCATGAAAGACTCCAAGACGATCATCGCCATAAATAAAGACCCGGAAGCGCCGATTTTCCAGGTTGCGGATTTCGGCCTCGTGGCTGATCTCTTCAAAGCCTTTCCCGAATTAACAGAAAAGTTGTAAATTTCAATCGACGCACCAAAGAGATTTTTATATTGTTGGGATACATTGTTAAATAAAAATGATTTTCATCTTTTTTAAGTGTTATTTATTTTTCTGAATTTACTAAAATTTTCTAATTGGTTGCATTCCTGGGTTTTGAGCAGAAGAGCCATCTAGCGGTGGAATCGCGTATTAGAATCATGTGCGTTACAGAGGAGGTTTGATATTACCATATTACGATGGCTCACTGTAGATGGTAATATATGTTTATAAATAAAAACATCGGTAGATGGTAATACTTGTAAAAATAATAATAGTTTCACTCTCCATCTCCCATCTATCGGATTAAAGGTGTACTACAGAGCTACACATGTTGATCGTGGCTGATGTCTGATTATGCATAATAATGAAGTGGTAATTGAGTAGACGAGCGATAGAGATAGCTAGTAGTAATTAAATGGCTCACCAGAAAACAAAATAGTATTTTTAAAAAAAGCTAGGCTCCATCCACCATCTATCGGATGAAAGGACGTACCATTGAATACCCTATATACGGTATTCAATCGTACCTATTCCATATTCCATAAATACCACGTAGCTCTATTGATTTTATACCCATGGAGCTACGAATTTTAGTTCACCTATTGGATAACAGATGGTACGCAATGTCGTTTTAATCTTTCGACGAGTACAATTTTACAATGTCTAAAATGCAAAAAATACTCTTTTATTTTTGATAGGAGGGTTTATTTGCGACTTTATTTTTTGACTATATTAATCGGCTATAGTTTGGCTAATATATATTTTCATTACATTGTCTGTAGTATCATTGATTATATTGGTAGTATCATTGATTAAATAATGCTAGTATCAACCCTGAGTTTGATCTGAAAGATTATTACTTTTGATAAGCATCCGTCGCTAATCGACACGCTGCTAAACGAACGAACGACGAAACTGAAGGCAAATTACGAACAGTGGGCGCGTCGATGTTGTAGCCTCTTCTACAAACCGTACTCTTCATTCGAACTGAGTTCGGAAAAACTAACTTACCAACCTAAATGAAAATTTTAATGGCGAAAATTTTAATTAAAAACAAAAACAGATGTGTCGTGGGACACCCGATCGGAGCGAAACTCTTAACTAATCCATCCAATTTAACCAACCTAACCCCCCCTCACCCCTAATCCCCTTGCACCCCCGCACACACTAGTTTCGCTGCAGTCCGGAGTGAGCGTCAATAATAAAAAGCAGGGAAGGGTTAG
>JAOPUG010000090.1:827382-838172 GCA_027564375.1 Micropterix facetella | reverse complement strand
AAATGTCGTTCCTGACGCGTTATCGCGCTTACTTCCTGTGGCAGCTGTCTCTGTTGTCACCGATCCCTGGTACAACGGACATAGTCTCTGCAAGGTACACTACTCTTACTGAACCAATTGCTGATTTAAAGAATGGGTTTCCTAAAAACACATAGTTATTATTTATGATTTATTTAAAAAAAAAATAAGAATAAAATAAATCTATAATTGCTTTTTTATTTAATGTTTATCAGTAACATTCGTGCAAATACTGAATCACATGCATTATTATGGAATAGTTTCCGGGTTCTGGGCTTGGTTCGTTCACATTGTGATCATCAGCCTCAGCCCACTCTACATCAAGTGCTTGCCCCGTGATGCTGTCGAGGTGTACGCATGTGGGCGCACCGACAAAATAGTTAAAGAATGCCATCTTTTGTATTTTGGGGTCATCCAAGATTAGCGAGTGATAATGTCATTTTTGGCAAGACCCCCTCCCACTCCTGCGTCATGTTACCATCATCCGCAGACCCGACCCCCCTCGCCTAATTTCAAATGACGTTATATATGGACAGCCCCTTGTTGACATTTATGTAGAGATGATTGTTGACACAGTATTGAATTAGGCGATTGATATCATTTTGCAAGAGGGTTGGTAAAGACGTTTGAGCAGATTTTATTTTCTTGTAAAGCTTTGTGTCATCAGCGTATAAAAGGTTGATTCATTCATTTTGTATCTCTTCTGCCATAGTCGGTTGAATTGGTTAATATTAAACGATTATGATTTTTTTTGCTGTCCAATCTGATCGTGGCCTTTTATACCTACAACAACTATAGGCTCCATTTCCAAAATATGTTTTTAGCCCTATATCGTGTTCATCTAACCTATATCTATTACCTATATCTAATACCTATATACCTATATAATTTCATCTAACCTATATCGCTCTCTCTTCGTATGTATGAATATATCGTCGCTCACAGCACAAACAGGCGTATCTTAAAAAAGGTGAAATGTGTTAAATATATCAACACGTTCCACATTTCTTTCTCTAGTGATCATAAAGAGGCGTATATCTAACTTAATTAATTAATGAAACACACGTAGGATCTATCTCATATAACGATTAAAAGAGTCGTATATTTAATTACGCCTTCGGTGTTGCCTTGTTATGGCAAAGAATGTGGCGGCACAAACAGCTCTTACTCACGAGACGCCTTTTTGTCACGTCAGTACCCGCGTGTCGCATCGTGTCATGCTGAAAAAGAAATATGTCTATATAAACACGTGTTTTATGAGTTTGAAATGTAAAACAGTGACAAGCGAACGACGATTCGATAGCGAGCCGAATCCGATAAAACCACTTCAACGTCGGTAAAAAAACAAAGTAGATTGACTATCATGTCTACTCCAAATTTTTTTCTGAGCTGAAGAGTTGCAAACAGTAAGTATTTTTTCGACGCTATGAGGCAACTGCAAGAAAACGTTTGCCCGAACTTTCTGGGTATACAGTGCTCGGTTTAGGCTTAAGATGTAGCAAATTTAAACTAATTAAAAAAGGAAAGAATAGTTTTTATGCAGGTCGTATACCTTTAGAAGATGCAGGAGAAATATCAAACATAGTAGTAAAGGGGAATGACAGTCACATATATATGTACATACATCAGATCAGTGCTCCTAGCGCTCAACGACCACAGGCAAATATACAAAATAATCAAGGAATGCCATGAGGCATTTGAAATTATATCAAATGAAAGCAATATATACCTTACATGGGTGGAGACAATTTGGATTTAAGACTGTAAAGACTGAATAGTCTGTTCGCCCGAGTATTCGGGCGAACCCGTCCCCCCGGTGCGTTTCAACGAACTATCGTTATATCGCCCCGAGATGAAACGTAGAGAATTCGATCAAAACATATCCACAATCAAGTTAAGCCACTGCTAGTGATAGTCCAACTCCTCACCGCAAGGCACTGGAAATTGTCGAACCCAGTGGGGCATCCTCGCGCCCTCGCTCCCAGACGTGGTTAGATTTATCGGATCTATCGTCTGGTAACAAGCTCAAAGTCGCTTGCGCGGTCTCTACCTTAAGTAAGCGGCAATTCCTCACTGGAATATGTCGCGGATTTGAGGCGCCCTTTACTCGACGTGCCACCCATGATCGGGTGGAAAACGTATAGTTAGGTAGCTAAGGATACATAGCTTAAGGTATTTAGCTACCCCCGCTTTCATTGGTCGCATTAAGCTCCCAAAACTCCGTTGTTGAGCAAGACAACCACCCATCCGAAGTTTTCACCGAGTGCATATGCCACATTACCGGGATACACTCAGACCAGTCGATCATCGCATATATATTCGAGAGTGGAGGGCCCCTCTTCAGGAAGGCTATTAAGCAAAGGCCGGCAGTGCTCAGACATCCAGGGTCGCCCGAGGTCTTTCCCCAGATCAGCCGCCATGCACAGCGGGATCACCGGTTTAGTCCCTCTTCGTGGAGGCTGCTGGATGGAACATGAGCCGTGTGTCGGTTCGACTATAATAGACAACGTTGACCGTTAGGACCCGAGATGCACGACCTCATTAGACCCCAAAAGTGAAGATACACAGTGGACTGAGAGGAAATGAGGAGGAGGATGGGCTAGCAATGGCAGGGATCGTCATACCCTCCATAAGTCCAAAGCCCACATTGCTACTAGCAGAGGAGTACATGAGGACCGCCTTACACAACAGAACCACGGAGTGGATAAAGTAGAGGTGTCGATTAATAAACCTGTGGTAGATAGGGAGGGCTATTAAGGAATCCACACGTTACTGCCTGAGATTCTACACGAATAACTTGAGCAAAACAAAAGGGCCTGCTTACTGGGCACTGCCGACTTAATAAGCAGATGCATATACTGGAGATAGTTCATGACCCCATGGGTATAACATGCGGAGCAGAAAATCAATATAATATGTGCATGCCCAGCTTATATGGGCAAATATGAGACTGATATTATCGATATGTGCGTCCTCCGTCCGCATTGGATTGGGCGACCTGTCTCCCAGTAATATGGACTATTCAATAGTTATATAGGTGAGGGTAAGCCCCAACGGCCCTAAAACTAGGGCTGGGCGAGTGTGGCCGTGTGATCTGTAACTCCCATAACATCATTATCATCATACTTTAGGAGATATAGAGCACTAAAACGAAAATTTGACATTTTTTTGGGCAATGCGCAGCTTAGACAGGCCTTTCTAAGTTGCAAACTTAGTGTCTTTAGAAACGGCATAGAAACTGACGATATTGACATGACCTTTTGCAAGGTCAAATTTATAAATTTACTGAAAGATGATTACTGTTGGCAAAAGCACTGTTTACGATCGAATGGAGTGTTTTCGATACGATTTGAAAAGATACAAAATAGACTGCTGATGCGACGTCAAATGCTGTTGATGAGAAAACGTACGTAATAGGATTAACAAATTCTTCCCGTTCTTCTTGGATTTGGATATGGAATTTCCCTTCTGGCATAGATAATTATTTCGATCATAAAATTGCGCATAAAATAGCCACGTCAAACTGTCGCCTGCCAAAATCCATTCTGCGTCCGGCGCGACCGCGACGCGGCAAAACAAATCGTAAATTGTATGTACTTAAGTGCATATTAATTTAGAAGAGATTTATTATCCGCAGGATCGTAAAGAATCGATCGTATAAGCGAGAGATCGCGCGTGAGTGTAAATTAATGAAATTGGCGTAACAAACGTAGCCCCACGTACAAAAGGAGGTAACGAGACGCGGTCGTGATGGCATTAAGCAGTACCAACTAGAAATATTAACCGAAAGGTTAGCTGGATATTAGAAGAACCACACAAGGAATAACCACTTGAATATGGTAGTGTATGCCTAAAAACAAACAAAATCAGTAAAACAATGTTACTGAAACGCCCAACCGATCTGTAAACTACTTTGCTTACATACAGATAAAACCATTTGTTAAATAATAGCACCAACAATTTAATACTCACATAATAATATAATGAAATATAACACTATGTAGTCATATAATTAAGAATAATTAATAATGTAATACACCAATTAGTGTAATAATAACAATGAATATTATAATGATAATCCGGCTCAGATAAAAGATAATAGAATGACAAAATACTACAATTATCATTTGTAGATAATTTAAAAGTTTACAAAATAATCAATACTCAATAATAAATAATAATAATACAATAAAAAATACAATAAATCAATACAATAAAAAAGAAAATTGAGGAAAATTAGTATATTATCAAAAATGATGGCAAGAGCTAAAATTATTGCAAATGATTTAAAAAATAGTCCAAAAGAATAATTATACAGTGATTATTTATAATCAATTGTAGACGCAATATTATCACAGTCATCTAGTTTATATAAGGCATGTTTGACTAAATGGTTGTTAAACAGATTTAACATTTTTATCTGCACGGGTGTGCAATTTTATGAGCACGCAATGCTCACACCTCGAAATAATAACAAACTCGGACAAACAAACAATGAGAAGATTTTTTTATGTTTTCAGTTGTTAAGTTTGTTGTTTTCGGTTCTACTTAATAATGGGATCATCATTTAGTAATCAACTCAAATATAATTATTGTTTTTTCAACAAAATTCCTGTTAACAAACGTAGGTGAAAGATTATAAAGGAAATTAACTATATTGTCGAAAAGGATTATTATTTTACTTGAGAGCGAAGAGCAGCAGTTGTGTTAGCCGCGTCCATCTCTGTTTGAGCAATATTAACTCCTGTCTGTATCAATTTGCGGACAAAATTATACAGCGCTGTAATATTCAAAAAATTATGTGGGTAGAATTTACTATATAATGAAATGATACGTGTAAAACCCCTACATGGAGGGTAAAGTATAGAGAACTGCGTCACTGATCCAAAAACATGAATAACGCGTCTTGCCGCCGTATATTATCGGTGTTGTATCGTGTGGGTGTTACCAGTTTCCGTTGGCAGAGGTACGACGTGTTAAGTCCCACAGAGAGGGGTGACGTCCTGCTGGGAGCGATTCTAATGGCACAAGGGCGAGAAGAGGCGAGGGTGCGTCCGAAGACTTTTGGTCGGTGCCGACCAGCGCAATGTCGAGCCACAGGCCATGCCGCCGGAGACCCCGCTGAGGCGGCGCCCTTTGCCTAGCGCACTGAAGCCTTTGGCCCTGCGACATGGACTAATATTGTGGAATGTCATTCGAGAAAAAGCCACTGGCATTTATTGAGTTCGGAGTTAAGGTATGTAGGCATCCACGTATATTGTGCCACATTTTGACCCTGATTTTAGGGGGACGGGAGGAGTAAGAATCGATCAGTGGAATGCGATACAGTAGATGCTGCTTATATTAAAAACCACATCTTATTTACCGTTCTGACATTAGATATGTTCCGGCGAAGTATTGCCTTATGAAACGCAGAAAAATCAATAATATCATGGTGATATTACCCCCATCTCTTTCTTTTATGCCCCGTATAACGCTGATAATGCCGCTATATGGGCGATTGTGCTACCGGCACCAATATTACCTCGCCCGCAGAGGTTAGCACCCACTCGTTGCTCCAGCGAAATTCGTTTTTCTTAACTAGCTCCAAAAATCGTACCGCGATCAACTGCCGATATTTCTTCACCTTCTGTCGCTGTGCCTGCCTGCTGCCTCCCTCCCTCTCCTAAAACGCCATATCGCCCTGTCTTTCATACCGGCATCTTGGCGCCAGTAAGAAAGCACTCCTCGTAGATGGTATCGGAAGTACCACGTGCACGGCTGTCACCACGTAATACAGTCGTCATCTTTTCTGCGTGAGGATACGGGGTGCTTTCCGATGAGTTGTTTGTGCATATTTTTATATTATAAGAAACCTCTTTTTATCCTATCGCTGCGGTGATAAGCTGAAAATTGAGTTGTTATGTATCACTTTTTTGACTTTTTTGTTTTTTTCTGAATTGGTAATGATTTTTAACAATGATATAAATATACTTATCGACAGTATTACATCGCGTAGTCGACCTTCACCAATGACAATAAATTATAATTAGTAATGGTGAACGTTTTCGAAAATAGCGGTGCAGTTGTAATACTGTCGATGGTAATTCCATCGACCATGATTTTCCGTTTTCAACTTCCTTTGAAATATGGATTCCGGTATGGACCGAATTAATAAAAATTAAAACAAACAAAAATACCGTTGTTTAATATTTTAAATCATTACTGCCCGGATAAAGGTCTGGAAAAATAGTCTATGGTATTAACTATTTTGCTGTTTTGTTTGTTTGTTTAAAATTGAAAACCGAACTGACAAATTGAAAATATAGGTCAGCGGCACAGGGAACAATCGTTACATCCTTTCAGCACAAGTTTGGCTCGTCATCAGGGCCCATAGCGTGTTTAGATTTTAGCTCCCCGATAGCGAATTTCACGTCGCTGTCACTTATGCAAGTAACGTTGACGATGCCAACGCCGTCATCAGTCGTGGGTGGAATGCTCAGTTGTGAGAGAGCTATGAGTGGGACTTCCAGGATAAACTCATAATTAAAAATATCCTACAAATCCGAAAGTGACGGAGGATCCACTGTATGGGGTATTTCCGTACGTTATGTTTTGCAGAGTATTTGTTCTGCGTTTAGCCCGGACGAAACTCCACAAAGCAGAGGTATCGGTTTTAATCGACCAATCCATGCGTTTATGTATGCCGCATGAGCCTGTCGGATATTGCGTTTTATAAACTGTATCCATTCTGTCTTATATTCCTTTCACCCAATGTTATTTCTCATTTTTAAAAATTATTTTAATAATTCTTTAGACGCTTTCAATCTTATAATTTTTAGTATTTCCTAAAGTCAAAAATACTATAAGTAGGCCATACTGAAAGTTTTTGGAACTGGCCACTTGCGTTAAATATATTTAAAAAATATATTCCTATTTTTGAAAATGGAACTCTTTAGTTGTAGAATACATTTTATTTTTTATGTCTGTCATTTGCTTTTTATTTGCGGCGCCATCTTGACAATTACATGTTCACGTAACGATGGATTTAAGTCGAGAAATTGTTCTATGTGTGCTTTTTGACGATTTTCACTTTGGTTTAAGTCAACAAAAAATTACCAAAGACTTCAATTAGCGTTTGGCGATGAGCTCATCTCGTAGCGCTATATACTTCTGGTATAATGATTAAAAGTGGCCGGATTCATCTCCAGATGATTCACGTGAAGGCCGGCCGGCGATAGCGGTAAAAGAAACTAATATTGATGCTGTTAATTGCTGTTAGACGACTAATTCAATCGGATAAAAAAATCCATATCAGCAAATTCGTCGGAGCATAGGCATGAGCCAATTGCAACATATCGTGCACGTACACCTGAAAGTTCGAAAGCTTTGTTCAAAATGGAAATCGCATGAGTTAACGGAATTTCAAAAACGACAGCGTGTACAGTGGTATGATAAAATGATAAACATTACGACGGATAGCAATCATTGGCAGTATGTGCTATCGTAACAGGAGAGGAAATCTGGGTGTACTGTTAAGAAAGGGTCAATCGGCAGAGTGGGTTTTTCATTTGAAGGATTTGCCGACGAAAGGTAAAATTAAGGTTTCTTATTTTTTGACTAGATGGGACATTACACGACAAATTCACGACTTAAAGCCCAAAGAATAGTCACTGCAAATTGGTACATTAACACTTGCTTGCCCAGTACTTTAGAAAAAGTTCGTGAAAAGCGTCCTCGCAGCAGAGTAGTCCTCCATCATCACAAGAATGCATCCGTCCTCGACCCTAAGATGACAACGGCGTTTTTGAAGAGCCCAAATGACGCATCCGCCATACAGTCTGGACCTTGTATTTCTTTTTGTTACCAAATATTAAGGATAAACTTCAAGGTATACGGTTCACGACCCAAGACCCCAGAGAGGTGATAGCGTTCCGAGAAGCAATTGAGGAGACCTCTAAAGAAGACTGGGCCAACTGATTTTCCCAATAATTTCAAAGAAGGAAAAAACGTATACATTGTCAGGGAGATTACTACTCGTACTTTGAAAAACAGTAAATACAATAACAATATTATACATGTTTTACTTTATCAGAATCCAGAAACTTCCAGTGTGGCCTAGGTACTCTCGAGAGCTGGAGCTAGGCATGACGAAACCACTAGGATCACATGTCACGATTTTCCAAGCAAAAACTAAATCGAGGCAGTGATTCTCCGATTTCATCCCCACTTCAATATTCTTAACGTGCACCAATTAATGTTTTCAAGATTATTGGTTTTGCGATACGACAATCTACGCACGTGTATAGAAACCGTTGCCATGGTAACTTAAATTGAACGACGTCACCGTCAACGCGGCCGCTCGCCGCCCTCGCACTTGTCATCCGTCACGTGGCTGAATTGTTGACTTTTGTTAGCATTCATACGATTGTAGTTTCTTTGTGGCCGCGTTGTAACATTTCATAATGGCGGGCCTACAAAGACCGCGCTTTTCAATGGATTTGAGCTCTAAGTGATTTATTCTCCCCGTATAATTTCCAAACACCACCTACGATTAACATTATTATTTTCAAATCGATTACAAAGTCTGTCTCGTCGCCCAATTCTTGTGCTATTGTTGTTATTGATTTCTATTACACATCTACTTCTTCAAATTGTTATCGTTGTTAAGTATTCATAGATTATCAAATAGTTTATTGATGAAAATCAAAATGGTTCCCAATACGTTAAAGGTGAAAATCTCTTATGTGTACATGCTCTCCTCTATCTTGTTCTCTTCCAAACAACACCATCCTATCTCCAGAAGCTTTGTGAACCTGTCCAGTTATTGCGGTATCATGCTTTGGTCAGCCTCTGACAATTTAATTAAAATGTCTCATCGTAAAACGATTTCTACCCTATTCTTTCAATGTCCATGATGTATGATTCTAAGACGACCTCCCATTGAATATACGAAACTTCTTTGAAATCATTCACCTCTCTTAAGTTCTTCTCTTTTATCTCTTCTTCCTCTCGGCATTCATAGGTATGTATGTCTCTTTTTTACACAGACTTATACCTTTATTTGTTTATACGTCAGTTTCTACAATGTATCTACCATTTGGATTAGGTTAGCTACTATTGTCATATAGTAATTAGTTCGCCTGTTTGTAATTTTAAAAAATGTGCCAATAAAGAACTTTGTGTTATTAACACACTTCTGAATGTAAATATGTTCGAGAGGTCATCTCCCAAACCGCTTTTATTTTATTTCTGTTTATACAGGATAACCCCTTTTTAAAACGGCTCGAAACGTAGATATAGGTAAATACACACATATTAAAGATATATAAAGATGCGTATATACATGCAAAATCGATCAATGATTGTGCAGGAAGGCGAGATTCGAAATCAATTTCAATCCAATCATAGTAATCTGTTTTTTGGTTGGCCTGTTGACCATTTTAAAAAAAAGACAGAGGTGTCGTGGGACACTCGATAGGAGCGAAGCTCTTTCGCTCCAGTTCGCTAGAGAGCGTCAATAATAAGCGCACAAATCCAATTTAATGCGTGGTATTGGACAAGTGGGTAAGGGTTGCGAAGCGGAGGGCGGGGGAGGGGTGCGGGTGAGGAAGATTGAGTAGGGGGTGGGACGATTAAGTTGGTGGGAGCCGGAGGGAAGGTATAGGCACTTCTGACGGTAAAGCGTCTCACCAAAAGCGTCCCGTTACAGTTTTTGCCAGTTCACACTCGCCGTGCGTAACCCCGGCAAAATAGTTTCGCTCCAATATCGACATCACTAGGCAGTGCTTTGACTTGTTACACGACCCTCCCAATGGGGCTGTATCTGCCTATCTCAGTTAAGCAGACACATCATGGAGAAGCAATGGATTATTATAATTATCAGTTATTATACATTAGGGTATACATTATTATACGCTAGGGTAAGTTTGAGGACAATATCCCTTATTGCTTATGACAAGTACCTCAGAAACTTACGCTGTATTTTCTCTATGTTTCCTCTGTGGGCTCCAAACATCTGAGCAGTAGTTGAGGATGATCCTAACGTGAGCAGTGTACATTCGCGATATTATATAGAATTGCTATTGCTGCATGAGAGCGACAAATCTGAGAATAAAACCTAAGGTATTTTTCAAACGCGATATATTTGTGAAACTAGAAGCGATCGTCAAAAAAGATCGTGAAAATGACGAGACATAGTGAAAATGACGCTGTGCAAAGTAACTAGCAATAAAAATCAGGAAACTAATAGACATATCTGCAAATTGTAGCTATTCAAGCATGACATCTTAATTAACTTTATCGAATGCCTTGGTCGTTTTAAAATATACCTATCAGTTTGTGTATTATATTTGTGTTTTTTTAATATACTATCGAGATTGGACGCCACATTCTGTTTGAGAAAAAGTAGGTTAAATCGACATATTATTATATGCTCTCACCCGGTCCCTAATTAAGTTTGGTATAATTTGATGGGACGGCTGTGCTGAAACCATATTGCGTCCGCTTGAAGTAACACATAAATGCACCTTAAAAGTAATATGTAAAAAATCTGACACTGTCGCATTATCTGACGTCCTTGCGATCGCCTGATTAAAGCTGAATGATTTTTTCAACATTATCGTGATTTCTATTGCCATAATTATTATTTTTAAGTAAGGTTTTTTTAAATTATTATTTATATCAAGGATTTTGACAATATGGAATTTTCTCAGTTCCTTTGACTTTCTGGACTATCTTTATTCTAAACAGATATAATAAAATTAAACGAACTTACCGCCTGAAGTTTATTA
>JAOPUG010000090.1:807461-819185 GCA_027564375.1 Micropterix facetella | reverse complement strand
TATATCACATTGAGAATATTACACGTTTGTTTAAGACCGAATGCTTGAAGGAAAATGACCGAAGTGGCCGTTTGGCCTACACATTCGAGTCGAGCTGGCTCGACGTACAGTCTATGCTGCGCCTTTCAGCGAACATTTCTTGGCTTTCCCTAGCAATTCTGGCTTAGCAATTCTCGCCGTGTAAGTTATTTTAAAATATTTTTTTTAACAAAAGGGAAAAAGCAGAAGCGATTCTGGGTAAAAAGATGTTTAACAGAAAGGGGCCATTTTAGTCACGTTAATTTGATAAAAGAATTAGACCCTTTTGGCTACCAAATGGGTAATACCACAGTTTGGGCACATACACTTCCTTAGTGCCGTTTCCACTTGCCGTGATTGCTTGCACTTTCTTTTTATTTTCGGTAGGAGGCTCGTAAGCTATTTATTTACTTAACTTCTTCGTCTTCGGTCGCATTTGGATCTATATAAAAAGAAATGCCTACGTAAATCAATTGTTATTTACATTTAAACCAATCCGGAATCCGGCTCCTTTGTCCCCGTGGTGGAGTATGGCCTAACTTGCCTGCGATGCAGAAAGAGACCCGAGCCCCTGTGTGCGGACATATAAAAAGTTGATATCATCATCATCATATTTACAATTTTAAATTGACAAATCAACGCAATGTACCCTAACATTAAAATAACTAAATGAATATAACTTCATTGTAAGCTGTAGAAGTTTTTCGTATGCAGCAATTTTTACATTCTTGTTGGAATACTCTCTGGAAGTTACCTTCCACAGAGACTGGCATTTCCGGTATGTGTTGATAAATTCTTCAATGAAAGCTCTACGAGAAATACTAAAATCCATTCCCCATTTGCATAAACCACGTCTGTACAACACGGATCGTCGCGCTGAATGAAATGCATACTCGAGCCGGACGTGAAGGCTCGCGTCGAGCGTCTCGACAGTTATTAGGAAATCCGAATACCTTCGAGCGGATCAACGCGAGCCAAAATGACTCGCATCGAGCCATAAGCTCTAGGTACACCCTATAGTTATTACTCGAACCTCGAATGCTCAATCGAGTAAGTCTTAATGTGAGTGCGGACATTTATAACTCGCAAACAGGGCACACGGGAATGCTGAACTAGAGACCTTGGTCGATGACGTAGCGTCACAGGTAGCGTGTCGTATATAGGTATCTACTGCAAAAAAATGAGTAGTGTTGTAGCCAGCTATCCATAAATGTACTCGATTAATCGAAAATTATCAAATTATGAAAATTAACGAAAAATGTCATTCTGCGTATAGCAGATTGCAAAAAAGTAATGGTGTTAAAAAATTATCGATTATTTTATTGGGTGGTTGGATTGAGTTCTAAATAAAATATAAAATTGTATGGAGCCCGGTGAGATATCAAGATATAGCCTTCCGAGGCCGATGCCGTAAATGTCCTAAGTAAGAATTCAGAAAAATCGTTTTTATGTTCTAACATGTTTATTCTAACGGAACTAACACATCTTTCACAATATTTAGAGTGAATACCACTCAATAATCAGGAAATTTATGGCGATCCTGTGATTTTGAAAAAACTACCCTATTTGTTGGGATACTTTTCAGGTGAAGACCACATCAGACTATAACAGTATAAGTATATCATAATATAACATCATAATATAATAAATTATATGATAGTATGATAAATAAGTATGTACAAAAAAAAAATATATAATAAAATGAAGCAAAGTTTCAGTTTAGTTTGTATTCAGTCTAAATACAATATGTTCATGTACTGAACGTCAAAGGCAACAATTAAACATTATATTTTATATATTTATTCTTACTGGTAATTCTACAAGTAAAATGGAATGGAAAAAATGCGAAAGAAACCCAGACTACTTTTTTCGTAATGTTCAATTTCGATTTTGATTCAAGTCCTTGTTATTCACGTCCCCGAGGTTCCCATGGATCGAAAACATGAAAAGAAACATGCGTTATCAAAAACGACAATGGAATTATCAGATAAATTTGGAATAAATTTAATTTTAAAAAAATCTCTTTTATCATGGTAATTGCCGGTTTTGTTTTTAGATTTGTATAAAATATTGGCACGCTGAACGAAACCGTTTTCATCACCGGCATGAACGATTGACTATCGTTTTCCACTATTTATATTTTTTTCACATCGGAATCAGAACTGTTCTGCCAGAATTTGCTGACCGTATAATGGGACTGGATCCACATTTTATCGAGATAAATTATCGGTTTCTTATGTACTCTCAAATCATCATTTTGTTAGCCGCCGCAGGTAGTGATCGCGCCACGTTACTATGTCTGGTTTTTGTGTAAGAAATGCACGTATTCTCTTACATGTTTACTATACTCAAGCTTTTAGTATTTCGGCCACCGGTATAACTGTACGTTCAACTGGTTTAGTTAACTGCACGCCGTTTTACATATGTGTTCATGGATTGTTACCTAACCCGCGTTCCCCTAGTAGCTTTTGCAATTTCATGCCTTTTGTTTGGAAATCCGGATTCGCCTAGGCATAATGTACCTATATATTATTTCGCAATATTCAAAAAAAATTTGATTGTAAATCATAGTGGTTATTTTATAATTTAAAATTGTCGAGTATGACAATTTGAGTTTGAGTTTTATTATTAAACCAATAAAATTTTAGTTCCTAAATATTTAATCATTTTCATTTATTTCCAGTTCATATGGATTTAAAAGATGTTTTAAACAGTGTTAAAATCTGTTTTAAACTGTATTTTAAACACTTGTTTTTAAACACTTGTGTTTTTAAATACATTGTCTTATTTCAAACTAGGTCTGAGACAGCCGAGCGCACTCGATTGAGCGCACGCGTAATCAATTGATTTATCGAATTCAAGTTAGTCGCCAATAAACTACTATCAGCAACGCTAGGCCGTCAATAGAGCAGTATGCAGAGTAGGGGGAGAGGGAGACCGCATTCCACGCAAGTCCCGAATAAACTCTTGCGTGTAGTACAGTTCAATCGCACCGACTTTCGCGAGTGCAAAGGATCAAAGGAATAATATACCTGCGTATCGTTCATAAATATAATAACTGCAAATAGAGGTTTTGAGCTATATACAGCATAAAGAGAGTAGGCGCAAGATGCGTACCCTGCGAGACCCCAGAGGTCGCGGGAAGTTCTCCGGACAGATATATGGCACATTGTCGTTGCTACGTGCGAACTCTCCATCTCAGATGTTACTCGTATAACGATCCTTGTAGTATTCTCACCCCGACTTCGCAAAGACTTTTTGTAATTATGGAATGTTAATAATAATTAAAAATTAAGTAATTTTAAACAAACTGATAAATAGATTTTATATTTCGCAAACTGCGTGTCATGCCAGTGAGCCAGCGAAGGGTGCGAGAAGCGAAGCGATAAAATGTTTTTTTTTTTACCATTATGTAGCTGGATTGGTCGATCTTATAGTACGAGCAAATAGTATAAACAAAATCTAACATACAAATCTAACATTTTGATAAACAAATTATTTTAAATTTAGATTGTTACCGCAAAACCTATACTGCCGCCACCACACAACGATGCATAAAACGACGTGTAAAATGACGATCGACAGCAACATTTTTTTATTTAGCGTATTTATCAAAGATATAATCCTCAGATCGGATCGTGCTTATTCAGTGTGGCTTTATAGGTGACAATCAAGCTTACCTCGTACAGTGACTTAAACCTGCTATAATTCACACTATTAAACACAGCCTACGCGAACTTAACGTTCCAAGTATATTGGTTTATATTGCAGTCCGGCATAAACAGCAATAACATGGTGCGGTCCCTCTCGCGCGTATCGGCCAGGCGGACTCACGCGATGGCGCTGTCTCGCTCGCACGCGCTGTGATGTCATGTGAAGCGGCAATAAAGTTATCCGGTGTTAGCACAAGCATGCAATAAAATTATGGACTATCAAATTTATAGCTTTTCGAATCGGCTTATGGAAATTGCAGCAGTCTCAAATAGCCATTTTGATATTGTTTATTTAGTGATATTTTAATGCGTGAATGCTGATTTTCCGCATTTAGGAGGGTCTACCGGCTGATCGTTTGCCAGTTGATACTTATCCTTTTGAGGGATGGCCAAACAATGCTGGACCGTCCCTGAAGTACATAAGTATCTACAAAGCGCTCTGGAGCAGTTTTTGTTTTGGCGCCCTTGTAAAGCAACAACCTTGGGGCACCCGCAGATTTTTTGCCGGGAGGAGGCAATTATTCGGAGAATCCCCCCCCCCCCACTCCGCTCCATTACATGTGGAAATATATTTTGAGTGAAACGTCTTTAAAATCACACCGAAACATACGGGAACTAGGACAGAAATGTGATTCGTAATGAAAAAGTCTATTTCGACTTGCCTCAATAATTCCCAAATGATTAATCTTATCTAATTCCCAATAATATGTTAGTGCAGTATCATTATTTAACTTATATAGTCAGCTAGCTGATACTACCTTGACAAGGGGTACCGGCCACCGCGCAGATTGGCCAAAACCGGTACTTTTGCTCCATTTCTATCAGTGTAGCTCATTACTCAGACGCGATACCGCGGTCATTCGTGAGTATGTGTATAGAGTTCATAATGACTGATTGATTTAAGCAAAAGTTAGTGTATTTTGGACATTATTTATACGTTAAAAATGTAAAGTAAACCTATAAAAGGTATTGAAATACTTACAATATGTCGGCCTCAGCCTGTGCAAAAGCTAGTCGAAAATATATATCGTTCGAAAGAGGAGGCTATGGGTCATTCACGGGTACTCCAATTTTCGGGACCAAGCGCCACAAATCTGGCATGGCACGCTCGGTGAACGACGCCGATTCCGCAAGCATCTCTACCGCTGCTGTACCTGTACCAATGGACATTTAACGTATGTGTATAGTATGTGAAATGATACGTTATTTATTGGTTGTAATCGATTTCATGATAATGCGTGTAGGCCAGCGCCGAGGCGCGGTGCCAGTAAGCGGTTACAATTGTGTCACAAGGCGGTTATCTGCTAATTAATAATTGATTTAATTCGATTAATATCTGACAATAAAGTGCGTGATTTGGACTGCAGTATGGCTTTTAGAGCTGTACTTGTGACGTCATTGAAGCGCTGAGCCATTGTTAGCCTGAGGGGTTGTGATCTGACTTCCTCTTCGTTGTTGATTGCTCAATGCTGCTGCACTGTCTTAATGCCTTGCTATGATACTTCATTATCTGGTTGCGTCACTTTGTGTTAATTTATTGTCATACGCGCTCGTCCTTGTTTGACCCTGATACATTTAAACAATAATAAATAGGTCATTGTCAAGATCATAAGGACCGTGCAGTGTCAACAGCAAAACTAAATGAATATTGCTCTTAAGTTGACTACTTCTCTCGAACAGTAAAAACGGATATTTTTCTGCAGTCAAATTTAAGTGACTTCCGCGTGTATTTACAAAATAATAAAAATATGAGTCTTGTAGCAAATTTCCTTTTTTTAGTACTATGAAGCAAAATTCCAATATTTTGATTTTTTTGACTAAAATAAAAAAAACTGAAGTCAACGCCTTTTTGTATTTTGCATTTTTCTTGGAATCTATAGGGGCAAACAACTGGAAACAATATTAGTAAGAAGTACCAAGTAAATGGTTAAAATGTGATGAAGGCATATTTTTTATTATTTTAATTTTTTCATTAGAAGCTTTAAAAAAAACAAACAAGATATTATTTATCATGCGCGAATTCAGAAGAATGGTAACTCCGCGCAAGCAATACGTCTTTCGACGTATTGCGTCCCACTGGAGATTCGCTTGCCGTCAGAAGAGTAAGGTGTTTCCCTTGGCTTACGATTACGCTTATCTAGCCAACAGCCGCCTCTTAAGGGGGCAGTTTCTTGGGTCCAATAGGGTGCCTTTAATGTTTCCTAACCTTAGAGTTTACACAGAAAATACGCATTCTAAAATTCTTTAAAAAATAAGAGGAAACTGATGAAGAGTGGTTTATTGAAAAATATTAGTCGTTATGTCGAAAACTATTATTAAAATATATTAACAGTTTTATTTGTAAACCAAGTTTTATTTATTAATGGCAGAAACCCTATTAGTCCCCCAGAAAAATTCACAACTAAGAGCCCGCGCAGACAGAAAGCGTTCCACTTACGCAACAAGAGTTCCGAAGACGAAGCATTGCTTTTGTCGAGTCTAGAAGAGTCTAATAAAAATAGAAAATACTGGGTACATCTGATTAACACTGAGTGAGATAGTAAAGGAGAGTTAAGAGTTCTTTTTCCTGAATTGCTTGAAAATGAAGAAATATTTTTTATTTACTTTGGATTCGAAAAAAGGTAAGTAATTTTATTTTTTAAACATAGTAAAAAAGAAAATGTTATATAAATTCGTTATAAAGTGTGTATGTTATTATCTCATAATAGTTAGTTCATTTTGTGTACCTAAATACTGAGATATGGTAGTTAGCGTTTCAGGAATACTGGCAGTTTCCCTTTGAAATATGACGTTCGGCAGAATCGTTCCTTGAGAAATAGCTGTAACTGAATTTGAATTACCTGAATGTGGTCTTTCGAATTCAGTAGATGATACAAACAAAGGACTGGGTATCTGAAAACCACCAAGAAACTCGAATATCCCTGGAACTGATGGTGGAGCAGTCTGAGGAGTGCTACAGCTACCACTCGCTTCATGCTGTAGCTCGTACCGGCCAAACAGAGTTGCCATTTCTAATTTTATCATGCTTTGCATTCTATTAGGAAGTTTTTTGAATGTTTGAGCGTAGCTTAAGAAGAAATTGTCTACTTCGTCGAATTTACACCTTTGTTCGTTTTTCATACGAAGGTATTCCGGTACTTTATTAGTCGGATCTGCATTACTTTTGCCTTCCTTTTTTTTATTTCGGACCCCCAATTTTCTCAGACTGAAAAACTTTGCGACAAATCATAAGAAAAATTTAAGTTTTCTTGTATGTTTGAATTGAGGTTTAAATGTGTTTGAATTCAGGTTTTCATGTGTGCTTGAGTTCTGGTTTTCTTATATACTACTCAGTTGTGATGGAGAATCACTATTGATATAGTCTCCGTTGGTCTGTTTTTATTGAAATCGTATAGAAATCTCTTCAATTCGACCCAGGGCCAATTTTTATACTTTTTATAAGCTTGACCTGAGGAAACTGCAGTACTCTTTTTGTGTTTTGTGCAATTGTCCTTCAGCACTTTCTATTTAGAACTCCATTAATTACCTGTAAGAAATTAATTTGTTTCAGATACCTTGCGATAGGAGATCTATAAACTATAACTATAAAACAATTGGTCATTCATATCGTATGTGATTCATAACTATAGGTGCAATAGTTAAGGAAGTAAGTCAATCGATTTGGAAAGTATTACAGCCTATGTATATGCCTTTCCATCAGAAAACAATATGGAAGAAGTCTGAGATTGGATTAATGAGAAATGTAGATTTCCAAATTGTATTGGCAGTATAGATGGGATGTATGTTTATATAAAATGTCCACCCAATACAGGAACATTACATTTTTGCTACAAGCAGAAAATTTCCATAGTGCTGCTTGCTATAGTAGACTTATTGCTATAGTAGACCATTTATTTTCATTGATGTTGGTAGCTATGGAAAAGAAAGTGATATTACAATTTTTCAATTCTTTCTATCACAAACTTTCTATGACCAAAGCCATTACCAAATAGAGATCAACCGGTGCTTCAAGTTTTTATTGGTGATGGCGGATTTAAATTAGAAACATTTTTGATGAGACCTTTTCCTACTGATGTAGCTATCCACAATGAAAGAAAGAAAATTATAATCAGAGACTCAGTAGTGCAAGGCGCATAGTAGAAATCACCTTCGGTATTTTGGCTCAAAAATGGAGGTCGATTTTAAAAACATTTGAATTGTATGTAGACACTGTGGTATATGTCGTTTAGGCTGCGTGTTGTTTGCACAACTATCTAAGAGAAAAAAGAGAACTTCATATTAATTAAGAAGATAATAATAGTTTATATCCAAATGTTAAAGCCTTTCAGGTCATTCCTGCCAACAAATAGCAGAAGCAATTTAGCAGCGTATGCAGTTCGGGAAGAGTTTATTCCGTATTTTAATTAACTAAAGGTAATACAACTAATATTGTTTCCTAATAAAAATACTACTGATGTTTTATTTTCATTTACCTTCTCAGTGCCCATTTCCGTGGCGATTTCAAGCCATGTTCCTTTTATCACCGAGATCATACAAAAACTGCCTTTCCCTAACTAACTCAATCAATGTTTCTGCAATGGAAGCCATCGCGGCGATGCATTGAAGCGTTTTTTGTATTTTCGAGAATAAAACTCAAGAACGAAAGCGTTCACACTGACCGGTGCGGTCTGACTGCCGCTGTGTCTGCGCTGCACTATGATGCTACGTCACTAACAAAGAACGCGGAACGCAGAACTCGGAACTCGGAACGGCTGGACTTTTTCTATCTGCGCGGGCCTATATTAAAGTAATAGAGTTTTAAAATTAAAATAAATTATTTAATTAACATTATATTATTAGTAAAGTGATTTTTATTATACATTGGAGTTATCTATCCAGACCATGATAACCTAATTGTAGGTAGGTGCAGTCTTCGTGGTTTTTACCAGAAAAATATCAACTTCAAATTACCTACACACCAACTGCAATGCGTTTTCAATCTAATGAGAGCTGGCAGAGGCCGTTAAGTCCATCATATCGGAGTATAAAAACTTCTGGTTCTTGGAATGACAAATTTCCAGCATTTCATTGTAGAAATCTCGTATTTGCTCGAATAGTTCTACGAAACAATATATTTTTTAAAGCTCTCATTCGCGATTAATAACACATCAGAGAAGAATCCAAGGGAATAATTATGGTCAAATGCCCCACCTTGCCCCCTGTACGGACACCTATGGCACAACTATATCAACGAAAAAAATCCAGTGCTCATTTCAATGTGGACGTGGATCCAGTGGTAGATGGACCTCTTTATCGGTGGTTGCATTCAACATTATTATTTTTATTGGTAAAAGGACATATTAAATAATATTATGAGTAAGATATTTATTGCACAGTGCTTTCTAAAATAAAACAAAGAAACTAAGCTTAAACTTGCTACGTTAGAATCCTCCATTTTCTATTTTCACAGCCACTGAGTTTTTCCTCTTTAATCCAGACATCTAAATATCTACTGCATTGTAAATAACAAGAAAGAGGGAAGTAAGCACATGCCAAATGCCAACAGGGCACTGACAATCATGAAGTCGCATGCGAATATGAGGCAGTGCTATAGAGAGGCCGTTATGCTATCAGTAGTTCTTTCTCCGTCACTCCCATACGGCCCAAGCTTCACTCTGTAGACCCGTGTTTGAGAGAAATAGATAGAGAACGCCATTAGATACGTCCCTTTCGCACGAGCGACTTATTCGCCCCATCTACATGTATATATGTATACGTGTGGGGCGATGTCGCCCCATTAGTTATATGTGTGAGTGAGTTCGTAGATCATTATGTGAAAAAAAGCGGCCAAGGGTCAAGGTCAAATCACGCCTTGGAACCGAGATAATTCCAGTGAGGTATTTTCGTTTACGGTATTTCGGTAGAAGAGCACGCAAGTGACTTCGAATCTGCGACCAGACGTAGGAGAAATCTGACCGCATCTGGTAATAAGGGCGCGATGGATGTCATACTGGGTTTGAATTTCCAGTGCCTCGAGGTAAGGGGTTGGACTCTTACGGGCCGAGGTGGAGCTTGATACGTAGATTTGTCTTCGTCTGCAAGTCTCTGTGTTTCATTCCGGGGTGATATAGCGAACAGATCGTCAAAACATTCCGGGGTGGCCGGGATCGCCCGTTATGACTTATCTTCGGCCAATATCTAAAGATATCAGGCGTTCATACGGCGACTACGAAAATATAATAGAAAATAATGCAGAAGCAAGAGTGGTGCTCGCTAATCATTTTGTTGTAAGTTTGCGGTTAGGTATGTTGCATAGGAATTAACTTACCCTTTATGCAGTTATGAATTTTTAAGAATAATGCCTCTGTTTGGCTAATATAAAACCACTTTATAGCTCCCTACAAGGTCATTTAAATTAAATATGAGCATCTTGCACAATGTCTCGGGCTATGCATCGCAAAGGAAAAAACTGTTATATTAACTAGCTCTCCATATAAGATGGAGCTCCAAAGCCTGGTTAAAAAAGTGAAAATCAAAGTCAACATTTATAAGGTAAATAATAAATTACCAATGAAAGGAGCCAAAATAGCTAGGAAATCCGGAAAAGAATACCATTTTACCCCGAGTTCCCCTACAATGCCCTACAACGTCTGGCCTGATTCCGATAGCGCATAACAATTTTACCAAGTTCTAGATTCACAACTTTGGTGGAGTGTTCAGATGTTTGTTTCTTTAGTGTTTCAGAGATTTCGAAAACCTTCAGGAGGAGCGCTATTACTACTTCTAGGAAAATAAACTACATAAAAATTTATATAAAAAACCTAGTAAATTTTACACAAATAACTAAGCGAAATACCACTATTTTTACTGTGAGATCAATACATTACTAGAAGCAAAGAGTTAAGTTGGACCAATTTAAATTCTCTGTTGCCCAAAGTATTGGTCCTATGGTAAAAACGAATAGGACTATATAGTAGCAAATTTTATTTAGTTTATTTTAGTCGTTGTAATCATAACAGTTATCCTAACGGTTTCGGAGATATCTACGAATAACTGAGGAAAGAGTAATTGAACCCCCCCCCCCACTTTCAGTATGTTCATAAGGATATATTGATGAATACTGTACCGATTATCAAAACTATGCGAATTTTGGGCTGATTGTGCATTTTTTGGCAAATTTGCTTGGACGTAAAAGTCTAAATGAAGATATAAACAGGAATACAAACACAATGCAAGCTGAGTATTAAATCAATTTCTATAAAAGTACTATTTTTTAATTTTGTTTATTTCTTTTTAGGATATACATAAATGTTGATAGTAATACTATTACCCTGTTATTATATTCTATATGTTAGTCTATGGCATCGTCCCTACAAAAATAATAATAAGGCCGATTATTCTAGCCGTTTGTCTGCCTATTCTTCTATGCATGTATTTGACGAAATTGGGGTGCTCCCCTTTATACTCGCATCGTCATTGGTGCGCTCACTCGTGCATGACGCTAGCGGAAAATCAATTAATAATTGAAATAAGCGTGTACGGTACAAAACGTTGCTCCCCCCACATAGACATACACGATTGGGTATACTATTATTACGCCTAAATGCAGCGTCAGGAGGATATAAATGGCGTACGGTTAAATACGGCATTTTTTGTTGTAGTTTGAGCTGTAATGATTTCATGGTCTAACTCAGGGGGAGTAGATTGTGTTTACTGTGGTGGAGAATGACTCTTCTTTCTTGCGAATTATCTGCACCAGATTGTTATTATGTACAATAAAGACCGCCATTCTAGAATTTATTTTCTTTTATTTATGTAGTACATTTATAATTTGCATTATGACGATGGCTTACTCTAAAGATTGCGAATTCTACATCAACATCACCACAATACTGGAACATTCGCACTGGCATTTCTCTACCTCCCCAAAGATAAACTGGGGCAGGAGAAAAACCCAAGGGTTTGTCAAACTTCGGCCCATATGATTATTTTCTTGTATGTATGTATAATATAT
>JAOPUG010000090.1:765921-781145 GCA_027564375.1 Micropterix facetella | reverse complement strand
TATAGTTAAAATTAATATAAAGTGAAGATTTTTACTTAGAAAACAACAATTCCAACTGATTTACCTTGTAAATTTACATTGGAAACCTTTAATAGTTTAGAGCAAACCTATAGAAACTTTCCGCCGATATCGTTCTCATAGAAAACAATGAGGAAGAGAGGGGAGGAGTATTTTCAAAACAAAGTTGATAGTTGTACCACTGGAATTCCGAAACACTTCGAAATGTTGTATCCGCAAAAAAATCCGTAATCATTTGATGACTAATAGTGACGAAGTATAAATACATTATAATACCTCAATATGCGTGACGGAAACTTTACGAAAAAAAGATGTAAGTCAAAATGTCGCCGTGTCGCCATTGGATAAGCAAGTTCGGAAGGTGGTGTCTGTATTGGCGGAACGACAATGGGCCGGACCGGAGCGCAAAGTACACATTCCTTCGCCGCTATCTGGGCCCCATCTTTCGGCGGGCCCTCCGTCGATCCCCGGGCCCCGCAGGTCCCGCGAGGCCCCGTCCAGGTGTAATGCAAAGAGGCCGCTAAAGGAGCCGACTGTTCGAAGCCTCGAGCAATTCATTGCCCTGCGCCGCGCCGCCACTGCGTGCTCGAATCTCACTTCTCAAACTATTCTCAACGGCCTTCTTATCCTCTTCGAGTAAGTAGGTATTCTTGCGATGCACGCTCTCTCAGTAATTTTATTAAAAATGTAATAAAGAATTGTAAAAATCTCTTTAAAAAAACACGAAAATAAATAAAACCGTAGTATGGACTCATATGCCAAGGGTTCCGTACATTATTAACCTCCTTTAGTGAGAAACAATACCGGATTTAATAACGTCATTCGTCGTATATGTCGTTTATAAAACAAATTTCATCATGACAATCGTATCGATATATTTCGTGATAGTTTATGATCGTCCAGAGCAACACTTTTTAAAATACTGTAATTTTCATTTCCTTTATATTTTGTATCGTTGTCAGTTACTGTGTTAAATTGTCCGTTAATTGTTAAATTAATTGATAATAAATTAGGTACTTAATCAATTAAAGATTTTGATCAGTCATATAACCGTATAATCTCATAGAAATATAAGTATGTATTGTTAAAATTTCTTTTAAGTAGAAAAAGATCTGTGACAGCCCATTGATATTTATATTTTTTTAATGATGAGATTGAACTTGAGTTTATTATTTTTTTTATTTTGGTAGGATTTATAAAAAAATATAAGAAAAATTGCTTTTGAAAATGTTTTACCAAAACGGGTTTTCACAGTTTACGTCCAAAATCCAACAACTAAATCTTTTAAAACCGTGTTAATTATTGTTTTAGTTTTTTAATTTTATAAAATCCATTGACATCAAATCAATAGATTCTCTTTATATGTAATCGGAAAGTCAAATATTTCATTTTTCTTCTCAAAAGGTTTCTACCTACCATTATATCTATATAAAAAAACGAAATTTTCGGACGAATTTTAATTATTTCTTTTACTATGGTAATATGCCCAATTTCAAGCTGTAATATCCTTTTTTAGAACAATAAAACCGCCATAGTTTTCGACTGTGAAATCATTCTTTCATCTAATCTACTAAAACGTGACAAATAGGTTTTAATTCATCGCTCTCAAAAAAATGGAGCTGTCTAAAATTCTCAACATTATCGATCATTAACATTTTCGCACTGGATATTAATAATATATCGAAATAGACGGCGAAAACACAAAAGGTCCGTCTCTCTATCATTATCAGATAATATTTTATTTGCTTTGGCAATGCAATTTTTGAGCGACTCGCCAAAGAATTTCGTGTGAATTCTCGTGCGCTATTAAGTGGAGGTTGCTCGCTGACCACCTTACAAAAGCTACACAATATAATATTATTAATTACTAGATAATGGGCCCGTTCATATTGCTCTTATTACTATGAATGTAGCTGGATTCGAGTTTATTGGCCGATCAAAGATAAGATAAAGAACTCTTCATGAAGTAAACGATGCAAGAAATCGATCGCTCGGAAGAATCGCTGGAAACATAGTGCAACCAAACACTAATGTCTATTTCATCGTAGGACGATGAAATGGTATGCGCGAATGTATAATCGCACTCACTTTTTAGCGTACTCTTGGCTCTAACGGGCGACCGTTGCGTACGACTATGCATCTAAAAATAATCGTCTGAGCGACACCTTCGTGTGATCTTATTGACGCAGCTTTCCTCTGCTGACTATCTGACTGACTGATTTGATGAATTAGTACTAAGTATTGTGTTTAACGAACGCAGACGAATGTTGCCAACCTGCAATTTTAACTAGATGCTTAAAAGGCTATATGAATATAAATTGCTGAATATATAAGCAGGATATATAAGTTGGCTACTAAATAAGCCGTAGACTGAGATGCGCCGGCATTTACACGGAATCGGCGTTGACTCTTCGCGGAGTAAACTGTCAGTTTCATCGTAGGACGATCTAATTGTATGCGCGTATAATCGCACTCACTGTTTAGGATACTCTGGCTCTGCCGGACGAGCGTCGCGTACGACTATCTAGCTAAAAATAATTATCTGAGCGACACCTTTATGTGATGGTGTCGGCGCAGCATCCCTCTGCTGATTATCTGAATGGCTGATTTGAATGAGTTAGTACAAATTAATGTGTTTGCCGAACGCAGACGAATGTTGCCAACCTTCAATTTTAACTACATGCTATAAAAGACTACATGTATTTTAATTGCTGAATATATAAGTTGGAAATGTTACTAACTAAGCCGTATACTGAGCATGTTTGCCTCTTTTACGCATATACGCACCTTATAATGCTAGAAAGATAGGACATCGCTATTATTATAGTTTGATAGCGCCTTGAGAAAATCGGCAAAAGTTGTCAAACGCGAAATTTCTGTTAATTCTGTTAATGGTTTCATAGAGTTTAACCGCTGAATTTGTCAATTGGCAATGTTAAAAATCCGGCAGCAGCGTATAACATAAAATCTTTATATCTCTGTCATGTACCCACGGTCGTCATTATGACAGAAAGAGAAGGACACGTAATTAATTTGCTAATAATATTTATAATACTTATATATTTATGTTATATTTATCCTTATTTATAAATATTTGTTAATTAATTATATTACTATTGTATTATCAATATTATTTATTTTAAAATATAGCGGCTCATGATAATTCTCTTGGATTATCAAACACCATTAGACTACTGCCCCTGGGCCTAGTGAGGCGGTGAAATGGACCTGTAATTTTATTCACTCTTGAGTTAAGAATCATATTTGGAATACTCTAATGGATCTAACCTAGTAGTTAATTCACTGTTAATGATGTTTTATATGGATTAATTAATAACTAAAATATAATAAATAAAAATAAGTAATGGCTGTCGTACCTAGTTGAGAGCACTCAAAGTTACCAAGAAACGTCTAATGATAATCGGGGTTTGCATAACGAAATAAATTACTCACTCTGCTACTTATATAGAATAGTAACTTACAACAGCGGAATATTGGCAGTAATATCCACAGATGCGCATAGGATCATCGTATTCGCTAAGTCAGTTATTAAGTTTTAGCTATTTTATATTGTTATTATGCACTCTTAAGGTAGATTTGTTTAGGTACGAGTAGTTTAATTATCTACTCTAGAACGAGAAGCCTGAAAATCGTAGCTAGAATCTATGCCACCGGGACAATGCTGAATATTTTCTGAAAATACCTTGCGGTATCAGGAGCACATCTAAGTGAAAATAGCTCCGTAAACTGTATGATAGCTGTGTGATCCCTTAACGAATAAATACATTCGATTTCCGACACTTCCACGATGTGGAGATATTCTAATGTGTGCGGGCGAGTGTGCGTGTACGTGCGTATCGTGTGGAGTGCAGGTGCGTGCGCAAGTGCATGCGCGTTACTGTGTGCGTGTGCATGCGTGCGTGTGTGCGTGCGTGTGTGTGTGTGTTTGTGTGTGTTTGTGTGTGTGTGCACATGTACTCATTGTATCTAAGGACCAAATTACATACAAAAATAATACATCCTAATGACGAGATTTGTTTACATTGGTAACCTTTACTAGATGAGAGATCTAGTAAAGGTTGAGATCTGATCTGGCGGCCTTTCCAAATTTAAATAAAAATCATAAATCCTTTCAATCATGAATACTGGTCCGAGAAGAATAAATAAATTTAACTCAGGATTCTGAAGCCTTACAACTCTTGTAATTTTTCAAAAATATTCGACATCTTCAGCAGGTTTTATATAAAAACATTATAATCCCATTGCTAGAATGAAAAACAAGAGTGTCTTAGAACCCTGAGAATAATGCTTTAATTCATTTTAAAATATCTTTAGTGGTTTACGGGTTAAAATATTAAAATTATAAGCAAAAATGAAGAACTTCAAAATCGAACCTGAAAATCGCGAATATTACTTACAGGCGATTAAAAATCAATTAAATCGAAGAGAAGAAAACGAAAGAGTTTGAAAATCAGATGTGAATAAATTATCACTCTTATTATAGCCAATAAATACCTAAAATAGCGACGCATCGTATGTCGCTTCGTCAAGACGAAAGTATATTATGATTCAATGTAACATTGAGATTTTTTTATATTTAGAGAAAATCTGTTAGTTTATCTTGTGCCATATTATTCTCAACATTCTATTGGTCTAGTGTTCGTAACCTGGCAGGTGAAGCTCAAAGGAACCGCTTATTATATTTTTATTTTGTGATATCTCAGGCAGTCATTAACTGCCCGACACTCTGTAAGCGATTCTTAGAAAGAGACGCGTCCCGTCGGAGGGAGATCGATATAGTTTTGTCCCGGAGTTAATAATATATTTTATTGTAAAATTTCACATGTGATAGCAACCGTCTTCAGCCTTTGAAAGCAGCTGTCATGAGTTTGAGCTTTCCAGACCATATTGTCCAGCCGTAAACTCAAAAAAATATGCTTCAAAGGTATTATTAATATTAATTGATGTAAATGTGTGAATTGAGCCATTTTTTTCGCCCACGGAAAAAAGTACAATTTTATTACTGATACATTTTTCATTAGACACTGTTAAAATTCATGAAAATTTGTGGTGAAGTGGCTCGGATAGTCCATGTTAAGGCGCCGCTATCGCCTACATTAAGCGGAATAATTTGTCAAGCGATACTCCAGCGGAGAACAATACAGCAAACGACTATTATTGCTTGCGTGGAGATATCACTCATACGCCATGCTTAATTCCAACGGAGCGCAATAGATCGAACTCCTATTATTGCTTGCGCGCTGATACCATTCTTCTGACATATCGTGACAAATAATTTATTTTTTGTTTAATGAAAGATTATAATGAAAAAACCTAAAATATAACCATTTACTTGGTACGTTTTACCAATATAGTTTGAAGTTGTTTGCCCCTATAGATGCCAAAAAAATCTAAATTCAAAAAGGTGATTACTTCAGCTTTCATTTATTTTTAATGAAAAAAAAACAAAATATTGAAATTTCGCATCATAGTAATAAAGATTAGAAAATTTTCTAAAAGACTCATATTTTTATTTCTGTTGTCACCTAAATTTGACTGCAAAATGTCAGTTTTTCCTGTTTGAGAGAGGTAGGCATCTTAACCTTTACTGCTGACGTTGGGGTCAAGACACTGCCGATGGACACAGCGAGATGTCTCTGTGATCTTTCTTTGCATCGTTCTGTCCCTTTCCATAATTTTCTAAGTTCTTGCTTATTTTAATTTAATATACTTTGCGCCATTGCTATAGTGTATTTCTGTATGAACTTATGGCTGTCTCAAAGACGTGAGGCCAGTATTATATTATATTATTCTTATTACGTAACATTAGAAATAGTATAAAATCGAAGACTATCGCGGTTGTATGATATTATAAATAAGATTAAACGCATATACCGCGTGAAGTTTGTAGCGCCGGCGATGTTGCAACCGCAATTGTCCAGAGTAGATTGGAATGTGTCAATCGTCGTCCGTTGGTCTTCGGGTAGGCGGCAAACTGCTGCTGTCTACGCAGATTATAACGGTGGTCGTGGCGGGAGGTTCGGCGCGCCTGCATTTTGAAAATCTCTCGTGCATATAAAACTGTATGAAAAATGGTTACGGAAAGATCACGAGACACGCACACGATCCAACACAGACGAAACGCAGAGACCGAGCGGATCACGAGTATTCTTACCATAATAGGTCAAGGGCGTGACAAATCGATTAAGTAAGTGCTAAACAAATTCGATATAAAAACGATCTTCAAACCGGCCTACCATATATTTCGATCTCTGAAGCCTGTAAAGGATGTAATACCACTGCAAACTCCGTAATTGTATACAATCGAATATAGCTGTAGGTTAGACTACGCTGGACAAGCAAAACGGCCCATAGCCATTCGAGTGATAAGACACATCAAAGCTGTTCGTTCAGCGAGAAAAATCGGCGATCTGCAAACGCATACAGAATAGCCGAACTAACCACTGAGTGCATTTTCAAAATTCTATTGTGCTATCTAAAGAAAAATTTACTTTCCGAGAAAAACCCCGAACATCAATAGAGACGACGGTTTGAAACTCTTTACTACGTGGAATCCTCTTCTTAAAATATTCTTAAGGCCTATTGCCGAGCGCAAAGATGTAGCACAAGATACAGGTTGTGTGCACGGCGGGCTTTCAAAATTCACGGGCGCCAAACCTGCTGCCCCACCACCGTTATAATCTGCTTAGTAACAGCGGCAGATTGACATATATCCGTAGATCGACAGATGACGATTGACAGCACTCCAGTCTACCCTGGACAACGGCCGTTGCAACATCGCCTAAACTTCGGGTGCTACAAACTGCACGCGGTAAATTCGTTTAACATTGTTTATAATTAGCATTAGTGTAATATTTTTATATTGATTAATATAATATTATTAGAATATGTTATAGGAAGATAGTATATATAACATCAACATTAGTTACATCGACGTTAACTTGTTTATAGACGTCTCATCCTCCAATTTCCGGCAAGTCTAAAGTGAAAACAGAGCCCCCAATTAATGAAAATAATTTGGTGATGGATAATTGGGTAAGTGATTTACCGCGTGAAATTTGTAGCACCCGAAGTTTCGGCGATGTTGCAACAATCGCCGTCAAGTGCTGACAATCTTCACCTATAGTTGTTCTGCAGGATCATAATGGTTCTGTGTAGTCTGGGCTACGATGGCCGTTGTGTTTTAGTCGGCCCAGCTTGCGGAGCAACTCCTATTCAGGAGCCTCCTCGAGAGGGACCAACCCAGTGAACCCGCTGTGCGGCGGACCTGGGGACGGGAACTCAGACTGATCTGGATAGCTGGCGCACGGGGCCGGCAAACCGGCTGTGTTGTCACTGACTGATACCTGAAGGAGTTTAGAAGTGTATGCTTCTTAAGAAAGCGGGGGTAAGCAGATACCTCTAGATGCTTATCCATTGATATGATAGTATGGATCACCCGATCTTGGGTGAGAGTTACCGACTAATGGCCGCCCCGTATCCGCCATATTCCAGTTAGGAATGTCATTTTAGAGGTAGAGGACCGCGCAAGCGACTTCGAACCTGTAACCAGATGGGGGATCGGAGTAATCTGATAGCATCTGGGAGCAAGGGCGCGAGGAAAGCCCACTGGGTTTGAAAATTCCCAGTGCCTCGCGGTAAGGAGTCGGACTCTTACGGGCCTAGGTGGAGTTTGGTACGTAGATTTGTATACGTCCTAAGTCTCTGCGTTTCGCCTCGGGGTAATAAAACTATAAATTTCGTTAAAACGCTCCGGGGTGGACGGATTCGCCCGTAGTAGGTGACACATCATAAATCTGTCGTTGTTCTGCAGATAGGCGGCAAACTGCTGCTGTTACTACGCTGAAGGAAGGGGTGAGGGGATCGGAGAGTGCGAATTTTGAAAATTCACAGTGTACACAACTCCACTTTATCTTGTTTTGCGTTTATTCGTTTGTTTCATCCTTGCGCTCAGCGATGGACGTTGAGAATATTTTAGGAAGGTGGGCGCGAGCCGACCACTCCCCCTCCCCACCTTTGTAATCCACGTAGTAACAGCAACAGTCTTCCGCCTACTTGCAGACCAACAACGCATGACGATTGACATAAGACTACCATGAACAACGGCGATTACAACCTCGCCGAAAGGTTGAGTACTACAAAGTTCACATGGTAAATATGATTTATTTGTATATAATATCAAACAATCACGACAGCATTCGATTTCATAATTTAAGTGGCGATTAAGAATGACGATTTGTGCTATTTATCCTCCTCGGTTGAACAGACCAGTCAGAATTTATACAAGGGATCCACACTATGCTGGTATATTTTTCTATAATAAACTCTCGGAAATATATAAACCATTGTTTCGGGAAGGAAAAGTAGACCTGATTAAAAGGAAACTAAAATCGTTGGTGATCGAGAAATCGCTGATCGAGAATTTAAGGAAATGCACAATAATATTCTATATAACTGCAGTATATTATTCCATTAGCACTATTACAGTCTTCATTGCAAACAGTATTAAAATTGAGAGCACCGCAGCCGAGTATATTCATCAAATCAACGCTGCCTGACTAGGCCTAGGCCCATACTAAGGCAAGCGTACCAATTAATCAATGGCTTGTGCATATGTAAAATTACGTCACTTAAATATAAGTTAGGTATTTAAAAGTTATCGTAAAAGAATCATCAGATACTGGCGACATGCAAAATGATCACAAAATTAATGTTCATTGATGACAATTTAAACGATGTTCCTTGAAGTCTAATAATAATAAAAAATAACTATTCATATTAAACTAGGGTTTAATGGGGTCGTGCAGCTCTGGTCTCAATGGTCATCCTTTGTTATCATGGTCGGCTCGACTCACGTCTCAACACCTATCCGACAGCCTCCACGAAGAGGGACGAAATCGGTGTACCAGCTGTGCTTGGCGGCTGACCCGGGGGAAGCCCTCGGGCGACCCTGGATGTCTGAAGGATGGTCGGCATGTTGAGACCTTCATGTTGAGGCATGTAGACGACCTTCCGGTAGAAGGGTCCTCTGTATCCCGGTAATGCAGTGACATGATCTGATCTTATAGTTCCCGGTAATGTGGTGACTGGCGGAGAAAACTTCGGATGGATGGTTCGATGCACAGGTCTGTGTGCTGGTCATTTTCTCAACAACTAATAGCCGGAGAAGTTTGGAAGCGCAATGCGACCTAAGGAAGCGGAGAAGGTAGGTACCTCAAGTTACCTATCCTTAGAAACGATTCGATGGCCACCCGATCTCGGGTGGCAAGCCGAGCAAAGGACGCCTCGGATCCGCGATGATTCCAGTATTGACAGCCGCTTACTTGAGGTAGAAGAGACCGCGCAACGACCTCGAACCTGCAAGCAGACGGGGGATCGGAGAAATCTGATCGCATCCGGGAGTAAGGGTGCGGGTTGAAAGCCACACTGGGCTTGAAAATACCCAGTGCCTCGCGGTAGGAGTTGGTCTCTTACGGGCTGAGGTGGAGAATCAAGTCTCTTTGTTTCGCCTCGGGGCGAAACGCTCCGGAGTGGCCGAGTTCGCTCGGAGCAGTTGAGAATCGAAGTTGCATGACACAAGCAGATTCCAAGCAGATCAGAACAATCGATGCAGCCTGTCAACAACTTATGGGAAAATACCACATCCGCGCATTTTTTTCTTGATTGTAATGATTGAAGCTCATGAAAAGTAGCTGCTACATTGTAACTGAGAAAGGACAAAAAGGAACGATAATTGAAATGTTTCAAAAATTAATTTTGAATACATTCAATTCTCTTTACATGAACATTATATGTAGTAGCTAGGAGACCAGATTTGAGAAGCATATTCGACGTGGCTGCGGACGAATGGATGGTACAAAAGTAAGTGAGAATTGTTTTCTGAGAACTGTTTTCATGTTCGAAGTACGAACCCTAATATACAATATGATTTTTTGGGATGTTCTCTATGTGAGAGTTAAATAATAACTTACTATCGGAAAGAAATCTTATATCCCGGATTGCATTTTTCTTGGTTATCGAGAAAGCCATTGACAGTATAATTAAAAGTTAAAATATTGTTTTTCCGTGTAAAACTAGCGATAGCACATTTCGCAGCATTCGGGAATAAGATATTCGACGCGCAATAAAGGGATAGTCTATCTAGATCATACTGGACCGATTGCCAGTCTACTGGAATTAAGGATGAAAGGAAATTAACCGGTGCGTACATTTTCACATCGTCTGCGAAAAGTAGAAAATTACAACATTTAAAACAGTTATGACATTGATATAAAATGTAAATACCGGGGGTCCTAAACCCTGTAGTACTTCCGAGGATATACTTGTCCAGTCAGACTTATTTGTATAAGATTAGTATGGTCTACCTTGTCGAATTCTTTGCTAAAGTCCGTGTAATCGCATCGATTAGAAACTCGTAAACGAAGTAAGGTTAGACACCGTAGACCTGCCAGATCTAAATCAATGTTTTTGGGGTAGAATTCAATGAGTAGTTGCCGCATATAATTGATTGTAAGCTATTTGTTAAAATAGCTTACTGATTATGGAGAGTTTGCAAATAGGACGTTAATTCGTAACATCAATTCTCGAACCTGATTGGAGAGCATTCGTTTGTTCGTCGTTAACCTATATTTTCGCAGTAATAAAGCATTCTCTTTGAACGCCACCGCGCCGCGCCAGTCGTCAAACATTAAACAACAAGGGTTACGCATTCCAAAATATCTTTTTCGGAAATCCACAGACGAGGCGCCGGAAGCCGGACGGAAATTGAGCGGAGGAGGCTCTTCGCTTTTGGTAATTAATTATAAAACTTACATTAGGGAACGTCGTCTTTGATGAGAGGATATGAAAATATTGATTGACCAGAGAGTCGTCCACGGATAAGCTTTAATATTCCTCGAAAAGGTTAATTTAATAGAATTCCACCATGGCTAATTTGAAATTAAAATGGGGTTAATTAGTATTAGCGAAGGAGAGAATTCGAAACAAGCCTAGGCCTGAAAATTAGGTCTAGAATAAGAGTATAGAGAATAAGAGTAATATAATAAGAGTAAGTATAGCTAATATCATAATCATAAATTGGTGCTTCTCATCCTAAGTTATGTCATTTAAATGAAAAATTAACAAAGTAATATAAAAAACACACCCACTGCCGCATTTAAATCTAATGAATTCTAAACACTGAATCATTCAAATAAATCTAATATTCACGAAAGACAGATTGACATATATATACCTAAAAATACATCAAGAAATTAATATTACAACGAGTATAGTATTATATGTGATTAATAGATAATGTGAATAATATTGGGCCAAGTGGAATACCGAAATTCAGTGTTTTCGGGTCACTTTCCACTTTATCGTGCTTTCCAGTGTGGATCCTACATTTCTGATAGCCGCGGAGCCATCAACATGCGACTCCGCTGATACCATATCCCTTTAACCTTTTATTTTATCATTTGAATGTTATGAGATACAGTATCAAAGGCCTTCGCCAAGTATAAGAAGACACATATAATATTACAAGAAGTGTTCCACGTAGTGCAACTATTGGGCGATAGATAGCATCGCTTTTATAACTTTTGCGTATATATATTGTAACGTTTATTTTATGTTTTCTATATATATATTGATTAAGAGACACGTTGCATAATTTATGAATTTATTTTATATTAAATAGGAACAATTTAAAAGGTAAGATTAAGTATGGAATTAAATATTGAGTATAATAACGATATATAATTACCGATATATAATTTTTAAATGAAGATTTTTAAAATATCCTTTATTTTACCGTAAGGTTAGTAAAGGTTGTACCTTACACGCCTGAAATGGGAATTGGGACATATCTGGGTGCTTGGAGTATACCTGGGTGCTCATTTGTAAACCTTAATTATGGGTTTCGACATTTCACTAATTATAGTATATAGAGTGAACATCGAATATCGAGCATTAGGAACATAGGTATACATTATTATGAACATCGTGATCTTGGTAGGTATTAATTTGCAATTTTAAATAATAGAAAACTTTTACCATTTGTTATATAATCACTTTTTGCATTGAATAACCTTAAATATTAGGTCCTTGAATTAACCTATGAATTTACCGATTCTGAATACTATCAATTTTGAATTCAAATATCTAGCATTTGTTTTATAATTCGGAATTCAAAATTATGTCAAATTAAAGCTAGTGAAGTTCTGTTTCAAAATTAATTATTCATTTGTTTTCGCGTCATTCGATTTTGCTCTTATATCGTTCTGTTCATGACTATGAAAAAGTTAAAATATCGCGATATTTTGGAAAACGAGTTGCAACGTGGCACCAGTGTTGCATATGCAGCTCGAAGAATCAACGTTGTGTTCGGGCCAGCCACCACTGACGAACGCACGTCGCGTTTTTGGTTCCAAAGTTTCCGTTCTGGAAATGTTGAACGTATCGTGATATTTTTTGCAATTTACTTTAAGTGGGTAATTAATATTAAATTTCATTAGATCATAAAATCAGATATTATTACGTAATTGTATACATACTATTATACATATAGTGTTATCGTTTCTATAATCACATTTACTAGACTATATGTAGTTACTAGTACTAAATTGGTTTTATTAATAAAATAAATAACATCTACGTAAGCTATATTAAACTGTACCTATGTACATTATTTCTACATATATGTAGATATATAGGTATTTCTACATATACGAATGGCTTGTAAACAAAAGTTTTAAATTCGTTTTAAAAATAAATATCAAAATTGTTAAATAAAAACACAATAACAGAAATCGCAAAAACATCTAAGACATATTGGCATTTCGTCAAACGTTCAAGTTATCCTAACAATTTAGAAGAAAACGAGGAAAGCCAAGAAAATATATTTTGTGATAATCGCAAATAAAAATTTTGAACCTGTATAGTTTGAAATAAGTAATATAGCACTTTAATAAAAAAATCTGCATAAGGGCAAATGTATTGGCCAATAAACCTACAAGATTATAGAACTCAAAATATGGGAATAAGAAAGAAAATCAACCAAATTCAATTATAACAAGGAAAGGTTAATGAAAACGACAGAAGCTCGAGTTGCAAATCGAAGATTATTGTATAGTGTATTATTTTTAGAACATAGAGCACAAAATTAAATAAATTGTACATTTGAAATCGAAGAGTATCGCGATGGTTTGACATTATAAACAAGATTAGATAGATTTCCGCGCGAAGCTTGTAGCACCCGACGTTACGCGGCAAATTTATTTGATCTTGTTTATAAATTGCACATTTCGCTTGTCATAAAAATACCATCAAAACCAAAATTACGCTAATTTTCTTCCTTCTTTCCCAGTTCGAAACTGACATTCCCCATGTTATCGCTGTTGACAATTTTTAGTTCTTCAATTTTACAATGAGTCTGTTTTAATATACCATTCGATAGCTTCCGTCACCCAAAAAAATACATTTCGCCTGGAGAAATTACTCAGAAGAAAAAAATAATAATATCCTACAGTCCACGTACATATTGACTTGTATCGCAGCGTAAATCTTACTCAAAAAGCCAATGGTCGCTTCTCATCAGGCGACTAAAAACCTAGCCTAGTGCGCGTGGCCGCCGCCTATTATATAATCTACTAGATGAAATTACCTGGTTCTGTCCGGGTGTAGTTTACTTAAAAACTGGGAGTTTGCCATTCCCCCAAGGGTTGATTTTCGACAACTTATTAAATCATTATTTAAAATGAGAGATTTACAAGAATTATTTATAATATTTACAACAATTTTAAAATGAGAGATTTCCAATGATATTGCTCTCATTGTTTGTATTTTTTCTGATTCAGTACAAATAGCTATATTTTTTTGATTACACATCTAATCAAGATAACCTCTTACATTGATCTTGTAGACGACTATTAATATTGTATTATACAGTTTTGCCTCTATATTCATGAAAGGAGAGAATTTAACGATAATATCTTAGATATTTTAAGGCAATATCAAGTCGAAACGATGTTATGACATTTGAAGCATTTCAAGTATTCAATCATTGGGCTTTGATCTCCTTCCGCCCACTAGCAATATCTGCTTAAGAAAAGATGTAAAGGATCGCAGAGGTACACAAGTATCAAGCAGGTGATATTTGACCCCTCCGAGTCTATTTATATCCAAGAATTCAATGACAACTTTGATTAGGAAATATTATAGCCGAGGGGTTCATGCGTTATCAATCTATGGAAAATAAGAAGAATTGGTTATCATCTGAAAAATATACTATCTATAAAGCTCAATTATAGGTACATCTATTTCCATGGGCACCCACAAGAGGGGAGGCTTGTGGGGTTATTTGCACCCCTGGATTTGTCACTATTGTATTCTAATTCCAATCCAAATTTTATCAATCACAAAGATTGCATGAAAATTGTATCAACCGGTCGGAGTTAGTGAGTGAACTAATCTACTTCAGTTTTAGGAACTAGTAAGAACTGGGAATTGAAAGTATGGCTATACATTCGTTATCTCAAATCCATTATCGGGTCTCTGGAAACGGGTTTTGGAAAACAAAATTAGGCCATATTAAGTTTGCATTCACTCCCATCATATGTCATGGAAACACAAAGAAAAGAAGATTATATGCAGTATGTGAGTGCATATTAATAAAATTTAGATTGGAATCAAAATTTAGATTGAGATAGGTCTATCCCTAACAGAGACGCCATGCACAACAGAAGGAAGTAAAATCAATTGTTGTGATCGACGGTGGGAGATGATACTCAGAGGTCTCTACATGCTCTCCTTGTACCGAGAACGTGTTTCGGAAGATATATATATATATATATATATATATATATATATGATTTTATTAGTAAAGATCTGATTATATCTTCTAGAGGAACATCAAGAAGACTACAACTACTGAAATCACATTTTTATTGTAATAAACGGTGTATGTAGTTTAACAAAGGTAATTGTGTATCTAGCAATTTTTACTCGTAGTATATATTTTATACACTCGGGTTCAATCCTCTCTCAATGTAGGAAAAACATTTTTTCCCTACAGGAGCAGGTGTGGGGGACACGTGGTCTCCATCTTCCATGATCCCACGGTAAAATATTCTGCCCCACCCTTGGCAAAAATCCTGCGGGCCCCCATGTCCGTTTCCCTTTCGTCATTCTAGAACGATATTAGG
>JAOPUG010000090.1:711321-722225 GCA_027564375.1 Micropterix facetella | reverse complement strand
CTGTCAGTGGCAACACGTCGACTCACAGTCTCAGTGCACCAACAATCCAGCCACGCCCGAGTTCCCGTCCCCGGGTCTGCGTCTTCGTGGGTTCACCGGGTTGGTCCCTCTTCGAGGAGGCTCCTGAATAGGAGCTGCTCCGCAAGCATGCGCCGGCCAAAAAAACAACGGCCTTTATGGCCCACCTCCACGTAGCCATTTGTTGCCAATGCGGTTGCAACACCGCCGAAACGTCGGGTGTTAAAAACACGCGGAAAATTCGTTTATCTTATTTATAAGTTACTAGAGAGTACCCGGAATGCGTTGCAATGCCACCGTTAGGTATGAAGTATTTGTTTATGATTGCTTCCCGAGTGGCGTTTCTTTGTGGTGCGTTAAGTATTTAGTACTAGTTCATGACAGCTTCCGAGAGGTGTTTCTTTGTGGCGCATTAGGTATTGAGTTGGGCGGCATCTTTTGTAGTGCGTTAGGTATCGAGTTATGTGGTCCGCTACATCGCCCCTCATTTTTAAGACGAAAAGTCGCTCTTGTTATGTACTGGAGTTGTGCGACGACGCAGCTGAAGTAGTCAGGGTCATTGCATTTATGTTGTTTTAGCAATACACAGCGGTTTCACCTGCATCAATTGCCCTTCTCGTGGAAAATTTCCGTTTGTATACCTAAATTTTCATGGGAAACATTACTCAATAAACGGGCTATTTAAACCAAAAACGATTTTTCAAATCGGACTAGTAGTTTAGGAATGTATAAGGGACAAACAAACAAAGAAACATTTATGTGTATGTATATAGATGGACTATTAATTGTTTGAATTGGTTCTTCCCAAGACTTCTGATATGTGCAGAGCCATTATTATAAAAACCGAGGCTTTGGTGAAGGGAACTGTTTCGTACGTTACTAAGCCGGTGCCTATTGAGGTGTAGGTCAAATTTATTTCTGGTAATGTCTTGATGGAAATCACCATTCGCCGGGACATCCCATCTATGTTTACGAGCGGATATAATATTTTGATGGATGTTAGCATGTGCACATCGTCATGATTCTCGACTCGATGAAAGGCGGCTTACATGAGGTATCCACCAGATGCACCTTTAACTTTTTCAATGTTGAGGTTATTCTCATTGGGGAACGTACGACAAGCAAGCATTTTGCGATATTTTAAATTCGTGATTATGCGTAAACGAGTCGACAAACAAGAACACAGATACGATGATTGAATAGATTATGAAGGATAATATCTATATAAATCTTCATATGTCTTATATGTACACTATATCTACAGTTTGCGCGTAATCAAGGATTAAAAATCACTCAAACAAGTCCCGCAGGGAAAACTAATTTCGCCAAATATCTTCTATTTCAATTTCTGCTTATCCAATATATACAGAAAATTTAAATGCCAAATGTCAAACGAAAATGTACTGAAGAAGACAAATTCAATTGGTAGTCAGATAACCTTCAATCGGCGAAAAGAGCTCACGGCTTTAATTTACAAAGAAACCACCCAAAAGTGTGTTAAAACTTTGCTAATTAAATTTTATTCAATTAATTAATTAACATTCCGGCATCGATAACGAAAAAGTCAAATTTCACAATATTACCAACGCAATAAATAATCATCAACGTTGATTAGTTGGCTAATATGCCAATCAAGTGCGCGTTTCCCCCGCTAATTAGAGAAAAAATAAGCAAGTAAATTTTAATAAAAAAAAAGACGAAAATAAAAATGTCGTATGAGCGTTACGCAAATTTTGATGATTTATACAGCTTCTGTTTCTGCTTTCTAATCGATGGAATTAGCTAATTAGTAGCGTTGGTACACGGAAGCTGTTGGAAATAAGTGCGCTGTGAACGGATGAGAAATTTTGGAATATTTCAAGAGATTCGGTAGTATCGAGGTTAATTGGTCGACTTTAAGTAATCAATCATCTGACCCGCAATACCATTTTCCTAAACGATAACCATAGATGCAGATAAAAACGTAGCTAGATAGCTAATAGGAATAAAATGTCTGAAAATATTTGAACTCCAAAACTTGGTAAGGGGAAAACCCTAGGGTTTTTCAAACTTCGGTCCATATCATTACATTATGACCTCGTTATTTTTGTCTAAACAGGTGGATTGAACCCTGCGGACATGTATGTACCTTATGTCTACGTTTCTCAACAAGGCCAGCAACTTATATTTTTGCTATTTCTACCGTTAGTTCCGTTTTAAGCAGTAAATGTGTAAGAAATCGTAAAATTCTAACTTTTTAGTATTTTTTGTCAAAACTGATAGATTGACCCCAGCGACATCTACTCCATTTTACGCGTCTCGTCACGATCATCAACTTTCTGTTATGTTATTTCTACCGTTTATTCCGTTTTAAGCTCTGAAAAGGTAAAAATACGTAAAATTGTGACTTCTCGTCAATTTTTGCCAAAACAGATGGATTCACCAAGCCATATGTACTAGCCTCATTTTACACGTCTCATCATAGCCATCAACTTTTTTTTGCTGTATCCACCGTTTATTCCATTTTAAGCTCTAAAATGCAAAAATCTGATTTTATGGGGACAATTTGTATGGCATTTACCCAATCGTAGATCGTACAGACCCCAAAATCAACTGAGCTCTGCGCATTGGCCATTACTATCGATTTACGAAGGAAATTTTTAAAACTGACGCACTTTATTCGAGTTATCGTTCATAATAACATCCACACATCCAGACAGACAGACATATATATTTTTTTCGTTAAAATGGACTCTAGGACATGTGAAACGTCAAGAAAAGACTTTTTGAACGATTTAATTTCGTTACATTTTTCGCATGATTGTAAGGTATCGGCCTCCCATTTAGGTGAACCGAAGTAATATGAAATGAGAATCCTCTATAATTTGACCTTCAAGATAGCTGCAGAGGTCGCGTTATTTCTCAAGGTATTTTAACTCTACAATCACTACAGAAAAACGCGACCACTAAACAAGAGCATTAGGGATCTTGAGTTACCGCGTCCCAAATATGTGGGGATAAACTCAAATAAAATAAAATCCTTAGCAGAAAAGGGTCGACCACAAATATTTGAATCGGAATTGTTTGTTTTTAATCAAACAGAATATTACGGTCTCGACTTTATTAAATGACCATGTCTTCTTTTTCATTGGTATTTTAATACAAATGACGATTTAGTTAAACATTTATATCTAAGTAGTAGAATTTGCATTATTATTTTTTAAATAATATTTTCTTATTTTATTCCATAAACTAATTGTGATTATTAAAGGTACACAGGTATGCAAACGATAACGATACGATTAATCGACGATTATATGTGTTTTCCGAATTAATCGTAATCGTCGATTATTGGCCTGATTATTTTAAAATTATCAGTTGAAAAAATCGATCAAATAAGCTAAAAAAACAATGATAGATTTTATAAAACACCTAAATCCCGAACTGCTGATACCTATATTAAGAAATTCTAAGGTTTCCTCTGAAGTACTAAGCGATGGCATATGAAGTGCTTGCAAAAAATGACACGAATCGCAGCAGATTAAAAACCTTCGTCTGCATTGCAGGGAGCATCGCTCAAGACGAAGTAGATAGAGTCTTATATACGAGCTATTCAACCAATCTTCCGCGAAGATCTGACTCACGACAATATTGGCGTAATAATAGCCATTACCCGAAACCCAAGAAAATTGCACGAAACGTCTTTCTTTCTAATTAAGATTAGTAGCAGATGAAGGAATATTTTCAATAGCTGGACTTTTCCGAAGTGATTTAAGAAGTACTAAGCACTGTAAACTTACAATTGCTATGTTTTTTTAAATAAAAATCTTATATCGCTAACTTTAACTATATGCCTTAACTCTTAACCAAGTACCTAATAAAACTTGAATAAGTAAAACAGCTTCAGGTTAATCTGTTCCTTCTCAGGCAACGAGTTTAGATGGTTTAACAAATTAAAGAGGGGCAGAAATATCCTTGAGATGACGACAGAAGTGGACTTCCACCAACGGAAGTTACTGCAGAAAACGCGCGGACTACTGAAAGGCTGGTGCGAGATGACACACGAATAACATTTAAGGACAGAGAGAATCTTACACATTAGTTCGGTTAGTGTGCATACCAGGCCAAGTAAACCAGGATGCACCTGCAGAAGCGTCTACATGACTCGGACCGCATTTGCTTATTATTTGTATGTGTGGTTTGGAAAAAAATAACATATTATCAATTAAATTAAATTGTATCATACTCGTATGTCAGATATATAGATGTATTTTTAGATTTATTATATTTTGATTATATATTTAAGATTTTTTTAGTGCATCATTTCTTTAGTTATATTATTATATTATTACCTTATACAAGGTGCTTAATTTTATTCTCAGTTCAAATAACTCATCTAGTTACATGCCTTAGTTGATCTAGTTAGATGAGATTTAGGCAGGTGCCAAACAAGATGTGTCGGTTTCTCTGCATTGTTTCTGTTTTGTTTGTCTAACCTTCTATGGCATAATTAGTTGATACTATATGTAACAATTATTTCAAATAAAAATGTTTAAAATAAAATATCGCACTTATCCCACAAGACCCCTACTTTCCAACCGGCTGTGGATCAAACCATTGAGAAAAGAGAAAGAGAATCAGGCCTATTCTCTAGGCACGTACGCCTGCTTTTTTCGCGTATGATACGCGAAAAAGCTGACGTACGCGTATTTTCTTTTTCTCGTATTGGTATTATGACACGGATGTGAAACGTAACGGTTCGGCGGCCGTAGTGTCCGCGGCAGTGGTTTTGAGGAATCAGAAGTATAGGCAGTCATGCGCGAATCAGAAGTATAGGCAGTCATACGCGTATAAGGAGACGTACGAGTATAAGCAGGCGTGGTTGAAGAATAAGGCCCATTAACTGCGTTTTGCTCCCAAATTATTAGGCTATCCTAAGTAAATATTGTTTCCTGTGACATTCGAAATTTGATAATACCGAATTTTGATCAGTATTTTGGGTCAAATACCGATTTCAAGGTCTGTGTGATACACCAAAATATTTTACTATGGGAAAGTCCATTGACGTAATAGCACCGAATCCTGAAATGAACTATTATTAACGAATCTTCTATTATTACCGAATGGATAATCCCCAATAAAAGATGGTTGAGGATTTAGGCGTATATCAAAAGTTACGCGTTGGATCTACCGCCGCTCTTGGTCTGATCTAACGGCTATAAAATATTTTATAGTCCATTGATTTATTGGAAGAAGTTCTGTTGAGGCGCTTAGCGCCCGCAAGCAGCGGCAACTGAGCAATGGTAATGTGTTTGGTTGTTTGTTTATTGTGACGACATCGTACTATTTTCTTTTTTTTTCGCCAAAAACTTCCCATACCAGTTGAAGGCCTGCTAAGACACCGCTGTCCTTCGTCACTGGTGGTCAACTTTGCAAAATCGTTAGCGAAACTATGTGCTTATTGTCTGTTGCAATAGGTGGCGAAACCATGTGCATATTATCGGTTGCAATCGTCAGCGAAACGGTATGTATATTGTTGGTTGCAATCGTTGACGGAAAGATGTGCATAGTATCGGTTGCCATCGTTGGCGAAACGATGTACATATTATTGGGTGCAATCGTTGGCGAAACGATGTGCATATTGTCGGTTGCAATCGGTGGCGAAACGATGTGCAATATTGTTGGGTGCAATCGTTGGCGAAACGACGTGCATATTGTTGGGTGCAATCGTTGGCAAAACGATGTGCATATTATCGGTTGCAATCGGTGGCGAAACGATGTACAATATTGTTGGGTGCAATCGTTAGCGAAGCGATATGCATATATTTCAACAAATTTCTCTCTTCACCACGATTCCAAATATACCCACATACGCTATGCTTGCTCTACCTATTGGTCAGATCCTCCCCAGACCAAGTAAACCAGGATGCACTTGCACCAACACCGAATGGGCTGCCATCTGGTGGTTCTTAGGGTCACCCAAATATGCTCCATATCCATTTTCGCGAAATTCTGTCCACGGGAAATCTTCGGACATACGGACAAACAAACGGACAAACAAACGCACAAACAAACGCACAGCATGCATCATACCATATGGCCAGTCCTACGTAATAATATGGACGTGCCAAAATATAAAGGATCTGCGGATATACGCAATTTTCAAAAGTGGCTAAATAGTCTTTACTTTAAAAAATCTATTATAAATAACATATCTTTCGAAAATCTGTTATAATGACATAAGAAATATTACACTGGTTTAAAAAAATTCAATGCATAAATGGCGTGCTTATCACTATAGTCGTATATCTTACAGTCGACCAACTGATCGCCTAATTTTTACTTGTCATCGTACATTAGACAAAGAAGTAATAAAGTTAAATTTAAAACAAACCACTACAAATATTTGCCGATAAGTTAACGTTGACAGTTACAATATACCATTTTTTGCTATATTTGTCCATGCAGGGAAGGATAAAGGAGAGGTGCGATTTTTGGTTATGTGGCTGCGTGAAAGCAAATTTGTCTTCGACAACGTTTTAAAAGTGAGCAATGAAGGTGGATTCCTTAAAGAGTATGGGAGTCGATTCCATAAACAAGCAAGAGTGGGCCGTAAAATAGTACGGGTAAACAGAACAGTAATGTCACGGAATGCATGACGAGTTGTTATCCCGATTTAATCGACGGGGAAAACCGTTGCCTTCCAAAGGGTGGAATTTCTCCTTCAAATAGGAGAATCAAGTAAGGTTATTAAAGATGTTGTAGAAGAGCGACAAACTATGCAACTTTCTTCGATCGCGAATAGAAAGCCAGTGAATTTGCCACGAAGACAGCTAACATGATCGAACTTTCCTAAACATACCTCAGACAGATATTTTGCAGACTCAAATAAACTCATTTATATAACAAACATCACCGTAGTCAAGTACGGCGTTAACAGTGTGGACACAATCAGTTGTTTAATCGATATGGGGGAGAAATCGCTGAAGCTGCCCGAGACTATGAAAACCATAGAAAATGCAACAACTCATTTAGTTATATAAGATTTACATTATTTCATTCACACAAAATTGCGGTAATAATGAAGTTTAATATGTCAATTACTCGTAAATGGGCGAACCCCTTCCAGGATGTTATATCGAACTTTATCGTTTTGCCATCCCGAAATGAGCGCAAGACTTGTCCTAGCTCCACTACATGCTTGTCAGAGTCTATCACCTTACAGTGAAGCACTGGGAATTGCCACCCAGTTGGAAGTCAGTTGCCATTTCGCCATCCTCCCGTCTGGTAACGGGTGGGATGTCGCTTGCGCGGTCTATACACAATAAGCGCGGTAATTCATAACTCGAATTTATCGCGTATCCGAAACGCCCTTTGCTCGTCAGTTTCACTCTAGATCGGGTTGCCAATGGATCGTTTCTATAGATAGGCGACATCAGGTCAACATCTACCCCTGAAGGTCATAAGAAGCTACGCTTCCAGACTCCCTCGGTTATTCGCAGGTGTGCGCAAGCTATTGTAGGCTTGCTCTGCACGAAAACTGATGCAAGGGTGCACAAACAACCCAGATCTGCCCGAGGTGTTCCCCTGGATCCGCACTTCCGAACCCAACTGTCAACGCTGCGCAGGTTACAGCCGCAGGCAGTGCTCATGGCGACCCTGGCTGATTAAGTCCCTTTTCGAGGAGGCTAACGGATGGAGCTGAACCGATAAAATGGGGCCCACCTAACCTAGACCAAGAAAACATGAGGGTCAAGCTGCACTGAACCATTAACATCCGGTAATGGTGAAGTATCTATTTTTGTCGATGTGGAAAAGCGGATGTGGAAATCCTGGTTGTACTTCTACATTTTGTCATAATTTGATGAAAATATATATTTTTTCGTTCGTCCTGACGTGTTTATCACAAGTCTGATGTATTGAGCGATATCTACGGCTTTGTACAGGCCGCGTTAATAATCTAGGTCCTTCGCACACTGGCTCAGATCACAAGTTTGCATTTATTAAACACTAATGCACCAATGCACGATGTCAGTTTTCGGATAGCGGCCCTATGCTTTTTTTTACAAGGCAATTTGATTTTATGTCTCGTACGGCGTTTTTGATGAGCTTGTATTATGCATATATGTGAACGCACTTTTGAGCCTGTGTGCGAGGGACCGAGATTGTTGACGCAGCCTGCACTGGTCAAGAAAACACGGCCATATCATACAAACTCTAACATCATAACTCTATCACCATACGAACTCAAACATCATACGAACTCTAACTCAGTCAGTCAGTATAATTATACAATTATCAATTTGCCACTTACTTGTCGATAATTGGGAACGTCGCATCTCGGCACTGCGACGCAACGTCATGGACTTATTAAAATATTGACTTTTGCATCTCGGCATCGTCGGCGTGCGGCATGACATTTCCTCGGCGTGAATTACGAACCCGCTGGCAGTTTTATTCAAATCGGCGCCAAACGACTTGCAATGGGCCCAATTAAACCGTGTCGTAAACGAACGCTTGATCTTTTATGGGCTTCCTAATTATTCCATACGATTGCACGAAAAGATACAACTGTAGAAGTTTCTAATATAATTACGGATAGGCCGAGAAAGTTGCACACGAGTGCTATCTGAGATAGGCAATAATTATATTGGTTTTTATAAGAACGGAAGTGTCTAATGAAGTGTGTAATAGCGCAGAGAGATTGTAAATATAGCGGTAAAAATGTGATAATAAGAATAAATGAATTATTAAGGAGACTACTCTCTGAGACGGTGAAAAACTGATATATTGCGATCAAATTTAAAAGGACTCTCCGTGCATTTAAACAAAAATAAAAATTATGAGTCTTGTAGCAAATTGCATAATATTTAAGTACTTATTTTGCAAAATTGCAATATTTTGATTTTTTATTATTAAAAATAAATAAAATAAATAAAAACTATCATCACCATTTTGTAATTTGCATTTTTCTTTGAATCTATAGAGCCAAACAACTTGAAACAGTATTGGTAAGACGTACCAAGCAAATTATTAAAATATGATGAAGCCAAATTTTTCATTGTTTTAATTTTTTCATTATAATTATTTAAAAAGCCAAAAATGATATTATTTGTCACGCGCGATTTCAGAAGAATGGTAACTCTGCGCAAGCAATAATAATCTTTCGGTGGTTTGCGGCCCTCTGGTGTTTCCCTTGGCCTATCATTCTGCTTCATTTAGCCAACAGCGGCCCCTTAAAAACGCTTAATGTAAATAAATGGCTATAAGTAATGTACGATCTCTTTATTCGGTTACAAAGTCAATAGATGAATCTATATGCCAAAGTTTTTACAGTCTCTTACAATTATTAATACCGTATTTTTAAATATATACTATTTATTTTAATTTAATTTGTCGCTGTAATTTTTTTCCGATGCCATTACTATAGTGATGAAGCATTGCTTTAAAAAAAACAAAAAAAACATACAAGCCTGGCTCCGTGCATACACTGCATTTAATTTCATATAATCATGTCCAATTGGCGAATACACGGCTCTTGGTCGTGTCAAAATTACATAAACGATTAACTATCTTAATTAATTAACTTAATTCTACTTTTACCCTAACCACATGTTCATATAAATGAGTAAGGGACTTCTTACACCAAAGTAAATTCAGACAAACTATCTATCCTTCGTTAATATAAGCGATTGTGAAATGCCACATAGTGATAATCGGTGATATGTAAATAATAGAAAATATTTATTGAATAGAGCGTTGGTAAGTTGTCAAACTATAAAAGTTAGGTAGATCATTGTCTAAATTATAGAATTAGTCAAAAATATATAAGTATATAATAAATAACAAACAATAATCTATTTTTAAAAAGATCATAAGCATAAAATCCCAACATATATATCAGTATGTTTAGAGCATTATGCCCTAAAATTAACAGCACAAACACAATGAAGTATCTTGGCATCATAATTGATAAGCATTTCAACTTTAATGGACATATAGAAACCCTCACAGCAAGAATACGTAAATTTATGTATGTCTTCGCCGCAATCGCCAACCTGCTTAAATCAGTTTATTTTGCTCTATGTCAATATTAGTTAGAGTAGTGCATAATATCCTGGGGCGGTACCATAAAAAAACTATAATAAGTTTGGAAAAAGTACAGAGAGCTATTCTGAGAGTCAGCACATTTTGCTCATTTAGCTTCCCGACATTTGAACTTCTTGCTAAATGAGTTGACCTGTCTGTAAGGCAGTTGTTCATCTTACTAACTATTACTAAAAAGTATTTACTAAATACTCTACGAATTCTACGATCCTGCCCTCCAATCCAGCAACAGACGGGCAGATATTGTTTGTACTACTTTTCCGTGTCGAACCGCACACTCCCGCAGATTATTTTGCTTTTTGGCAGTTTTCTGTATAATAGAATAAATTTCTCTTCATGCATTTACCCGATGAACCAAGTGAAATGTAAAAATACAGTGCAAGGCTGGCTAAAAGGCAAAACATACACACATACTGAAAACCTATTATTAGTTGTTAAATAACGAGGCACCACTTTAACTAGAGAATAAGTAGAACTGTACTGCAAAGTTCTTTTATTATTATTACACATATTCTTTTATTTAAGGACCTACCCACATAAACTAGATACCTTAGACACAAGTATTTTTTTGTTACTTAGTTTAGGTATCCCCTTGATTACAGAACTACATTTAAATTATATTCTAACTTAGCAATGTAAATCCTTGCTAAATTGTATTCGGCAACATGTATGTCAATATTAGGTATATAAGCTTCATATATTAAGGCTAAGTTTTTATGCAGAAATAATTTTATCTTATCTTATCATATTAGTTTATTAGTTTATTTATTTATTTCAAAATACCCTTTCTGAAGTAGAAA